>JARHVA010004057.1:1387500-1717130 GCA_037957365.1 Torreya grandis | reverse complement strand
TTAGGAGGGCAACATCCACTAAATGATGCCTGTGAGACTCCTCTGAGTTGAGCCGAGACTCCAAAATTTTATTAGGACGCGATAATTTTTCAAAAATCCAATTCAAGATGGGGATAACTTCCCTAACTCTTTTGAGGGTGCACTTATAGAATAACATGGCCTTAATAAACTTCTCAGCCTCCTAGAGTGCTTCATTTTTTGGTGTGAGCTATTCCTTATAATGTTTCAATAATATATTTAAAAAGGTCTCCAATTTTTCCATAGCTTTTCTATCTAGAGGCACTCCATCTACCAATGTTAGTTCTTAGCCCAAAATGGATTTACATAAATTTAAAGTTTTTACTTTGGCCTCTGTGGTTTCCTTTTCTTGTTGTTTAAGTGTGACCACTTCTTATTTAGGTACCTTCTAAGTAGCAAGATCTTTTTCATACATTTCCACTACCTAGCCATGTTTTTTTTCTACATCATACACATCAAAATCTCAAAGTATATTTCGGCATGCGACTTCAAAATCCATTTTAAAAAATGTGGTGCTAGTTTGCAGAGGAGAGATCTTTTGGGAATCAATACATAGTGGATTTGGTAGTGCTGGTGCTTGAGAATATAATAGGAGATTGTATGGAGGGATCTCAAAAGGGCACTCTTCATTGTACATGTCCATAATGAAGGACATTTGTCACCTTGTATCAACAGTTGCATCTTGGGGAAGGAAATGTGGCCATAAATAGAGCATCCTATTTGGGATTAATGTTTGATATTGAGCACAGAAGTTGATGGATAAATCAATCAAGGGTGGTTATTATTCATAAATGGTAGGCTCATTTCCTTTATTTGGTTCATGCTCAAGGATTTTGACCTCTATATTTATAGCCAAAGAAGTGCTATTGATGGCCATTTCACTCATCTATTGAGCATCAAAACCATACCCCTCTTTACCAAGTAGACCCCCAATGTCTAATTGCATGCCATTAAAGGTGGTATCCTCCTCTCATACTAGGGAGGGTGTATTTTTAGAGTTAGATTCCTCTATTTCTTCCTTTTATCCTTTAGGTTCTTTTTGTACTAGTTTCATAGGGGGTAATGGCACTGACCCATTAAGTTATTTCTCTTGTGTATCTTATGGGGCCACCCCTCATAGTGAAATCCTTGGTAGTGATACCTTTCATGGAGAAGTTATTAAAGGTGAAACTATGGGTGGAGAAGCCCGTGGACGTGAAGCTCTAGGTGGAGAAGCCCATGGTGGTAAAGGTCTATTTGGAGAAGCCGGAGGTGGTGAAGGTCTTGATGGTGGTGCCTAGGTAGTCCTCTACAATTATGGAGAATCTTATCATGAAATCATGATAGAATCATGTCCAACCCACTTCCTTTTCATAATTTATTGTGGTAATAATGGAAGTTTTTCCCTTACATGCTCCATAACTTTTAAGATTTCTTGGGCCGCAACATGCAAAATAAATTATGCACCTATTCTCTAATCATGGTCTGCTTGACTTTGATATCAGTTTGATCAACCTCCCACTTTTCTTTGTAGGCCTTATTTCTATGATATATGTACATCTTTTGGAGAGTGTGAAACTCTAAGTCAATTCGGTCTACTTCTATGGTGAGAGGCTATGCACAAAAAATGTGATTCACTGAATCAAGGAAGTACCATATCATGAAGGCATAAGGTAACTTAAATCAAGTAGAAAGTTCTCTATAAGGGACTATCTTGATACACACCAGAGGGAAATGTTGCTTTACAAAAAACTAGACTTGGTCACCAACCTAGATGGGCAAATCTTTAGGAATGCACCATTCATTCCCAAAGACCTCCTTCATACTATCGTATCATGATTTTGTATTATTTTTATATGTAGGGGTGATGTGCTTAGGGCATGTAAATGCCTTGTATCACTCATTAGGGAACTTGTGTTCAGGAGGATATGCACACTTTAGTTCACTCGAGGTGTAGTCTAGTACCTCGATCTCATCAAATACCATTAACAACAAAAATACCCCCCATGGAAACCTATGGCCTAGTATCTGATAGGTCTTCTCAACATCTTCTATGATTTAATGGGAAAAATACATTACCCAATTATATTTTAGGCCCTTAATCACCTAGTGATGGATGTAGATGTGAGCCATATCCACCTCTTTCCAATGACTGGTACCACCGATCTTGGTAATGATAATGTGCGTGTCTACCTAGAGGGTAGGATCTTGTAGGTTTTTGATGTGCATGGCATGGCCCTACTTTTTAAATACAAGCACCATTGGTATTTTACCTATTTCCTTCTATTATTATAAGTTAAAATCCATGTCCATGATACAACACTACAGTCTTAATACCTTGCTTATTCTCTTAGGTGTAATCTTCATGCTGCGCCTAGTAAAGTATAGGTAGTCCTCATGGATGCGTGATAGTATAAACTTAACTGATTCCATAGGGTTTCCAAAATATATAAGGTTGAAAAATTGAAATGTCCCTATTGTGTCCAAGTTATTGAAAATTTTGAGGTCATACACCAATTATTTTTTGGTGTTTTGGTGCTCAACTTGATAGTCAGTTTATAACTCAACCTCATTCCCTAGTTAATAGTGGTTATAATTGAATATAGTATAAGATGGTAATTTTGAGACCTAATTTTTTGCATGTAACACCATCTCTGGGTACTTCATCTCTTATATCATCAATAATGGGGGTGGAGGTGCTTATGCCTTCTTTACTTGGCATGCCATCCTAGATTATTTACCTTTTGCATGATATGCTTGTTCTTCATATGTCTCTTCTCTGATTATTACTACTTCCCCCCAAGTTATACTTCCTCTTCTGGTATGGTTAGAAATGCAATGTTTCTTAAGGCCTTATTCTTAGTCTTCATCACCCTCTTTAGAGCCCAAATGTTGAGGTGTGGCCATCTAATGTTCCCAAAAGAATACATGATTTTGGTGTAGATGACTTGACATTTCCTACTTCACTACCATTTAATGGTGGACGTCTTCCTTTGTAACTTAAAACTACTAGTTATGTTTTTCATAAATTATGTTTTAGGGTTATCTTTATGCTTTATTAATGTTCTTCTCAATAGTTATTTATGGGATTTTGATAATCTGAAGTTGCACTTACTCTCGAATTAACTGGACTTAGTTTGCTCTTCAGCTCTATAGAACTCAAATGAAAGCAAAGGTAAAAATTAAAATGAGCTCTCAAGTCATTTTATAGGTTCAAGGGGGTAACTTGAATTGACTACCCCCCTAATTTTAGACCATCAATTATCATTATTAACACATTTATAATGGTCACCATTCTTTGACTACCGCTTCTCACCATAAATGCATTTAGTGGTATTGTCTTGTCATGATGTTGGCACATTTATTGTAACTACCACTCCTTTCATATTAATGACATGTCTTGTCCCATGATTTTCTTTAGAATGGAAGACAACTGTGTCCCACACTTTTCTTTGGAGTAGAAGATGGTTGCTCAACTTTTTTGAATTTTTATACTATTTCACAAGAATCTCTTATCCTAGAGCTATTTAACTTGCATGCTTAAAGTTGCACATGAATCCTTAATGTGAATACATGTACTACCTCTTACCCCATACTAAAAGCATGTTTTGGTCCTCCATGAAATTAAAATTATAAAAATAAACAAACCTTTATAAGAGAAATGTCACACGCAACTAAGGCAGTGCTTTTATTAAAAATAGGAAATCCTAAAATAATGGCATAAGCCTTACTGTTAAAAAAATTATACTTTTAAGTAGATAAGTATGACCATAGTTGGCTACCATTATAATTTTCAATAAGAAATTGACCATCCAATCTTTGTAAATGGCAAGCACCGGTAGGCTAAATGCTCTGAACAATAAAAAGACCATCCCAATGAATACAAAGTTTCTTAGAATGGTGTGAAAACCTAGAGTCATAGAGCAAGACTTTCATATCAGGGGTAAATGTCTTATGATTGATGTCATTCCAGGGGTAAATGTCTTATGCTTGATGTGTCGATCATGCCATGCCTTTTGTTTGTATTTTTCCACATCTTGACTCCAATGAGAAAGGAAATGGGCTTTATCCAATTGAAACAAAGCATCCAAACACAATTTTAATGATGAATCTTCATCTAATTTTCTATTGCATGTAATACAAAGAGATGGTACCAATAATTCAATTGGTAAAATTGATTCCATGCCATACACTAGATTAAATGGTGTGTTTTTGTTCAAGCACTTATAATATGTTTGATAAGCCCAAAGTACTACAGATACTCTATCATCCCAGTCTATATGACTAATATTAAAAATATTTATTAGTGTTATGCCTAGGATCTCTTGAATACCTCGATAGTGTCATTAGCTTGGAGATGATATGGTGTTGTTTTGTAATGGGTAATCATGAGCTCAACAAGTAAGATGTGGATAGTTTCATTAGGGAAATGTGTACTTCAATCAATAGTAAAACTTAATGGGTAGACAAAATGGGTTATGATATGAAGTTCACAACATTACAATCCCTTATTGGTGTGGATTTAGCCCAGTACATGAGATAATCAATCATTATAATGATATAATAGGAACCTCTATGACATCTAACTGGATTGATGGGGTCGACAAAATCAATGGCCCACTTTTCAAATGGTTCTTGAGATAGAATACAATGTAATGGCATGTCATCTTGGTGATTTGTTTTTTAGATGCACTAATAAATATCACATTTACTAACATGAATTTTAGCATCTTGAAAAAGGGTAGGCCACTATAGTCCAGCTAGGAGTACCTTGCACATAGTAGCTTCCACAACATAGTGTTCACCTGCAATACCTTCATGAACTTCTTGGAGTACTTTAGAGTGTTCATGTTTCATGACACATCATCAAATAACTTCATCTTGACCAAGCTTATAGAGGTCCCCTTCAATGATCTGAAAAAGTGTAATGTAGACTGCGAGTTGTTTCTTATCCCATGGAGTCAAACAATTAGGCACTAAACTAGTAGTTAGTAAAGTTGCAATATCTTCCAATTCCTTAGGAACATGAAAAAAATGAAATAGTTGAACATCAGGTAGGTCATCCTCAATGGTGCATGGTGGTTATATGGAATTAATTCAAGAAAGATGGTCAAGACCACAATTAGTTTTTATTGGTTTGACCATGATAGAGAATTAAAATTCTTGAAACAATACTATCTAGCAACAAATGTAGTCATGCAACATAGGTTTATTGACCAGATATTTTAAATCTTTGTGGTCTATATAAAATACAAAAGGAGTGGCTAAAATTTATTGTCAATTTTTTTGCAAAGCATAAACCATTGAAAGTGCTCTGTGCTCCATGGTAGTGTAATTCCTCTTAGCTAGAGTAAGTTTCCTACTAGAAAAATTAGATAAGGTGACCTTCACCTACTTGTGCAATTACTAAACCAACAACCATTTTAGAAGAATCAACATGGACATGGAATGATTTTATCCAATTAAGGAAATATAGAATTGGAATAGTGACCAGTTTGTATTTTAAGGCCACAAAGGCTTCTTGGTAAGCGCAAGTCTAAATAAAGTGCTCATTATGTTTAAAGAGTTTCTCTAGAGGCATAATAATCTTTGCATATCCTTGTATGAATTTCTTATAATACCTGGTATGTCCTAGAAAGGCATGAACTTTACACTTAGAATTTGGTGCTTGGAGACAAAAAATGACATATACTTTTGTTGAGTCTACCAAAAGTCCATCCTTGTAGATAATATGTCCTAGAAGAACACTGAAAGGTGTAGGAAAAAAACACTTCTTTAGATTCAATAATATTTTTAATATTTAGTAGTGCTTAAGCATGAGATATAGATTATAAAAATGGTCCTTTACCAAGCCATAAACTATTTAGTCATCTAAGTAAACTTGAAGGAATTTATGGATGAAGTATTTAAAGGCCTCAACACCTATATGGGGAAATATTGTAGGTGCATAATTCAACCCAAAAGGCATATTGTATATGCGAAGGAACGCATTCGGTGGCAAATGTAGTCTTAGGTTGATCTTCCTCAATGACTTGGACCTGATGGTACCCAGAGAATCCATCTGTGAAAGTATAAATTTCAATGAAAATCCTAATGCATCAATATTTTTTTATACTTATGACCATGGGATTTACCCACTCAGATTCATCAATTGAGGTGATCACTCTGGCACACAAAATACTATCAATGTCTTCCTTCACATGTGTATGTAAATTTGGATTCATCCTATATGTCTTTTCTTAACTAGTCAAGCACTGTCAACCAATTTGATATACATTTTACCTAAGGATAGATGAACACCTTTCATCTCACTATAACTTATTGAAAAGACATCTTGGTATTATTTTAATGATTTGAATATTTTTGAGACCTTTGTGTCAGTCGATTAGTTACCTACACTAGTTATTTTTGGTTCTTCCTCTGTGTCGAAGTTACACTAGATAGTTTGAAGAGGTTCTGAGTAAGGGTGGCCTACATTAGTACCAGTGTCATGAATAGTTCATGTACCATAGTCTATAAGGTTATCCAAATGGTTTTCCAATGGGTCAGGGGTTGGACCCTTCACTTTCATCCACTTAAAATACAAGTTTTTGATTCCCTAAGCGTATCTCTTCATGGTGTTCTTGATCAAAGACAAGGTTTGGCATAGGAATGGGTTGATTAGATGGATCATTAAAGAGAAATAAACATTCTTCTAGTATATTATGTATATATCTTAGTTGATCTTTAATGGGACTAGGGTCACCAGAAACTTATTCATGTATGGCCTGGAGAGTGAGGTGCAAATCCATTCTCATAGATGAATAAGATAATGCCGAGTTCATGCTATTTTTCAAGAGATGCCAAAAATGAGTACCCATATGTCTTTCTTGATGAACATACCATGCTCTAACCCATATTCATAAAGTTACATAAAAATCATGTACTCATAGGTACTCTAGCAAGAAAGACTCTTTATCTTCCACATGGATTCACAAGCCTCTATATGTGTTTTTGGTGCTCGTACTCCACTATAGCTAATTGTAATCTATATTCTATTATCATGATGAAAATGGTGATGCAAAGTAGAGTGTACTTGATCCCAATGGATAATTCACTCATTATGGGTTCACCACCACCTCAATGATCACATATGTGCATTATCAAAGTTATAGAAGTCTTTAAGGCATTGGATAAAAGCACATACTTCCATTTGTCTGTGAAATTAAGGAGCTTCATCAAGTCTTTCTAATGGTGCATCCACAACTGATTCTCTCATAACTTATTTGGTAATGAGGTGAATAAACCTATGGTGTTTATGATAATAGTATAGAATGTTCTCTAAACTATCAATGACACCACATACTCTTCTAATGAGGTCATATTCATCATGGGCCCAATAATTACAAACATTACTTGTAGTATCAGAAAGGGACTAAGTATCTATCCATCAAAGGATTCCATCAAGATTAGGATCATAATGCTCACCCTATCTGTCTGTGACATTATAGATGTGGTTAATATCTTCTTTTGAATTAACAGGTTCTACGTATGGGGGCACTTTTTAAAGCTTAAGTCTGCATTGTTTACATAACACCAAGGCCACCCTAATAAAGTTCAAAAATAATCTACCTTAGCTAAATCAAGAAATTCAAAATCAACTTTGAAGGGTACTCTAAAGATATCAACTATTATATTCTTAAGGATGACAATTGATAGAGCATGAGTTTTGTTATCCATAAATAATATGTGTGGTGATGTTTGCAATGATGGACTAGACATTTTGTGCCATAAATCCTTTGTGAGTATGTTAAGTTTAGCACCAGTGTTAACCAAGCTATCACAAATCACCCAACTGTTGATGGCAATATTCACCAGTATTTTTTTCCTCTTGAGGGATATGAAGAATATGGGTATCTTGTCATCGAGCATGATTTAATCATTGATCCTTGGTTGGATGATTCAATTAAGGTTGAAAATCATTTGGTGTTTTTACTTGATTTTTAAACCAATTACTTAGTTGTGGGATAATGTCTTTGTCCAACATACATTTTTAATGGTTTTATGATTCATCTCATGCCATGTTTAGAGGTTCTGTGGCCTTTTACATATCAACACATTGTATTTCTCCTTGGTCCTTAAGAAACTAAATTTATCCTTATATTTCCCTTGCCAATGTCATATTATCCTATAGTACGTACTTATATTGTTAGGCATCAGGATACTTCCTTGCATGAGGCTCTTCACATTATACCTTCTCAATAGGAGTAGATGTAGACTGAGATTGTCCATTGCTACACGTAGTGATATTCACCTATTAAGCTATTGGGGTGATAGAGTGTAGTCACCAGTGAGGTTTCTCAATGTGAATCATACCTACACCTTTTTCATTTCTTTCATTAATTATGGCCATGTATAGGTCAAGACATTCTTTCAATTGATGCTCTATTTTATAAAAGGCACATGTTGGGTAGGCAAGAAAATTTCACTGATCGTGATCTTGAGATCTAAACTTATAACATGTTCTTGATGGGAAATAAACACCTCCTTATCCTTGTACTCAGACTCATGCATGATAACTTCCAATATCTTAATTTTTGGAGACATAGGTTTGGTGGGTACCATGCATGTATGCCTCATATATATCATCAATTAGCCAACAATAAGTTATATAACAGGTGTAAGCACCACATATTTTGTAGTATTTAGATACCTTAGAATGTGTATCCCACTATAGGAGAGGACAAGAGTGTACATTGTGCTCATTGTGGAAAATTTCACATAATTGCTTCAGTACATCACAAATGTTTTTGCATGGGTAGTTGCTTTGGTTATGACCTTTAGACTCACAATTGGTAAACCAAAGACTGTTATGATTATTGTACACATTATTTGTAGTTAATTTTTTAAGTTGTGATGCCATTAAAGCTATTTGGCCCTCCATGAAAGGACTGATTCTAGTGTCAATACTACCAATAACTTTAGTGTAAAAAGTGGCTTCTAGGGCTTCGTGTGGGCTAGTAAAGGTCTTCTAAGATAGTGTTCATATAAATGGAAGTAACAAACCTCCTACAAACCATTGGGAATGATCAGAAACATTAATTTCAAATGAAAATTTTGACAAAAGTATTTTGAACCATGCATCATAATCCCATACACTTTCAGTGAGATCCTGCTTTATATCTTTTAGAACAACAATACTTTGTTGCTCAAATTTGGGAATGTCAAATTCTTGAAGGAATGTTGTTTTGAGATGATAATAGTCAATTAAATCTTGTTGAGGGTCAAAATTCCTATACCATTTATGTGATCTTTCCATAAGTGTGGTCATGAATTATGTGGTCTTTTGCTCAGAAGAAGTTATGCCTCGTGCCCTCCGAATGAGTTCATACTTATGGGCATGCTTTGAAACATTCTCCATGACCCCATATTCAAATAGATGAAGTGTCATTTTGTAATAAACTATCGGTAGTTGAGGTGTTTGCATCAATGGTTGTTGAGAACCTCCATATCCTATTACTTGAGGGATAAGTCCACTACTTTCTCTTGTGCCACCTCATAGTCCACCTCTAACACCTCCAACATCAACACCCATGATGTGGTGCACAATAGCTAGTTGATTAATAATGTTTGTGCCTATACTCTATCCACTATGAATGCCAAGTCTTCCAAGCATCCCAAGTTGGGCCATGAAATTACCTTGAAGAGAAAAAGAAAGTTATAATTATGGATGAGTTAAAATTAGCTCAGCTATAATTTCCCTTATAGGATTAGTTTTTGACACTACATTATCTATATCTAAATTATGTATAATCAATTCATATGATTCAAAATAATGAGAGCACACTATGGTTGGGGAACTTGGCTAGTTCAAACTTGGTTCTTCAATCTCTTCTATCCAACTAGTTTCTCCTTGATATGTTAAAATTGGCATGGGCCATAGTTTGAAAGTGATGGAGTCATTGTGTGTTCCTACTTCTATGCAAATCCTAGTAACACTTCCTAAGTTTTATCATTCCCTTAATATGATGCTTCCACCTATGATCCTTTATCAAAATTCATCATATTTCTGATTTTGTAATACCCATTGACCTGCTACCATTCTAAACCTAAAATTATTTACCAACACTTCTATATTACCGTTACAACTATGCAACTCATGTGAGGATGGATTTATCCCTCCATTGGTATATTTTTTAGTCCACAATCAATGAACAACTTCTTGACTTCTAGTAGGAAATGTCTAATATACTGATCATGTGGTTCTTAGAGAAACTATAACTTAGCTTCTTGAGGACAAGAGTAAGTGGTTACAACATACTCCAAAATGTAGTTATTCAACACTCCTCTCCACTAGATATTAACAGTTCATGTCCATGGTGTTCCTAGTCATGCCAAAGCCCTTTAACATTCTAATGTCCTAGCTAGCTTGTCTTTTCCCAAAATTTTGTGCTTAACCTTGAATATAAATAGATAACCAAGCATGCAAATGAATATGGAATTCAAAAAATAAGGATTCATATAATTTACTATATAGATGTTGTTCCACCCATTGACATGCAACAACTCCTAGTTCAAGATAAGGAACCACAAAATTATTCTCAACTGTGGTAATCCATTATTTAATAATTTCAAGGGTTATACTTTCAAACATCTTCCATTACTATGTAACAATCACTACAGGTCCTAGCAATGAAACCAAAATGTTGGGTTTTTATTCTCTTTTATCACATTTTATTTAGGAACTAGAGAGTAGCCCCAACAATCTTGCACATGAGCCCTTCATGCAAGATTATGGTCTTATGCGCTCACCCAAAGCATGCAACAAGAGACCAGTTCCTATGGGTTATGTTGCCTAGTTAAAAACTAGTCATATACTTGAGCTTATTCATATATCTAGTTATTAATCACACACAAAAAGAAATACACTAATGTAGACCTTGACAAAATAATCACAACCACCAAAAATACAAACACAAATGCCATAAAGTTCAAGGGATTGTTAATAGTGGTGTAGGCCTTTTTCCCACTAGGTTTTACTTACATGGTTGCATTAGCTTACTTAGGGATCTAGAGGGAATTTGGGTTACTTGATAAGATTATTCCCACATTCACTGGAATGTGTGGTATGTTTCTCTCTCTAACCTATATATACATCTCTCTCCCTTTGTATTCATAATTCAAGATGATATGGAGTATTTTATTTGCTCTCATTCATTTGCAATATTCTTCTATGCATGATTTCATTTACTAGTAGCTTCATTATGATGTGCACTTGCTCAACTTGTGAGATCACTCCATCATGTGCATTCATTGATCTGGTGATCCTAGATAAAATGTTTTTATGGTATTAGAGCGTTAATCCATGTTCATGATTGTCTAGTTGGTTGGTTATTTGCTATTGTTTTTATGAAATATTAAGATTTGATATTATATTATCATAGGAATTGTTGAGATAAATATTCAAATCTCTGAATAGCTATGTTGATATGGTACCAAAGCAAAAATAGATCAACATTAGTTTTTTGTTCTTTCTTTTGAAGCTTTTGTTGCTTCTAAGACAATAAACTAGTGTTGAGATTTTTTTTGGCATTGAGCATTCTTGGATCTTAGCCATTTTGGAGAGACATCTTTTCTTAGATCTAATAGTGTGGTGTCTTTATCTTTAGCCTTGCAATCATTATTGTTTTCTAGGTGTTGAATATTCTAACTTGGCATCATATTTTTTGCTTTGAGATTTGCCTTTTGTTAGTTGATTCTTTTTGGACATAGGAGTTGTCATTCAGATCTATTATTCTATAGCTTAACATTGGTGTTACAAAGTTTTGGCATTGAAATATCAGTTTGACATCTTATTTTATACTGCATTAAACTCTTAAAGGAGTGGCATTGTCTTTTGAAAAAAAGGTGGAACATAGCAAGAAGAGAGAAGAGACATTTTAGATCTGTTGTGTTACATTCCCAAAGATTACACCCCCTCTGATCTAATCTACTAATCTATTTAAGACATTAGAAGTTTTAGACATAAGATCAGATCTTAGACTCAGATATCATCATCTCTAATGGTATGTTAAAATCTTAGATTTTAGTTT
Source organism: Torreya grandis (assembly GCA_037957365.1). Taxonomy (NCBI): domain Eukaryota; kingdom Viridiplantae; phylum Streptophyta; class Pinopsida; order Cupressales; family Taxaceae; genus Torreya; species Torreya grandis. The sequence goes on along the minus strand of JARHVA010004057.1, from coordinate 1,705,062 downwards.
CTTTTGTTGGAGGAGATATAACATCCTTTTGAGAGCTTGGCATCATTTTCTAGGCTATAACATTGCAGATCTATAGGGAGGAGGCATGAAGGAGCTTTTACCTACATATTATTCTCTTCAATTGATTTCTAGATCTGCACAACTCTACTATTGCTTTGCCATTCTTAGTTGTGGCTTCACTTGCATACATAAGGCATTGAAGTTGGCATTAGAATTTGATTCCAACCTTTATTTTTATCTCTTTTGTTTTAGATTTGTTTTTAGCACTTAGAAGAAAGGAGGCTAGATATTCATTGGACAATAATCCTGGCCAACCTTGTCACCAAAAACAATAGTAATTTGCCTAATTTCCTCTTTAAAACAACTGTATATTCATTGTTTGTGTTATTAAGCTGTATTTTTCTTAAAAAGAGGAAGTCAAACTTGATTCCATGCATACTGAGGCATAGACAAAACTCTTTTCCACTTTCATCAACTTTTTTAAATTCATGGTGAAATTTTGGTTTTAATGAGTGGTTCGAAGGCATAATTTATCTCACCGAAGGGTACATTTTTTAAGTTTAAATTGAAATTTTTTAGTCATAGGCCTATTTATGGGAAATTATCTTATTAATATTTTGCAAATAATAACTTAAAATTGAGTACCATCTTTTGAAAATGTATTTATTTTCTTATTTCCCATGTATTGGGCCAATTCTACTTATACAATGCACTACTTTATAAGGTGCCAAAATTTGAGGGGGCCTACTCAACATAATTTTAGGGGGGTTGTATTGTGGTTATGATTATGTTCTACAATCCTCTCCTTTTTTGCACATTTGGTTTCTGAAACAACAAAAACAAACACATTAATATTAATTTTAAAATATATCTTAACATTGTTAATGCACTCACACCCTTTAACTACCATGAATGGAAATGTAAGATTACAATGGTTCTTAGAAGTAAAGGGTTATTTTGCATAACTATGGGGGTAGAATTTGAGCCCATAGCTAAAGAAGATAAGATAAAATGGTTTAGTAAATATGACAAAGATTTTGGAATATTATGTCTTTCAGTGTCATCATTATTCCTATTTCACATAGAGTTAGCCAAATCTTCCAAAGAAGTATGAGATAACCTAGAAAATTTTTTTGGCAAAATCGACACCATGAGGGGTCATGAACTTGAAATTGAGATAATTAATACGAGCCCTATAAAATTTGAAACATTTGAGGACTTCTTAACTAATATTAAGTCACTTAGATTATATTTAAAAGAGTGTGGAATGAAGAAGAAAGATGAGTAGTTAGTTCTTTTATGCTTGTAAAATTAGGCCTAGATTACTCTATATTTGTCTCTACCTTTTATGATACCAAGAGAGCGATAGGAGAGGATAAATTTATCTAGATGGGAACTTTCAAGCCTTCCAAACCTTCATCCCTCACTACCAGGAATGGGAAATAGAAAGCCTCTAACAACAAGGATAAGAAAAAAAAGAGTAAGGATCTTGAGAAGAAGAAAGAATAGAAAACCACTACAAAAACTAGCACTGAAACCTCCTCCTCTAAAGGGAAACCTAAGAGAGAAAAGGCTAAGCCCTCTCATTGCAAGAATAACAGGCACATGACCACAAGTGTATGAAGAAACATATAGACTACCTTACACTTCTCCTAGAGAAAAACAATATAGGGGTCATTGAGTCTGTCAAATAGTCATCATCAACCCAAGAATCTTCTAAAGCAAAGGAAAAAGGGAAGGAGAAACCCAAGGGAAAATTTTTAGTTTTAGTGGCTTCCACATTTGCTTCATCTTGAGTTATCAACTCTGGTGCTTCACACCATATGGGTTTATAAGAGGTCGAGTTTCTTAACTTAGATCCCTATAACATGTCCTCTATCACTTTACATGATGACACTCTAATAAACGTTATAAGAAGAGGGACTGTTAAAGTCAAAGGTCAAATGTTCAAAAATGTTCTAAGTGTACCTTCACTATCAATTAATTTTCTTTTAGTGTATCAGATTACCCATATATGGTAGGGCATGAGAGTCGAGTTCACACTAGATTCAATTAAGATTAATGAGCTACATAGTGACTCTATAGCTATATTAGCGAGGCTAATCACCATTCTAGGCTATACACCTTCTCCCATTTTGCTCCAAATGTTCCTCTTATCACATTGTTTACCCATTTGAATAGAGTTATTAGAGTATGGAATGAGTGGTTCGCCCATCCTAACTACCACTATCTTGATCATCTAAGTCAACAAGATATGGTACAGGCTTGCCTATAGTTAAATTCTCCAAGGGAATTTGTGAGGGTTATTCCCTTGGTAAACATCTCAAAGATAAATTTGACAAAGAAAAAGCTAGGAGAGATTCAATACCTCTTGATTTGATTCATAGTGATGTCATGGGGTATTTTCCCCATCCTTAATTTACTAGGGCTAGATACATTCTCACCTTCATTGATAACTTTTTAGATACACATGGGTCTGCTTTCTTAGATAAAAGTTTGAAGATTTTGATAATTTTTGAGACTTCAAGGCTCTAGCTGAGAAGTAATCTAGAAAGTGCATCAAAATAATTCAAACAAACAATAGGGGGAGTACATCAACTATAGATTTGAGTAGTTTTATACCATCAAGGGGATTGATCTTTAGTAGATAGTATTGTACACTCCTTAGTAGAATGATGTAGTAGAACACAAGAATTTATCCTTGAAGGAGATGGACAACTGTATGATTCACTCTAGATTATTGGATCCATAGTTTTAGGTAGAATCCATCAATTATGCGTGTAACATTCATAACCGAATTCCTCACAAAGCTTTAAAGGCATCATTCCTTATGAAGCTTGGCATAATTGAAAACTAGAGGTGTAACATTTTAGGGTCTTCAAATCACCGATGATGGTATGCATTCCCAAAAATGAATGTAAATATATGGAGGTTCAATCCAAACCTTACATCTTTGTTGGATATCCAAATGGGGTTAAAGGTTATAGACTCCTTCATCATATGAATCATCAGTTATTCATTGAGAGGAGTGTTAGGTTACAAGAGAGTCCCACTAACTCTTTACTTGACACTTCTCCCTCTACATCAGTTTCACTTAGATTGGACGCAAAGTTAAAGGATTAAAATCATTCACAATAGGTTCTTGAGGTAGAGGCCACCTTTTTTTCTTCTAGTTCTGATAGTTCTGACATAGGAAGACACTTGAGAGTGCAGGCACTTGGGCCGGGGATCTAGATGATGACATACGTACTTAGGCAAACTTTTAGAGTAGACCACATGGATTTTTTACTTTTGATATGGATCCATAGACTTTTAGAGAGGATTCATGCATACCTAAGTGAGACAGAGCCATGGATGAATAATATGATTTCTTGATTAGTAATCAGACTTGGGATTTGACTTCTCTTCCTAAGGGAAGGAAGATGGTTTAATGTTGTTGGATATATCAGACCAAGTATGCTACAAATGGGTTTGTTAACAAGTACAAGGCTAGATTAGTATCCAAGGGATTTTCATAGGTAACTGACATTGACTACTCAGAGACCTTTGCCCCCATGGCTAAGATGACTTCAATCAGACTCACACTTACTATAACTACAACACATGGATGGAGTGTACATCAGATGGATGTGAAGATTGCATTTCTACACTGAGACTTTTAGGAGGATATCTACATGGAGCATCCTCTTGGTTTTGTTTTAGATTATTTTTAAGTGTGAAAACTTAAGAAATCCATTTATGGTCTCAAATATGCCCCTCAACCCTGATATGCCAAAATGGATTCCTTCCTTCTTACTTTAGGTTTCACAAGATGCAACACAAATCCCAATGTGTACTTGTTTTAATAGGATGATTCATTTTTGATATTAGTTTTGTATGTTGATGACCTTTTGATCATAAGTAGTTCTTCTTTGACTATCTCACTAGTGAAAAAAACTCTTCATGATAAATTTTCCATGACTAACTTGGGCCTACTACTCTACTTCCTTAGCATTGATATCACTTAGACAAATTCAAGTATTTCACTTTCATAGCCTAAGTACTCTCTTGATATATTGTCATGGTTTTATATGGCTGACTGTAAGTTATCTTTGACTCCATTCCTATCTGGAGTCAAGCTTGAGGTATATTGTTCCACTATATTGGTCAATGCTACCTTACATCGACAACTTGTTGGTAGCCTTATTTACTTGACTCACACCAAAATTGACATCTCTTATGCTATTAGCATTATTTCAATATTCATGTAGGAATCCCATGAGTTACATTGGAAAGTAGCTAAGAGGATCTTACACTACATTTAAGGTTCACACAAGTATGGGATACACTACATTGTTGGTTCAAATTTTGACTTGGTTGACTACATAGACTCAGATTAGGCTAATGAAATTAAGAGTCATAATTCCACTTTAGGTTATAATTTCTCATTAGGTTCTAGCCCCATCAGATAGTTGAGCAAAAATCAAAACACTATTTCTCTATCTTCAATAAAGATAGAGTATAGGGGAGATATTAACGTAGCTACTAAGGCTATTTGGCTTCAGGGGATTATTTTTGAGCTTGGTATCTAGATAAGGTGACCTATAATCATATTTTTTTGACAACCAGAGCACCATTTAGATTAATAAGAATCTAGTCCTTCATCAGAGGACTAAACACATCAATATTCACATGCACTTTATTTGGGAGCTAATTCATGAGTAGGCCATCGACTTAGTATTTTGCCAATATTTAGAACAAGTTGTTGATATCTTTACCAAACCCTTCAATGAGAGCAAGTTTAATCATCTACAAGATCTTCTTGGGGTGTGGTCCACTTAGGCAGCTTCATAATATTCAAGGGGGCCTTTTAGCCTCTTCACTTCTTATATGTTTCTTTTTTGAGGGGGAGTTTTTCCTATGGGTTTTCTCCTTTTATCTAATTTATGAGAGATTACATTATACATGGGTACCTCATTAGGGCTTATTGCTAGGACCCATTATTTATTTCATCACCCACCTAAGTTTTACTTATGGGGGTGTTGGTGTAGGCTTTTTTCCCACTAGATTTTGTCTACACAATTGTATTAGCTTGCTTAGGGCTCTAGAGGTCATTTGGGTTACGTGGGAAGATTAGTCCCACATTCACTAGAATGTGTGGTATCTTTATCTCTCTAACCTATATATACACCTCTCTCCCTTTGCATTCATAATTCAAGATGATATGGAGTATTTTATTTGCTCTCATTCATTTGTAATATTCATCTATGCATGATTTCATTTACTAGTAGCTTCATTGTGATGTGCACTTTCTCAACTCGTGAGATCACTCCATCATGTTAATTCATTAATTCAATGATCCTAGCTATAAATTTTTTACAACTCATAATTTATGTTCTATAAATTCCATTATGGGAGATACGCAATAGAATTAGTCAATCTAATCCATTGACCATACAAAAATATTAGTTAAACATAAACACAACACCTGAACTGATTGTAATATCCACAAGTTTATATTATATAGTCACAATATTCTATCCATTCACATTTGCCTTACATGATTTCACATAGGGGTATTTATACTTGTTTTTTCCTAACCAAGTAGTTACATAATAAATGTCAACATGGGTGATTGGCCAATGAACTCTTAAAGACTAAGAGTTGTGGGAGTCTTCCAATTATTATCTCCTAAGGACCCAAGCCTTTACACCCCCTGTATTATTTTTTGATTCTAGATCCTTGCTGCCAAATGTCCTCCTCTTCATAGGTCAGTGTGAAACTCATGATGGTTATAGTCTAGATGGTCCTTGAGAATCACTCCTCAACCGTCTCCCACTTCCCATGTGCACACCATTTCTTTCGCTATTATTTTGAGTCTTATGCTCTTGGATTATTTGTAGTTATGTTCTATCTTTGATTAGGTCTTAATGAAATGATACCTTTCACACCCTTGTCTTTTCTCACCTCATTGGTTTCGTGCCATGGTCTTTCTATACCATGCTAGTTTCATGCTATGGTCTTATTATGTCATGCCCCTTTCATGCTATGTTGGTTCTGTCCCAAAAATCTAAAATACTAAGTCAAAGTTTGGGGTCCAATAGGTTTTCACATAATCTTAGTGTAATGTGTTTCCATTTTGTCTCTATTATTTTATAGCTTGTTTTCTGCATTATTTACTTGCACATGTAGGATGTTTATTTCTTAACATTTGGTATCAGATCTTTGGTTTTGAAGCTTTGATTTCTAACAATGAGCACCATAAATCCATGGTTACTATACCTAAATCCTCTATGTTACCCGATCCATCATATAATCATTCATCATAGTTTCAAACTAGCTTGGAGATCATTGAGAAACATTTGGAGAACACATCTTTGAAGGAGAAATTTTCATGTTTGGATCCTATGCTACATCCATTTCTACTTGGATTTGGATTATCATCCTTCACCATCAACATGGAAACACTTAAAAAACTTCCATGGACCTATTTAATCCTGAGACTTCCTTTCCCACATTACTTATTAGAGTAGAAGCTTCTTCTACATTGACCATTGGAATTGTTTCTTCCCAAGGGGAGAAATGTAATTTGTTGACATTGGATCATATTCAACATGCATATTTTGGCATTCACCATTGGCATAGGGGATAATTCATTATGGGGGGGGGACTTATAGTCTCACATTTCCTACCTCATGGGGGGTTATTTATTATATATTCATGATGGATTTCCCACTTTGGAGGTTATGTTGAAACCTCCTTCCATCCTTTGTTCATGTTTTGCATTTTTTCTCTCTTTTGGGGAGGAGATTTTTCCTATGGGTTTTTCTCTATTTCTTTGATTATGAAATATTATTTTGTACATGGGTACCTTATGAGTCCTAGTTATTGGTACCCATTATCTTTTTCATGATTTAAATAACCCCTAAGTTGCACTTAGGGGGGGTGTTGGTGTGAAAAAGGTTCTCATACAAACTAGTTTCACCCTTGGGTGAAATGGTTTTACCTTTGGGTGAATTCTACTCTTTTTCACTATCAAGTTTACTTAGGAGGTAATAATGTGCACATATATTTAGTACATACTTAATTTCTTAATTATGCACACATTTTTTGTTGCATAATATAGTTACTCTACATGTTTGGACCACACCCCACTATGGGTTTTTTACCACCTTGTCCCTCACTTTGGTGTGTGCACATGGTGGTGACATACCCCACATTGGTGTGTGTACATGGTGGTGACATACCCTAATTTGGTGTGTGCACATGATGATGACATGCCCCAATTTAGTGTGTGCACATGGTGATGACATGCCCACTATGGGTTATCTATTCCTCTCTCCTTATATATTGATCACTCTAGTAGTGAATTTGTAATAAGGTAATGAGTTAATGAATAATCTATGAATGAAGGGATTCATGCATTTACTTTCCACATGATTTTTTTATTCTAATAAGAATACAATCTATTCTTCTCATTATTATTCTCTATCATAAGTTCTTCCCATAGGAATATTATATTCTAACCCAATATCACAAGCTTCAAAGACCATTATACATGGAAATCATGCATAAACTACTCTAAGATATTGTTGACCAAATTTTACTTTTAGGTCAAATTGGGACCCCTATAGGTAAAAAATTAATTTTTAGGTTTTGGGGATCTAATATATTATGTCACAAGGTGTTTGATAGGTTAATTAATGTCATTTAATGTTATAGTAGCCTTGTTCCTTAGTCATTTTAGTCATTTACATGTAAAAAAGGGGCATTTAATGAATTGTATGGATTTATTGGGAAATATGAAGGTTAAAAAAGATGATTTCATGTCTCATGTGTCCAAATATGTCTTAATCAACTAACATAACTGAAAGGTGGTAAGTTTTTCAAAATAAAGGGCAATTTTCTTGAGAAAAAGGCGAGTTTGGCATTTATATGACCCATGGGGAAGTGTGCCACATGGGAGAATATTTTAATATGAATCTTCATCTTAATAATGTTAATTTATATGTTTTAATTTCTCTATAAGTGCCATTTTAGGCCCAAAATAATTCTTATCTTTTCTTTCCCTTCTAGACATGTAGAAGTGGTCTTCAGGTTTGTACATGGTATGGTCAACAGGGGAGGTTTTAGATCAAATGCCTTGGGAATGTGAAATTAAACTCAAAGGCATTAATTTAAATTACAATATTTTGAAAAATTTTGGCCTGTGATTTATGAACCATCCTCATGAAGTCAACTATACTTTTCTTCTAGCTATTTCATACACCCTATAGGTTTTGCTCTATTTTGAGCAATTCCATACAAACTAGTTGGTGATGTTGATTCTAGATGATGTTGAATATGTCCCCTCATGTTACCCATGCATTTTTTGTCATTTAAAAGTGTTTGGATGAGTCAAATATCTCAAAGTTTTAGGAGGATACACCTTTTTGAGTTACAGGTAGTTTTCATCATTTTTAGATCTTCATGATTTGCAAATAACTTTAAATGGTTGTGATAAGTCTTTCAACATGTATTAAATGTATTATTTATACCATACTCTTTTAATTTAATCCTCCAAGGCAAAATATCCATGATATGCATTCATATGCAACATTCACACATAATTTTGCCATTAACACACAACTTACAAGTGCTCTCATGGATAAATTCAAGTTAAGAGGGAAGTGTTGATACTTGTTTCACATATATAATAGTTTGAAAATTATTTTTGAGGTGTTAATATAGGCATAAAACTCTTTTGATATCCAAATACAATGTATATTGCTTGAGTCTGTGCTCATTGCCTATACATGAAAACATCTGCCTACACGTATCATTAGTAGAACATGAAGTACTTGTATAGAGAGGTTGAAACATGAGTTGAAGTCCTCATTTAAGTCTTGAGGTGATGTAGAGGGAATGTAAGATATGTTAATAATTATGCATTGGAATATTGAGATAGGGATCAACTTTAAATGATGATGACTGAGTTTTCAGACCATTTTCCCTAAATTAAGAAAATAAAGGTCCTAGCACTTTTGTCAACAACAAACAACAAAGTTGATAAGACTCTAGATGAATATAAGTATGTTTTAAATGAATCCTCTATTAGGGAGAAGGAATATGCCATGTTTGGATGGAAGGTGATAAAGGGAAAGTGACTATTGAAGACCTTGAATATGCACTTTTATGCACTAAAAACAAATAGTGAAACCTACAAGTTTGGCACAGAAGAGACCTCTCGATCCCAAGTTGTAGTTTTAGACCATGCAAACATATAAGAATGGTTTAAATTAGTTAAAAAAACATATATGACTCAAAATATCTTTATAAGGAGGATAACTCATTATGTTTTGCTTTATATATCACCTTCAGTCCGTACACAGGCCTGGTGAGCTCCTACAACCAAGTGTTGGACTATATGAAATAGTGAGCTAAAGGGAGATGGTTCCTTGGTGGTTAGTATGTTAATAATAAGATTGAATAGGTAAAATTAATTATATATTATATTATAAGGTTTTAAGAAGGCCATACATTATTTTCAAGCTTAGTCCTTCCTAAATACACACCTATAACAATATAAGGTAGTACACAGTCCAAGATGGAGGTTTGAGATGGAGTCACCAAATAATATTTATATAATGGAATAGGATTATTGATACAAGGGCCGTGTTGAGAATTTTTTAATTCTCTACTCTATCTCTCGTGACCATCTACAGGTGTCCTAACATGGAAATACTCACCTACAAATGCCCTTTCCAAGGTACAAAATAGTTAAGGTAACACTCAATTTGACAAAGAAGTAGTGTTTTGGTTTGTATTTATCATGAACATGATTTAAATGAACATCAAAACCTAAAAATTAATCTTGGAAGATATAAATAACTCCTAAGCACTATTTTCAAGATACCTATAGGCAAGGAGACACCAAAAGGTAGGGTTTATTAGTCAAAAGCAAGGAGAGCTCAATTTGATCATTTCAAAGTGCATATGAAGAGCACAAATAATGTTGAAATTATGAGATATATTTTTAAAAACATACATTAATATAATTATCACCTTCATAAGCTCTAAAAATGTAAACAAGCTTATATACCTCCTTAGGACCCTATGAGCACCTACAACCACTGTTTGATTGTATGAAAATAGTGAGTTAAGGAGTGAGGTATGAAAGTTGCCAATGCATAGACATGATCCCAGGTGATTAAAAAAAATCATGAAATTATTATAATAGAATCTAAAATTATGTATATACCTTGTATCAAGCTAAACTATGCATGAATACCTATAGGCATGGTGTCAAGAAGCAGGACACAGTAATGGTAATACATTAAGTCTGGGCTAGATAGGAAAATGGGAGCACATGGAAGATTGGAGAAATAAATGAATATGGTAATATATAAAACATGAACATTATAGTATTACATATCTCTCATGATATATAGGGAGCTAAGAAAAACCTCTTTTCAAGTGCATATTAGCCCACATGCTTAACATTCTACACAGTCTGTCTATTCCCTAGTTTATCTTGGTTTTTGTGCATTTGGGGGACCTATTGACATGATAAAAATAGGATTTTTGGTTTATAATTTATCCATAACTTTGGTAAGATACTAAAATATTTATTTGATCTAGAAAAATAGGGGAAGTGCCCTATGTTTTATCTCAGATAGAGGGCACTCCCCTCATACAGAAACCCTGGTAGTTTTGGGAAAAGGTGACAAAAGGAATCTTTAGGATATGGTTAAAATTTTAAATAATGTTGAGGAATATAAAATAAACCTATAAAAACATGTTAAATCAAGAAAATAAGGAGGATTTTCAATAGGATGGTCTAAACCCTTAGGAGTTATAGTCAAGCATAGTAGGTAGTTTTTGGCCTAATGCTCAAATGAAGGGTCATTCACACTTATATCCATAATTATGATTTATAACTTGTTTTTAATTGTTTATAGGATTAATTTAGATGTGTTTTAGATATTTTTAGGCAATGAAAACCATCAAAAGTCATTTTGAGCTCTAAGGTGTAGTCAAGCCTATTAGTCAAGGTTTAAGCCTAAGGTAAAATGGGGGTTCATTCACAATTATAGCATGATATGAGAATTAAAATGGATTTAATAATTAATATTAGGGTAAAATATATATGATAAAACTTTTATAGGATAGATAGGTTGTAGATAGTCCATTTTTGAGCTCAAAACTCACTCAGACTTACAGGAAAGGGAAGGAAAAGCTCAATAAGATGATTTCAAGTGTTCATATATCTCTTGGTGATTTTAATGGAGAATTAAGGTGTTTTTAGATGTTAATAGTGTCCTTGAATAACCATTTTATGTAATTATTTTGAGATTACAATGTTAGGTTTTTATGAACAATGCTTAAGAGTGAAAATAGACCTAAAACCCTTGTAAAGACCAGTTTGAGGAAATGAGAGAGATAATTCACAAAAATGGACCATAATGGAATGCATGATGGTTTTATGTTAAATATTACTTATTTAGGATACCTACCATCATAATTAGTTTTATGAAATCTATACAAACATGGAAGAAATAAGGTTTTTTTGACTATTTTATGTGTTATGCAGTTTCCATGAGGTTAAGATATATGCCAATAATATGGGAGTAAATAAAAAGAAATAATTTATCTCCCCATGTAAATTTAATTACTTTAAACAACTCCTAAGTACCTCAACCAACTATTTCATCTCAGCTAGTCAAAACTGTAATAGTGGACAAGCTAGTGAGAAGGGTGGAAAACTTCAAGAGGGGTTATTTTAAGGTGTTACTAATGATTATAAGGACATGTAGGGTATTTTAACTTGTAATACACTACCTCAAATGTATTTTCATGTAAATGTGAATCCAAATTTGAGGCTAAGCATGTAGGGTACATGAAGGAAGAGTTTTTTTTGGACTGTAGATGATGATGGCTCCTTTCCAAATGATACCAAAAGACAAGGACTACAACCAATGCATGGAGATGAATGTATAAAATCATTAACATTTATTTCAATAATTTTAACCATTCCTCTTCAGTTATGAGTCATTTAATAAGCTCAAATCATGAAGGCAGCTTTTCTAAGCCAATTAAGAAGATTTTATGCCACTATACAAGAGTTTGATGACTTGGATGGAAACTTGTACTTCTTGATCTAACATGGTTCATCCCATATCCTATTTTAATGCAAAATTAACTAATTCTCTTATCTTGACATGTTTATTTGTGACCCTTGAAATTCTCTCTTCTCCTCTCTCTCATGTTCTATAAGAACTAGCCATTTTGGCTATTGTAACTTATGTTCCCCCTGAGTATGGTGAAGCCCTAATCATTTGAATAAAATTTGATAATTAAGACAACTTATTTTTACCTATTCATGACTATTAATAGTGTGTTATACTTATATTTTGGATCTTGCTTAGTGAATACTATGGATTCCTTAGCATGTTGTCTCATTCTTTCATCCTATTTGTAGTTGGAAAGCTTCTTCTTGTAGGGTATGTGAAGTGTTCTAGAAAATGTCAAGGATTGAGTGAGTTATTATATTTTATATTTACATTAAATGCCTCTTTTCTATTCATCATATATTTTCACATTCATCCATAACCTCATAATGTAACATTGATGTGAGAAGATGAAGATTGAAGGAGTGTATGTTTGGTTAGTCCTTTGTTCTCATGTGTAACATGCTATTGGTTGGAAGTCATCATATTATTTGGTGTATCATCTCCCTTAAAATATTTTTATTTTATTTATCTCTCTCCTTTTCCCTCCCAATTTTTAGGTGTAGTTACAATCCAAAGTGGTACATCAAGGGAGCTATCCCTATCTAGAGATTCACCTAAACCTTAGGTTACCCATAAGCCTAGAGGTGTTTCCATTTTTCCACTTGGATGAGGAGAGCTTAGGAATATAATAAAAGGGTGAAAATAAAAGTGACAATAAATAATACTCATCTTGGATGTGCTAATGGTGACCAAATCTAAACAATCAATTGGAAACTTTCTTTGAAATTTGGCATTTATAATAATCTATTGTACTGATAAACCAGAATCAAGATAAAAGAATGGTAATAGGATGAGGGAATAAGATCAATATGGACTGAATCAAATGTAAATTAATTAAATTTTATAGGTTCATACACTCATATACAATTTTAAAACAAATCAAGTTTAAAAACACTTGAGATGCATAATATTCATGGGTTTGTCCAACTCTTCTCCTTATGGGGTGGCCAATCTATATGCTCCATATACATAATCAACCATGATAATGAATGATCCTAGCTAATTATGATTAAATTTTACTTTATTTTCATAGGTATCATTGATATTTTTTTGGTTTTATTTAAGAAAAATATCACAAATTTCAAAGTCTTTAGGTTTGATATGCTTGTTATAGGTGCAACGTAACCTATTTTGATAGGCTTGGATATTGTTCAAAGTTACTACCCATTTTACATCAAGTATATATAATTATTTCATCAAAGAGACTCTATATTATTCCTCATAAATTATTTCCTTCAATTAAATTCATAGAGAGGGTACCTCGACCTCAATATGAAGAATGACTTTAGTATCATAAACAAGGGAATATGGTGTGGCTCTTGTAGGAGTTTAGTGATTGGTATGATATGCCCAATGGGAAGGAAATATTTATAGATGAAAATCATGGACAAAAACCTTAATGGTAATTTTAAGAGTTTAGATTAATATTTTATTATATGATTCATTTGGCCATTGCTTTGTGGAAAATAGGTAGTGGAAAAATGTTGGCTGATTTGGTATTTGGCATAGAGGGCTTTGATGTCCTTATTTTTAAAAGAGGTTCCATTGTCAAAAATGAATTAAAATGGAAATCCAAAATGATAGATGAGATGGTTCAAGATGAACTTGGATATCTGCTTACCTATTATATAAGTGAGGGGAATGGATTCATCCCACTTAATAAAGTATTAAGTTTTGGTAAGGATATGTTTATGGCTGTCATAATAAATATGATTTATCTTAAATAAGAGGTCAAGTACCCATGTGGAAAATTGCCATGGTATAATGAGTGAATACAATTATTGAGTTGGATAATGAATGATATTGGCATGCTTTTGATAAGTCACACACTTATTTACATAGGCATAAGCGTCACCTTCCATAGAGGGCTAGTAATACCTAGTACATAGAAGTTTCTTGGCAAGGACAACTCCATTGGTGTGAGCCCCAAAAATCCCTTCATGTACTTCATTAATTTCTAATCTTGAATATTCCAAAGCTAAACAATCAATCAAAGTTCCACACATCCTTTACAATAGAGTGTGACACTAATTATGGTATAGTGATAGGTACTATGAATGAAGGATTTTTATTTTTTATGGGAAAGGTTAGGAGGGATAATATTGTCATGGATGTAGGCATATATTTTGGTGTACCAAGGTATACTAGGACCAAAAATATCACATACCATTTAAGATGGTGGAAAATCATAAGCTATCCTCAAGAGATGTTCAATAGGGAACTAGTAATCAATGATGTGATTTATAATTGCTATTAATTGTAATATCCCCTTCTGATAGGGAATATAGAAAATCAAAAGATCTGATACCACTGTAATGTTCCTTACTTAGGGGCTCCTTTTTTAAACAAAAGCTTTGATACCACTGTAATATCCCCAACCAATAGGGAATATGAAAAGACAAAGCTCCAAACAAAGATAAAATTTTGCAAAATAAATTCAAATAAACAAATAAACCACAGTAAATATCTTAACTCATTAATCAGTGATCTTATTTATTTGTCCAGATGATTACATTAGATGTCCTCTGTCATGCATATAAAGGAATATTCAAATATGGTCTTAAAACCCTGATCTTTTACAAAACTAAAAATAAAACCTAAATTTTGGAATGGCTCAGGTTTTCTATGTCGACACACAGTCACCGACATCAGTTATTATGCCATCATCGGTCGATATACTGCTGATGTCAGTCATTGTCGGTTGGCTACTATGCCGACATCGGTCTTCAGTCGGCCGATGTCGATCACTAGACTGTCGATGTCGGTCTCTGAGTTTCTTGTGGCTCTGTACGACCTAATGCATAACTGTACAAACTTGCACGGATCAGTACAGATTCTATATAGAAAAAAGATAATATGCTGCGGCCTCTATGTTGAATACCAGATCTCAAGAAATATGGAACTAATACAGAAAATCTCTATCTATATAATTTATTGAATCAAAACTTATGAAATAAATACCTGGAATATTGTGATAACTTTTGTATGAAGTTATCTCTCAAACTTGTAAACCTCTGTGATAACTTTTGTATGAAGCTATCTCTCAATTTGGCAATAAATCAACTGATATTTCATAGCCTCTGAATCGCACACACTGAAGAGTGGACGTTCTCCAATGCAAATGGAATCTTGGAACCCTTGGCTCAGTCTTCACAGAAGAATTCTTCAATATCAAAAATCAATAATCAAATCATAATAATCAATAATGGCCTCCATGAGAAACCCTTATACCCTTAAAAAGATGTGCTTTCCCTAATTAGGGTTTTCTTAAATTAGAATTAGGGTTTCTAATTAAAAATAGGCTAAATAATTAATATTTGATTAAATCAATCAAATATTAATATCTACCTCAATACATGTCAGATCCTCAAACCGTCTGAAGCTGGTGAATCAGGGAGTGATTTTGCACATGATCATACCAAAATAAGAGTGCTCTGCTACGTGTCAAAAGTCCCTAAATAATAGGAGCTCAGGCAAAACATGTCTAAAAGAGCCCGAATGAAAGCCAACTATAGGAATTCTACTAATCGAAGCCAAGCCAATCTCCATCATGACCCCCTATCCATCCTCTCAGCCTACGAGGGTCACATAATAGGCTAATCATCAAGTCTGTTGATGTCCACTAAAAAAGGGGACATGACAATCCGCTCCTCCAGAAATTGCTTGTCCCCAAGCAATCTCAAAACAATGAACCACTCGGTCCACTTGGATCCCAAATGTAGTCATGATCTACACTGATGACAAGCAACACAAGCTCATGTAATATCCTCTAAAATATAACCAAGAGGAACCGATAATCAAACTGGGAAATACTACTCAACCAAACTCCAAAAGCACAACTGCCATAGTCAAGAACACATGAGAAACAATCTCTCGAAGTATCATAACCCAAGTAGAATGGACAACTCAAACTGTGAATTCCATCTACAAAAGATGGTGCCAATCCATCCCATAACTGATCCCTCTGTAAAGGTGGCACGACCAACTGTACCACACTGTCATCAGTGTGAAAAGAATCAATTTGGAAACTCAACTCCACTAGTATGCCAAACTCATCAGGACCAGGTACTCTTAAACCCTAAACATGCGTGTCAACTCCAACATGTTCCTCAACAACCACTGCAATAATTTACTCACCACCAACCATCTCAATATACAAATGGACTGGGTCTGGCACTGGTGAAGACCGCAAATGCTCAAACTCCGCAGTCACCTTAGCCAAATGAAATTGTGACTCCTTGAAAGCCAACTGCGTACTCTCAAGAATCTCAGAAGTCACCTTGAGCTGCTGAGTAAGCTCACTCAACTTATCTTCCTTAACCAATAATGCATCATACGCTGTGCTACCCCACTCCATAAGATAATCTCTGTCGGCTACCAACTACATATAATCCTGTCTCAGAATCTGGATAGCCTCCCATAAAGAGTGGATCTTTGTCAAGGAAAAATAACTACCTCCCTACTCAATGCTAGTAGGAGAACCCCATCCATAAACTACTAACAACTAATGAGCAGCATCGAAATGCTTGCAAGTGGTAGCAATGTCTCGCTCACTAACTCTCAGCTGACTAGACACATGGTGGCACTGGCTAGATTGTCTCCTACAATCCTCCTCTGATGCATGGTCCAAAAGAGTAGACTCAAAACCAATGATCTCTAGAGTACTACCATCCATACTCTATGAATCAACTCTAAATCTCATATCAACATCCAGAGTATCAAAAGCTATAGCATCACTGACTAATTCTTCCGTATCGAAAGAAACTGCCGAGGAAACTAAGTCCTCAAAACTATCCACTACATTCTCCTGAGTGTCATCTACAATAATCAGATCCTGGGACTATTCTACAATATCTACCATAGCTGAGAGATCATCAACCCTCAGTGCACTAACATCTGAGCACACCTCCCCACTCTGAGTGCAAGCATCAGACTCATCCTCATCTTCACTATCTTCTATCTCATAATAATCATGGGACATGTTGTTGCCCCATCTAAGTGATCTGTAGTGCTCTCTCCTCAACTTAACAAAGCGATCAAAAGATAACATCTCCTAAAATCAAGGTGGTACTAACTCCCACTCCTCATTCACTATCATAAGAATGTCCCACATGATCATGATTTACTAATTGATTTAATGTCCAATCTCTACCCAAACTACTCAACAGGATGGCAGGAATTTGGCTCTGGTTTACCCAATAGGATGGCAGGAATTTGGCTCTGATACCACTGTAATATCCCCTTCTGATAGGGAATATAGAAAATCAAAAGCTCTGATACCATTGTAATGTCCCTTACTTAGGGGCTCCTTTTTTAAACAAAAGCTCTAATACCACTGTAATATCCCCAACCAATAGGGAATATGAAAAGACAAAGCTTTGAACAAAGATACAATTTTGCAGAATAAATTCAAATAAACAAATAAACCACAGTAAATCTCTTAACTCGCTAATCAGTGATCTTATTTATTTGTCTAGATGATTACAGTAGATGTCCTCTATCATGCATATAAAGGAATATTCAAATATGGTCTTAAAACCTTGATCTTTTACAAAAATGAAAATAAAACCTGAATTCTGGAATGGCTTAGGTTTTCTGTGTTGACACACAGTCGTCAACGTCGATTATTATGCCATCATCGGTTGATATACTACCAACATCGGTCATTATCGGTTGGCTACTATGCCGACGTCGGTCTTTAGTCAGCCGATGTCGGTCACTGGACTATCGATGTTGGTCTCTGAGTTTCTTATGGCTCTATACAACCTGATGTAGAACTGTATGAACTTGCACAGATTGGTACGGATTCCATACAAAAACAAGATAATAAGCTGCAGCCTCTATGTTGAATACAAGATCTCAAGAAATATGGAACTAATATAGAAAATCTCTATCTGTATAATTTATTGAATCAAAACTTATGAAATAAATACCTAGAATACTGTGATAACTTCTGTATGAAGTTATCTCTCAAACCTATAAACCTCTGTGATAACTTCTATATGAAGCTATCTCTCAATTTGGCAATAAATCAGCTGATATTTCATAGCCTCTGAATTGCACACACTGAAGAGTGGACGTTCTCCAATGCAAATGGAATCCTGGAACCCTTGGCTCAGTCTTCACAGAAGAATTCTTCAATATCAAAAATCAATAATCAAATCATAATAATCAATAATGGCCTCCATGAGAAACCCTTATACCCTCAAAAATATGTGCTTGCCCTAATTAGGGTTTTCTTAAAGTAGAATTAGGGTTTCTAATTAAAAATAGGCTAAATAATTAATATTTGATTAAATCAATCAAATATTAATATCTCCCTCAATACATGTCAGATCCTCGAACCGTCTGAAGCTGGTGAATCAGGGAGTGATTCTGCACATGATCATACCAAAATAAAGGTGCTTTGTTATGTGTCAAAATTCCCTAAATAATAGGAGCTTAGGCAAAATGTGTTTGAAAGAGCCTGAATGAAAGCCAACTATAGGAATTCTGCTAATCGAAGCCAAGCCAATCTCCATCATGACCCCTTTCCATCCTCTCAGCCTACGAGGGTCGCATAATAGGCTAATCATCAAGTCTGTCGATGTCTACTAAAAAAGGGGACATGACATTAATGAACCAATAGTTTCCATTATATTGGTAGTCCTATTTATATCTCTTGGTATTTATTAAAATTTGAATATATGATCAAAGTTATATTTTATATTATCCACCATTTTCTTGTATGGAATGAATTTTTCATCTTTGGTTTGGTAGTTCTATGTCACCTGGTTGATAATCAATTGATAATATCCATGAACATATAAGCTCTTTATGTTCCATTGTACTACTAAATGAAACCCTACAACAAGTACTTCATATTATGCTATGTTCTTGGTACAAGAGAAACTAATATAAAATGCCTTGAGAATAAGATCCCCTTATGGTGTGATGAAGAGAATATTGGCTTTGAATCCTTGAGAAGTATATGAACCATCAAAATAGAGTGTCTAGTTTTATGGCTCAGAAGAATTATTTTCAAGAGTCATGATCGACTCATTAGGAAAATGGAAAAAGAGTGGCTTGGTATTTGATAGGGGTGTTTATGAAAGCGAATTAGTAAGAACTTTACCCCTAGTGTTCTTTTGATTTACATACTCAATCTAAAACTCACTTAAGATGATTATCAATTTGGCCATACGACCAACTAATGCTACTTTAAAAAGTAGGTAATTGAGAGGGTCCACTTTGGTAATGCTTATGGTCTTATTATTGAGCATGTAGTGTCATAATTTTTGTGTTACAAAAACCATTATTAAATAATATTTTTAAATGGATATATAATTATGATCATATGCTATGAATTTTTTGGCTCGAGTATTACACTTCTCTTTCTTTTCCCAAGTCATAATGTTGTGACAAGACTGCCCCCAAGGGATGTTCAGTTGCCAAAATGTAGAGATGCAATGACCTTCTAGGTGTAGATGAAGCTAAAATAGGTGGATTGGCCAGATAATCTTCTAACTATTTAAATGCCTTTTACCAATCAATATTCCATGAAAAAGTGGTGCCCTTATTTAGAATATGAGTGAAAGGTGTATTTAAATTGATAAATGATTTGGATAATAGATTGGATTTTACCCTATAGGCTATAGATCTACTTTAAATTAGAAGGTGAAGGAATTTTTGAATGGATTTAACCTTGTATAGATTGATCGAGAGACAATGAAACTTAATAATTTCCCTGAAGTAACACCAAAGACATAATTTTTAGGGTTAATCCTTAGTTTATATTCATAAGGCCTTTCAAAGATCCTTTGTTATACTTCTATATGTGTTGTTTTGGTATTTTATTTACCTAAGATATCATCCACATAGTATTCAATGATATCATGTATCATGTCATAGAAAATGGTAGTCACTACATGTTAGTATGTGAAACCAAAATTTTTGAGGCTAAATGACATCACTTAATAACAAATGTTCCCCATGGAGTGATGAACATTATTTTGTCTTGATCTTTTAGTGTAATTTTAATCTAATTATATCCTAAGCAACCATCAATGAGAGATAACATATCATACCCTACCATGTAATCGACAATCATATCAATATTAGGCAAATGAAATTCATCCTTTGGGCATGCCTTATTGATGTATCTAAAATCAATACATAATAAGATTCCTTATTAATTTTTACTCACTAGAACTATGCTGGATATCCACTCTAAATAATCAATATGGTGAATACACCCTACCCCCAATAGTTTATCTAGTTCTTTCTTGTCCAAAATGGTTATGCGAGGGTGCATTCTTCTAAATTTCTAATTGATTGGCTTAGTATTTCAATGCATAACAAGGTGTTACATCACTAAAGTAGGATCCATTCCTAACATATTTGAATAGGACCAAGAAAAAATATCAACAAATTCTTAGAGGGGTTAGTAAGAATCTCATGTTCTTTTTCAGTGAGGGATGCTCCAAGTTTGATCCATTTGAGATTGCCACATGTTCCAATGTTGATTTTGGTGGTATCTTCCATAAGTGATATGGAACCATCCTCTAAAATATTCATCAAAATGGTATAATGGTCTTCATATTCTTTTGGTGGTTTGATTGACTCATCGAGTTCACCCATGTAGGAAGAATTTCAATCTCCAAGGTTTGGTAAATGCCATTTAACATAGGCATATGGATAATATTAAACTAGTTGATCAAATATTTGTTGTTGTTTTGAATAGATCCCTAATTGTAATTAAATTCAAGGATTAGAAGAGGCTTAAGATTTATTTGAAATGGGGTGAAATTCCTCATCCAATGGTGCCTGAAATAGGTTTTCACCATAGGACTTGTATTTTTCTTTACTTTTACCCTAGTCCAAAAGTGCCTCAAAGAGGCTTTCACTTTAGGACCTCAATGTTTAGTTTTATTTTTGTTTTTGACCAAGGAAGTTCACTTGCTCCCAAAAATAAGCCATAGGGTCTAGTGTAATTGTAAATACTTATTTGTGATCACCAATTAGAAAACCATCTTTGAGGCCTAATAATTTAGTAATTGCCTCATCATTTTGGGAATTGTCCAAAGGTACACATGTGTCTTATTAGTCCTAGTTGATTAATTGAGGATGATGGAGGAAAAGAGGGGGAAAATATGGCATAGTGGTAATGGTATAGATGGTATGGGTTCAAATAGATTAGTTTCATCCAAATCATCATAAATGCTACAATAAAACTCTATGTCACTATTGGCATTATTGTTTTTAGATGATAAATCAAATAGTCACTCTCAAGATCTAAGGGGTAACCCCCAGGTAGTTTGTATCCACTACCTCAAGTTATTTTGTGTTTGGAAAGTGATATGTGTTTAGAAGTGTTGTCATTTATGTCAAGTCAAATTTTGAAACCATTGAAGTAAAGGTCAATGTTGATGTCATTGATGTCAAGGTACATCTAGTAAAGATATATGGTGAAGTGATATGTGACAAGGAAGCCATGTGGTAAGAGAGAATTTGAAGGCAACCTATTTTATATGTGTTGAGATATAATTTAAAATAAACATAATGATTCTTCTAAGTTAAATATTATGATTTAGGCTACCTTGATGACTATCAGTGTTGTCATAAAGAGGCTTGATGATCAGGTCAAGGTAAACATGTTTTGAGTACTAGGTGTCTTAAGTAACCTATTCATAACAAGCATATGATTTATAAGCATGAAGAGGTGTGTATATATGTATGATAATATATAAGTATCATTAAATTCATGTGAGAAAGGTATAGAAGCACCAAGGAGTGTTTTAAAGTCAATCATCAAAATTCAAGTGATTGAGAAGCCTAGTCATGACACTGGTCATTACATGAAGAAACCTTATGAGAAGGTATGTTATTAGTGGCCTAATGATATATATGAATAGAGGAATAAGATGTATTATATGGTTTTTTTATTATTAATATGAGGCATTAGATAACTAAGGTGTGTTTAAAGGTGAGCCTATAGGGGCAATAACTATAGACCTAACATGCAACTAGACAAGTTCTAGACCTTGCTTGACCCAATAAGGTAATATGAAGTGTTGTCAAGACCTATGAAGGATGAAAAGTATTTTTAGTGAATTTTAAATGTTTCTTGAGCATATGAGTGAGGTTTTGAGTTCATGAAAAGAGGATTGAAGGTCAGTTTCAAGGCCTAATGTGACTTATAGGTCAAAGGCCTAGAGAGAAAAGAGAGAGAGATGATCAAATGGGGTATCAAGATAAATTTATAAGGTAATAATGAACATGTGAGAATTTTTAGTGGTGTGATATGTTTTTCTAGGTGTTTTGACCAATTTTGAGGTCAAAGTTTGTGAAAAAAATCAAGAAAAAGTGTGTTAAGGTTTCTTGTGTGCACAAAATGAAGGATTTTCAACCCAAGAAATTTCAAGTAATCATTGTCATGTGTAACCTTTTAATGGTAACATAATATGATAATTTTATATGGGTAATTTTCCTAGATCATATTTACAAGCATTGGTTTCTATAATAAAGGGTCATGCTTTATGAATAATCGTTAACACTAGAAACAATGTTAACCCTCTATAAAACCCTGACAATGACTCGATGAGAAATATATTGATAAAAAAATATAATGATTTTAAATTGATATTTAAGTTATTTTAGGTTTTATTAAACTCTCCTAGGCACCTTCAGGTGTGATTGGTTTTTCAGGTGAGTGAGTGGACCTTACAGGAAAAACTTTATTTCTCAGAGATTTATTGTAGCAGTCAGAGTTGACTAAGTAAAAGTTGATAAATGAATGAAGGTTTAAAATTTATAGTTTTATTTCATGTTAATGGTGGTTTATGGACAATTTATATTCCTCAAGTGAGATAAATTGGTCATACAAGTTGACCTATTGCTAAAAGGCCTAATGGTGTAGACAGTGGGAAAACTAGGGAGAAGTGAGAAGTTGATTAAGGAAGTGTTTTCATGGAATAATTATGAATCCAAGTGCATGGAGAAGTTTTTTAAAAACTTTAATACATGTTAATGTTGGATATATGTTTTTAAGTTAGTGGATATGATAAATTTATTACTCATAAGTTGACCTATCTTGTACAGATAAGATAGAGGTGTAAGGTTGTGAGATTAGTCTACAAAGACCAATATTGTCACTTGACCATGGTATATTTATATATAATAGTTACCTAATTATATCATAGGATAATAAAAATGCATCAAGAGTCTCTAAAAATGTCTACATAGGTGTTGAATGTTTTTATCACCTTGACTGTATTTGAAGATAAACTGGTAGATCTGGGTAAGCAAGTTGTAGTGATGACTTGAAGGCTCTTTATCCTAAGTTTAAGTATGTAATGTAAATGGTGTTGTTATTTAGGAATTTATTTACCTATCCATTATTTTTATAATGTATAATATTTAGTGTAAGATCTTGAAACATTGAAGCCAAAATGACTTATCTGGCTGAGTAAGGACTGTGAGAGAGAAGGTCAACATATTGGTCTACAAAACCAATAGTTTAAATTAGAGATTATGATATATTTATTTGAGGTTTTTATAATTATTTTATAATATAATTTATTTTATTTTAAGTCCTTGGATGTTTCCCTTTATGTTTTATAAGTTCAAGCTTCCATGACTATGTTTTTAGGCTAGTTGGCAGTTTTGAGTGAGCTACTTATAGAGAAGGGTTTGAGTCTTTTTTACCTGAATTATGAATTATAATGCACTTGATGATGAATATAAGATAATTTATCTTATTTATATGTAATTTTTTTAATTTTATTTTGGAAAATTTATGCTTATACTTTAAATATTCAAGACATACTTTCTAGGTATGCACAAGCCTAATATGATCAGTACTAATGATGTGTTCCAAGTAGTGGTTTGAGATAAAATGTACTATGGAGCATAGATGAGATTATAAAAGTTATATTAGTATGGAATATGATGTTTTTATGCCATATAATTTTTTTTAATTTTCTCTAATAAGATAAAATGGTAATGTGTGCTAAGTAGGCCTAATGAGATTAGGTCTCCATGAGACCTAAAGGAGAGATAAGGCCTGTTTGAGAAAGGTCAGAACTAAAAGGACTAAAGGTAAGTTTTATCCATGTAAATGAGAATTACTAAGATTAATTTCATGTCAAACCTAAGGGGGTAAGGATGTTTATCTGACTAAGAAGGATATGAACATAAGAAACTTGTATAAATACTAGGAATTTTTAGTCCTATTTAAAGTGTGAAGAAAAAGTGAACAAGAAAATATATTAAAAATAAAAAGTATGTCTTGTATACAATAATAAGGGGATATATTATTAATTATTAATATTTTATATAGGTTATGTGTGTGAGGATCAAGGTCATATGATCTAATCAAGTCAAGAAGAGGGCTAGTTGAGCAAAGAAGGCTAGAGGCCAGTTTGAGAGGGATAAAAGTGTGTGAAGAGCTAAATAAGAAGATCATCATATGTCGTATGATAAAAATAGTGTTATAAAGGTGATCAAGTGTTTTATGTGGCTGATTTGGTTCTAATTCATCTAAGGGTTTTGTGCCTCCTTACAAGTGGGTGCTTGTTAAAGCCGAACTAAGTTAGTGCTTAGCTAGTTGGGGTTGGTGTTCCATGTGAAGTTGGTGATTCACTAAAGTTGGTGTTTATATTATATAAATATAGTAAATTTGAATCATAAATTGGTTTTATTACCCTTGAGGGTTTTCCATATACATATTATGTTCATGTGTTTCATGCTCTTATGAATTGATGCTTATGTTTGCTAATATGTACATGCTTCTCTAAATTATCTATAATTGCTTAAGTAAGATTGTGTAAGAATTTTTTTAAAGACTGATTCAACCCCCCTCTTAGTCATTTTTATTCCAAAAATATGGTCTTAATATATCCTTGTTTATTTTCCTCCAAGCCTTTACCTTTGTAAACTTGGTGATCCATTATCCAATCAGGAATAATATACTTGTTGTTTTGATACCAGATAACAAAGTCATCATTATAAAACCAAGAATCATCATCAAATTTGATATAATATTGTTATTGTGAAGTTATCTTGATAAAAATAAGGGATAACTTATGATAATCATTCTTTTTTCACCATTCCATTCTAGTAGGATTTATTTTAGGTCTACCAAATAACTAAGGTGTCTTGGGCAACTTGGCAATGTGAAAAACATTGTCAATATTATATTCCCCAATGCTATTATCTTGAATGGTAATGTTATCAACCATTTTAGGTGCTCGTGTATATTAATTGGATGTAATTGTGCTTGGATCCACATAGTTGGCCTCTGGTGTTTGAATAACTACTTCTTTGTCCTTTTTAGGGACATGTTCTAAGCCAAGGCAATAGTTATAGATTTCATACTCCATCTCCAAATATCTACAAAACTTGTATGACTATAGGTTATCAGGGATAATGACTTATAACCTGTAATGGGGGAGCTTGGTGCACTAATGAAGGGTAGATGGCACAACATTCACTTCATGGATCCATGGTCACCTAAGGAGCAAATTATATGATAATCTAGGTCTAGAACATGTAACATAGTGTCATGGGTTAGAGACCCAATGAAAATTGATAAACAAATGGTTCCTTGTGATTCACACTCTTCATTATCAAATGATTTTATGGTAATTATTTGAAGATATTTAGTTGTGTAGCCCAATAATTTGACCAACTTTACAGCTATAATGCTGAGCCTTGAACCATTGTCTATGAGGACTTGTTTGATCTTTTGGTTAGAAATTATGGCCTCTATATACAATGCATTATTATTCAAAGGTCTAAGGGATGAAATATCTATTTGACCAAAGGTAATTTTTTGGAGAGGATATAAATAACTTATAAGATTTTGAAATTTATTAGGTGCAATATCACTTAGGACCATTAACTAGCTTAGAATCATATTTAATATATTATTGTGGATATTAGACGTATGTAGGAGATTTAAAATAGAAATCTATGTAGGTTTATTTTGTGATTATGTCACAATATCATAGGTTTTATCATTGATGGGGGAACTTGGCTTAGCATTTTGAGGTTGATGACCTTGAACATGATTTGAGGAAGAAGGTACAAGAAATGAAATGATAATGTTAGGACATCGAGTTTCAACTATGAAACCTTGATTTGGTGAGGGGTTATTGTAATTAAAGGAAGGAAAATGAAAAATTAGAATGGTAACCCTTGGTCATTTATTAGTGTTAAATCTATTAGAAACTAGAGGATTATAGACAAATGGAGGTGGAAGTCTGAGAATCGACACAAAAGGTTTATGGATATTATTGGTAGTAGGTTAAATATTAATCATATCTATGTCGCCACTTTTAATGTGACCTAAAATATTGTGGTCATAATGGATATTAGTGTAGTTTACTTGATTAGTATAGGTATTGTGACCTTGATTCTAGTTTTGTTGTTGATTGTCTTTGATGTTGATTGTTTGATGGCATGTGTTGGTTATGGTTAGTAGCCTATTATTAGTGTTAAATCTATTAGAAACTAGAGGATTATAGACAAATGGAGGTGGAAGTCTGAGAATCGACACAAAAGGTTTATGGATATTATTGGTAGTAGGTTAAATATTAATCATATCTATGTCGCCACTTTTAATGTGACCTAAAATATTGTGGTCATAATGGATATTAGTGTAGTTTACTTGATTAGTATAGGTATTGTGACCTTGATTCTAGTTTTGTTGTTGATTGTCTTTGATGTTGATTGTTTGATGGCATGTGTTGGTTATGGTTAGTAGCCTATTATTAGTGTTAAATCTATTAGAAACTAGAGGATTATAGACAAATGGAGGTGGAAGTCTGAGAATCGACACAAAAGGTTTATGGATATTATTGGTAGTAGGTTAAATATTAATCATATCTATGTCGCCACTTTTAATGTGACCTAAAATATTGTGGTCATAATGGATATTAGTGTAGTTTACTTGATTAGTATAGGTATTGTGACCTTGATTCTAGTTTTGTTGTTGATTGTCTTTGATGTTGATTGTTTGATGGCATGTGTTGGTTATGGTTAGTAGCCTATTATTAGTGTTAAATCTATTAGAAACTAGAGGATTATAGACAAATGGAGGTGGAAGTCTGAGAATCGACACAAAAGGTTTATGGATATTATTGGTAGTAGGTTAAATATTAATCATATCTATGTCGCCACTTTTAATGTGACCTAAAATATTGTGGTCATAATGGATATTAGTGTAGTTTACTTGATTAGTATAGGTATTGTGACCTTGATTCTAGTTTTGTTGTTGATTGTCTTTGATGTTGATTGTTTGATGGCATGTGTTGGTTATGGTTAGTAGCCTATTATTAGTGTTAAATCTATTAGAAACTAGAGGATTATAGACAAATGGAGGTGGAAGTCTGAGAATCGACACAAAAGGTTTATGGATATTATTGGTAGTAGGTTAAATATTAATCATATCTATGTCGCCACTTTTAATGTGACCTAAAATATTGTGGTCATAATGGATATTAGTGTAGTTTACTTGATTAGTATAGGTATTCTGACCTTGATTCTAGTTTTGTTGTTGATTGTCTTTGATGTTGATTGTTTGATGGCATGTGTTGGTTATGGTTAGTAGCCTATTATTAGTGTTAAATCTATTAGAAACTAGAGGATTATAGACAAATGGAGGTGGAAGTCTGAGAATCGACACAAAAGGTTTATGGATATTATTGGTAGTAGGTTAAATATTAATCATATCTATGTCGCCACTTTTAATGTGACCTAAAATATTGTGGTCATAATGGATATTAGTGTAGTTTACTTGATTAGTATAGGTATTGTGACCTTGATTCTAGTTTTGTTGTTGATTGTCTTTGATGTTGATTGTTTGATGGCATGTGTTGGTTATGGTTAGTAGCCTATTATTAGTGTTAAATCTATTAGAAACTAGAGGATTATAGACAAATGGAGGTGGAAGTCTGAGAATCGACACAAAAGGTTTATGGATATTATTGGTAGTAGGTTAAATATTAATCATATCTATGTCACCACTTTTAATGTGACCTAAAATATTGTGGTCATAATGGATATTAGTGTAGTTTACTTGATTAGTATAGGTATTGTGACCTTGATTCTAGTTTTGTTGTTGATTGTCTTTGATGTTGATTGTTTGATGGCATGTGTTGGTTATGGTTAGTAGCCTATTATTAGTGTTAAATCTATTAGAAACTAGAGGATTATAGACAAATGGAGGTGGAAGTCTGAGAATCGACACAAAAGGTTTATGGATATTATTGGTAGTAGGTTAAATATTAATCATATCTATGTCGCCACTTTTAATGTGACCTAAAATATTGTGGTCATAATGGATATTAGTGTAGTTTACTTGATTAGTATAGGTATTGTGACCTTGATTCTAGTTTTGTTGTTGATTGTCTTTGATGTTGATTGTTTGATGGCATGTGTTGGTTATGGTTAGTAGCCTATTATTAGTGTTAAATCTATTAGAAACTAGAGGATTATAGACAAATGGAGGTGGAAGTCTGAGAATCGACACAAAAGGTTTATGGATATTATTGGTAGTAGGTTAAATATTAATCATATCTATGTCGCCACTTTTAATGTGACCTAAAATATTGTGGTCATAATGGATATTAGTGTAGTTTACTTGATTAGTATAGGTATTGTGACCTTGATTCTAGTTTTGTTGTTGATTGTCTTTGATGTTGATTGTTTGATGGCATGTGTTGGTTATGGTTAGTAGCCTATTATTAGTGTTAAATCTATTAGAAACTAGAGGATTATAGACAAATGGAGGTGGAAGTCTGAGAATCGACACAAAAGGTTTATGGATATTATTGGTAGTAGGTTAAATATTAATCATATCTATGTCGCCACTTTTAATGTGACCTAAAATATTGTGGTCATAATGGATATTAGTGTAGTTTACTTGATTAGTATAGGTATTGTGACCTTGATTCTAGTTTTGTTGTTGATTGTCTTTGATGTTGATTGTTTGATGGCATGTGTTGGTTATGGTTAGTAGCCTATTATTAGTGTTAAATCTATTAGAAACTAGAGGATTATAGACAAATGGAGGTGGAAGTCTGAGAATCGACACAAAAGGTTTATGGATATTATTGGTAGTAGGTTAAATATTAATCATATCTATGTCGCCACTTTTAATGTGACCTAAAGTCACATTATCCAACTCTATTTCAACATTTTCAAGAAAGTCTTAAAAGATATGGTGAAGCTTCATGCATCTATGAATATAATGATTTACTAATTGATGATAATCTCAAAAATCATTCTCCCAATACCAATCTAGTTTAGGTTGACCCTCAAGAAAAGGCTTTGGTATAATCCAAGTGATCATATTAGCTGCTACAAGATTTTGAAAGACCATTTATATTGGCTCACCTAGATTTTTAAAAGCCCTATCCTGATAATTATTTCTTTTTGGAGGTGGCCTTTGTAAAGTGAGATGTTGAGTAGGAGGATTTGTTTGAACAGGTGGTGGTTTCACTATTTATACATGTTGGGATTCATTTACACCACCTCTACAACATTTTGGTTTCTATTAAATTATTTGGGATTTTTTGTGGTACTTACTTGTGATGATATAGGATATTTTACCTAGTTCTTGTTCTGAGTTTGGTTTCGAGAATAAATTTTAATAACCTCTTTGTCAATAAGGGTTTGCTCAATTTGTATTCCTTTGGTAATAATTTCCTTAAATGTGTTGTCACAAATGAGTTTGAGATTATGAGCTACATCAAACTAAAGATTGGCCTTGAACATTGTAGTTAAATACTTGTTAAGAATGTTGTATTGGACTTGGCTGGCCAATGCATGCCACCATTTAAAATAATTATCAAAACACTCTCCTCCCCTTTATTTAACTTGACATAAATAAAACATGGTTAACTCATGTTCCACATTGTAAGAGAAGTGTTGCATGAACTTATTTGATAGGTCTTCAAAATTATCTACAAAATTCTTAGGCAAACTAAGGAATCATTCGATATTCCTTGTAAACTATGAGGGAACAAAGGAAGTAGGTATATAGGGATATAAGCAACCTATAAACACGATACATAAAACTCCTTGAGATGTTATTTTGGATCCCCTCTCCCTTAGTATTTTTAAATTTTTGGCATCTCAATGCGATGTGGAAAGGGTATTTGAAGGTAGATCATGTCATATTAAATTTCTTATTTTGATTACATGATTGAATGGTTTAAAGTCCATATTGGACTTCCTTCAAATCCTAGAAGCTAGTACTAGAATGGGAGGAAGTGAGCACATTTTGTTGGGTATTTAATGGAAAAGTGTTTTGGCCTAGGAAAAGAGGTAGAATGGAATATGGGGTAAACTAGTTAGATTGGTTCTACCAAGAATATTCACTCTTTGTGCAGAGTTATATTTCTGATATGGGATTTGTTATTGGTATGGTACTTGTTATTAGTTTAGTACTCATTGTTAGTTATGATGTTGATTTAGAGTAAAGTAAGGCTTGAATGGAGAAATGTTTTGTTAAACACTCAATGGAACTTATTGGGAATAAACAAGATATAGTATTGATTAATAGGAAACCATTATATAAAGGCAAATTTTTTTGTATGGTACTTGTTGATGGCTTGAAGAAGCCTCTTTTTGTATGGAAGCAACAAGTGGATGAATAATATAACTACATTGTTGTTTAGATCATGTTGGTTAGGGGTTGGATGTTACTTATTATCATGAAATATTGGTATTCACTTGTTGATGTGGGGGTTTAATTGGAACTTGCTAAAGTGGAGGAATTATTCCCCCTATGGAGGTAGAGTAATTTTTGCCACCTGTCAAGGTGGAGCATTTGGAATTGGTTGTTATAGTTCTAGTGTGTTTGTAACTTGTTGTTTCAAGGTATTTGTAATGTTTGAATAATAAATCCTTGTAGAAGATATAATAATGTTCTATTTTTACTAAGATGGTACTCTATGTGGATTAAAATATGCTATTTGGGAACTATCAACCACCCGTTGGCTAAAATCTACAAGGAGATCCAAATCAGGATTAGTTATTAAGTTGGTATTTGTAATGGGTGTATTAAACATGTTTACAAATAGGGTTTTTTTGGAAATTGAATCCGAATTATGCATAGTAAAATTTAAAAAATCCAATGGTTGTTCTGTTGGAAGACTAGATTCTACCAATGTAGGACTTTGCACTTTTAATGTGACTAATGAATTAGCTAAAGTAGCCATAGCTAGATTAGCTTATTATATACATGACATAATAATTTGGATTTATGTGGGAGGATCATATTTTTAACCGTTCCCTTTATCTAACATCATTATGGTTTGATTAAATGTTTGGTTTTGGCTAGTAGTTTCTTGGTTATCTAGTAAAGCTAGTGGTGTTTATTTAGGAGTTCTAACCAAGTAATGTAAATTCTAAAAATGAAAACTAGGAAGAAATTTGGCACCCCTATCTAACAAATAAAAATATGTTCATCTATATTGTCAAATAGATTTTGTGTAAATTGGTCTTGTCTATATTCCTCATTATGTGGCAAATTCACAAGATACTTTGGATTTGGTCTTTGTTATATATCAAATGGCATATGTTGGAGATATTGTTGGTATAATTTGCCTTGTTTGTTATTAATTGGTAAACTTGGAAGGTATTGTTTATATTTGTGACCTTATTCAATGTTATTCGGCATAATTGGAAGGAATGGATTATGTGGTTCAAATTTGGTATTGGATGACACATTATAAAGGTATTGTTGATCATCCTTATCTTCTATATAATGGTCATATCCTTAAGGGTTGTAAACCAATTATTCATCAAATCATGGATAATGGCCCCACTACATGTGTATCTAGGCATGATTAATTCTCTCTTTTTTTTCAAGAGGTTTGGATACCTCAAAATCTTTGACTAGACTTGGTATATGGCACTATATGAATTGGTTTAAGGTAAATGTGCTTTACTTTTGTTAGTTGAAATACACTAATCAAAGGGTATATCAATGTGAATAGTTTTTATAAGTAAATTTAATTGATTCTCAAAGGGTATGTTTGATAATTTGAGGTTCAAAGGTTTCAAATGCATAATTTTCAATAGTTGGTACTTGGAAATATTTTTATCTTAGTCTTGATTTTAAAATATTTGGAAACTTGATCTTATGAACAAAGGAAAAGGGCTTGGTTAAATTTACTTGAGCCACTTTTAGGACCTTGGAATGTGTAAAGGTTGGTTCAAGAAGTTGGAAAATTGGTTTTTAAAATGTTGAATAAAGATTCAAAATTGGTTTAAAACTTAAACTTCTAAAAACAGTTGAATTTGGCACAAATTAAACTAGAATTAGAAATTGGTTTTTAATTTGGAACTTAGAGTTTGTAATTGGGACTAGAATAGAAGAAAAATTTGGCACTTTGTTTTGAACTTAGACATGGATTGATTTGAATGGAATAATTGCACTAGTTTGACAAGAAGTTTGAATTTGGTTTTAAAATTGGTAAGGGTTACAACTTGGACTAAGTCAAGACTTTGTGTTTCTATCTAATTTTTGATTTTTATTAAGTGTGAAAAGAAGAAACTAGTTAAGAAGGGTGTGGAAGAATACCTATTGAATGTGCACATGTTGAATCTATGTTATTATGGAGATATCCTCTTTGGATCTAGAGAATGACCAAAAAGTAATAAAACACTAAAATAAACTTGTTTTTTAGACAAGTAGATGGGTGGATTGCCTAGCATGAGCTAGATACTAGAAGCGAAAGCTTTCTAGGAGGCTATCAATCCACCTTATTTAAAACACTTAAGTGGAAATGATAAAAAATATATATTTTCCTTAAATGATTGTAAAATTGAAATAAAATACAAAGAATGATAAAAAATTAATTGAGAAAATTATATTCTTTTCTAAGTTAACCAAAATGAAACAACTAGTTTGATAATACTAATGCTGAAATTTGGTTAAGGCAAGGTTGTGGTTTTGGGTTTGGTAATTCGATAAGGGTCAAACGAATGGTTTGGTTTGGGTTGATTGAGATAATAAAATGAGAGGGATGGATGGTTGAAAAAGGTAAAACAACAAGTAACTAGGGTAGCAAAAGGATGAGGAGTCAAAGAAGGTGAAGGTGGCAAAGGTGTAAAGAGGGTAAAGGAGGTAAATGGAATTACAATGGCAAAGGTGGTAAAGGAGGTCAATGGATTAAGATGGAAAGTGGATTAAGGGGTATAGGTAAAGGTAATAAAAGGAAGGAATTAAGTAAATAACTGAAATAAAAAACCAAATAATGTTACCTTGAGGCTTGTTGATGTGGTTGATGTTGTTGATGATGTGATAAAGGAATCCCATGGTAATTTTGGCAGAGATTCATTGCTTTGAATTATTTTCCTCAAAAATGTGGATGACCTAAAAAATGATGACCTCCTTCAAAGACTTAAATTAATATGTTAATAACCAAATTATAACTTCTAACTTAACTTTGGGTGAAGGAGAGGGGGTGTATTTATAGCATTTGTTGTCAAAAACCATATCAAAAGAGGGAATAGTAGAAGTATGGCGCTATTTCCCATGTGGTGCATGAATGAGTCAAAAGATGAGGGTGGTGGGATTCCCACCTTGATCATGGGTCTCAAATTTGGTTTGGTGTGTCTCCCACCTTACACATGAGTCCAATTTTTAATGGGAATCATGTACATGGGCCTAAATGAGGCTAAAAGACTTTTCACCACCCTTACTTGTCTTCATCCAAGCACTTAAAGAGATGCCCCAAAAAATGTGGTGCCATTTTCCATGTGGGTACATGAATGAGTCAAAATATGAGGGTGGTGGGATTCCCACCTTTATCATGGGTCTCCCATTTGGGTTGGTATGTCTCCCATCTTGCACATGAGTCCAATTTTGAATGGGAATCATGTACATGGGCCTAAATGAGGGTAAAAGAATTTTCACCACCCTTTCTTATCTTCATCTAAGAAGTTAAAGAGATGCCCCAAAAAATGTGACACCATTTTCCATGTGGGTGCATGAATGAGTCAAAATATGAGGGTGGTGGGATTCCCACCTTGCTCATGGGTCTCCCATTTGGGTTAAAAAGTCAAAAATGGGTGGATATAGTGGCCTTTTTTTTTTTTCCAAAACACTAAAGAGGTGGGCATCCCATTTTTAATGTTAATTTCATGTGTAAAGACAAACTACATGTTTAATTATGTCCTCTTAAGGGTAAATTAACCATATTTCAAGTGGAGGCCATTGTGATGCTTAAATGAGGTCATTAAGCACTTTGGGAAAGGGTCACAGGTGGGGTATGATGTCCCACATCAATCCGCCTCACTTATAAGCCATGTCACTTGCCATATCACCTCCAAAATCACCTTCTATGTCATTTGTCATGTCACTTTCCATGTCACTTACCATGTCATCATGAATAGTGATATTGGTTCCCATACTGAATAGTGATAGTGAATAGTAATTTTCAATAGTACCATGTGAATAGGAGAATAGTTATTTGGTTAGGTTAAGAGGGTTTGGTTAAGGATTAAGAAGTTTTAGGGGGTCTTTAGGGGAACCTGAGGTATTTAGTCATAAAAAATTGTAAGTGTGTAGTTTTCTAGTGTCTACATTTTGGTTTAAAATTTGGAAGCATAACGACATGGTTTGGATAAATAAGTAGGTATTGAACTAAGTTTTAACATGTCACTTTTGTTTGACTTTGAATTTTGGAGGAGTAACACCTCATTATGTGTGTATAAAATGGTTTTGGATTTGGACTTGGTTTGATTTAGTCTTAAGTATAGACAAGGTTTTGACACAATAATCAAGCAAGAACACACAAACATTAAAAGGAAATTTAATAATTGACATGGGTTTACATCACATCTATTGAGCCTTTTGAAATACTTGACTTGAGATAGGATTAAAAATTTAAGTGTTCATTAAATAAATTATTGCAATTATTGGTAGGGTTTCTAAGCCCCCCATCTCTTTCAAGGTTCATATGATTAAGGTGATATTCAAAGGTTGTTACCTTTTCACCCTTGCATAAATGAATTATCCATAGAAAAATAGGAATATAAGAATAATCCAAGATCAATCAATTTACGATAGGGTCTTGTCCCTTTGTAACCACTTCAATCATAAGGGTCTCACTGAAGTGATACTAGATTTGGGGTTTGCTTACTATTTTACAATGGGCTATCTAAAAGGTCCCTATATACCTCATGGTACATGGGTGAAAATACATAAATGAATAATTTCAATCTCATTTCCAAGATTTATCCTTTTTAGGTACCACACATTGACCTAAGATATTGGAAAAAACTCCACGGGGTTACTTTCCTCATAATACTTTGAGCAAACACAAAGCCAAATCTTCATGATGATAACGTTCCTCAATTTATATACCCCAAAGAATAAGTGGGGTTTGGTATGATGATAGGATATCACTTTTTAGGTCAATGCATCCCTATATACCTGTGTGAAGGTGATGAAATCCACCCCATGAAATCAAATGAAAAATAGGGTAAAGGTAAATAGGAACTTTTGAATTTCTGAGTCACCCAAAGTGGAGAACATATGTGCAAAAAGAACCCCCTAAGATAATAAAGAAATAAATAAAACTTTAATTAAAGTAAATCAATTTGAGAATGAACAACTTTTTAAATTCCAAAATGAAATGAGAATTTATTTTTAATTCCCAAATCGAAATGTGAGATATAATTGTTTGATTCAAAACACCACTATTTGGCTAAGGTCCTACAACAAAAAAAGATTAAAAGTATTAAACAAGTGCTTATTGAGCCAAAATGAGATTGAAATTTGTTTTTTAAAACTCTTGGCCTTAATATATAATGATTTACTGAATACATAGACTGATTTTGCTAATAAACCCACTAATTTCACCACTACAACCTGTAAACAAGAGACATAATAGTCAAAACAATTTCTCTATTGTAGAGAATGATTTTGTCACTAAATATTATGATTTCATTGATGGGTCCTATGATTTCACAATTTGTACTTATACACAGACAATAGATAGAAAAAATACTAGAACAATTTTGTAATTAGGTACCACAATTTCACTAATAAGCACTATATTTTCACTTTTAAATGCCTCAATTTCATAATTATGTAGAAAAAGTTAGAACATAAAATAGTGAAGAAAAAAATAACATTGTTCTTAAGCAATTTAACTACTGTAAAATACAATTTCACTAATTATCAACATGATTTCTCCATTGTAGACTATAATTTTGCTAAAATTTTCTCTAATTTCATAATTCTACAGACAAGAGTGTAATTATAGAAAGTATAAAGGAAAAATTTCACTGATCAAGATTAAAATATATCTATTAACAAAGAAAATATAATAAAAATAATTTCACTATTTGGAATCGATTTCAATAATGGTAAAGATAATTTCATCAATGGATCTAATGATTTTATTGATTCTCTATATGATTTTATTGAAGATGTTTTCAATTTTACTACTATCCAAAAAACAATATTAGAACATAGAAATACATAATGATGATCTCACTATTGTGAGTAATGATTTCATTGGTAAAGGCATTGATTTCATAGTTTACACTTGTGCAAAATAGGGTAAAGGCATATAGAATGATTTCATAGTTACACAGTCATGAATTCACCATTTGCTCCTAAACAAACTTTAAATAAATTTTGAGAAAAAAAAGAGTAAATTATATTGTTAGGAAGGCTAATTATTGTACTTAGATTCTAAATGGTCTAGAATAGTTTGTGGGGTGTGTCTAATCCTTAGAGTCTCATCGGGCATGCCATTATATAGATCATGAATCCAAGAGAGATTGTCAATTTTTAGTTAAATAATCAAAATAACTTGAAAACATAAATTCTCAAGCCTAATCCCTATGTTAAGCTATGTGATTAATAAAAAAGAAATGCAAATTAGAAAGATAAAAATAACACTTTTACCTCCATTGAAGGTATGTTTGAAAATAGGTCTAAAAAAGCTGAGATCGGCTTGTAGATGTAGAATTATTCATTGATGTTTGAATCCTTCCATGGAGATCACCTCTCTTTATCTATACTTGGTCTTGTCTTTAGATTAGCATGAGATAGAGAGCTGATTAAGCTTCCTGGAATAATCCAATAGAGTTAGTTTACATCAAGAAGCTTGATGAAATGAGAGGTGTAAGGGTTCTATTTATAGACTCCATGAACTGATATGGACCACTCATCTCATATTAAGATGGAGGGTTGAGGATCAATCTTAAAATTCATGATTACACTTTTAGAGGGTGTAAGAGAGGCCATTTAAGACCTTTTAGAGTATGGAATACATTTTATAAGGAAAGTGTAGTAATTTATCCTTTTGAGTGTGTAAGAAGGGAAGAATGTGTACGAGGGGTGTATGAGATGTAAGAAAGTGTGTAATTGGCCATTTCATAATCTACCTTGACCATGTTCCACTCCATTCCATTGACTTACCGCTATGACATCACCTATGGGAGGCAATAATTCAATTTTGATTTTAGGAAAATAGGATAATTCATGTCCATGCATTTTCCCATTTAGAGGAATAATTAAGATAATTAATCAAGGTGATTAATTAGAAATTAGAAGAAAGGTAAAGTTTGAAATGTTTCTTTATGAATAAAGTATTTACTTGTAAAGGGTTGTTTTAATTTAGGATGCACTAGACAAGATAAATGATGAAAGATGATGCATTGCCCTAATTAGGGATGCATTATTGTGATTTTGGTTTAAATTAGTAGTTTTGCAGGTAAATTAGGTCCAGATGGAGATTTTAATTTAAACTCGGATGCAATTATGGAAAGTCATTCTAAATTTAGTCTAGACATGGAAATGGTTAAAATTAAGTGTCTATAGGTCTTAATTTTTTATCCTACTCACTATCGTTAATGATTTTTTTATTTATTTATAGTAAGGTGTGAATGGAATCCTATCAAAGTAGAATCAAATATATGTGTAATCATGTGGATACATGTAAATATGACATTTGAAATTAATCATTTGATGTTTTGAGCCTATCAATAATATGTTTTGACCCTCTTCATTACCCATTTACCTGCATTTTACTAAGATCAAATGTAGCAACCTAGAATGTAATAGTGGTTGTAGTCTAGAATGTTGGAGGCACATGAGTTATTTGATAGAATGTGTTAATGACCTTTGTAGCCTTCCCCTTTTCAATGATACTGGTAGGATCAATCTTACCCTTTTAAATCATTTGAATACCATTATACTCAAATTGTCAAGAAATATGTGTTTCATGGTTGGTCTATCATTATTTAAGAGGAAAATTGATACAAATAGAAGAACTGCTCTCCTCAGTGGATTATTTTTTTGAGATTCACATCAACCAAATCCAACAACCTATTCTCATCATATATATGCCAATTCTTTAATGTAATCATAAAATAATATTTTATACATTACACATTGATGGTTTTTCTATTATAATTTATTTTCTGAGCATTATCAAATTTTTTTTTAAGTTTAGAAAAATAGTTTTCTATTACTGCAATGATTGAAAACTATTTGTTTTTAAAAAAATTGTCAAGAAATTCTATCTGAACATTATGTATTTACTATTTTTCTATTTTTTTAGTAAAATATCAAATTTATATTAAAAGAAAAATAAATAAAATTTTGAACTAGTCCTATCAGTCCTAAGAAATTATAATCATTATGAAATTAGTATTATCATTATATTAGTCCTAAGAAACTAAAATCATTATGAGTTGTCCAAATCTATTTTTTAACTAAACTTATAGTATTATCATTATGAAACTACAACCCTTAAGTTATGTAATACCTATAGGTTCCAGTATACTCATTGATAGATACTTGGAATGCTAGTAAATTGAAAAACTTTGGGATTTATCTACTTTAAAATGTATGTCTAATATAAATAATTAAAGTCATAATATATTGGACAAGGGTGTAAAATTGTTTATTTAGGGATAACTTAGTGAATAAGGCTTGGGAAATTTAGGAATTTATCCTATGTTTAATCTAAGAGGAAATTAAAATTTTAATTTGGGTACATGAATAGTAACACCTACATTTACCTACATCTAAGAAGCCCTTGTATTCTTGACAAGTAGTTGGGATTTAAATTTATGATTTACAAGTAAGTTTATTCATCTAATAGTTACATACTATTGTATCCCACTATTCCTAGACCTATTTACTCATAATAGTTACAATGATCATATTTAGGCAACATAATGATAAAATTAAGAAGTTTGTAAGTATGCATAGTCCAGTAAGATGGACATGTAGAAGGTCATATATCAGTCCTTATTTTAATATAAAGTAAATATTTTAATAAAATATCATCTATCGATTCTAAGAAACATAAAATAGTCCCCAATAACCCATCCATCAGACATTATAAAAATAGTATTATAAAATCTAAACCATAGTTATGCAAGAATGCATCGCCCCTATTTTTTACTAGTAGAGGACATCCTCGATTCTTATAGGATCTAGGGATGACTAGGGAAATTCTCATCCCCATTTACATCTAGAGCTTTTTATAAATATTAGAGGACATTAGGGACATCTTGGATGTCCCAAACATCCTCTACAATAATCCTGATTAAACTATACTAACCCAATCTTTCAAAAATATTATTAAGATCCATATGAGGGCATATCCTTTCATTCTAATTTAATATAATAACTAGAATATTTTTTATTGTTGTTATAAATTGAATGTTAATAAAATAAATCATAAGAGCATTTCAATTGGTGAAATCAAACTATTTCACCAGTTTGGGCCACTTATAAATTATTTTGGAAGGGCTTGGTGGCATTCTTTATACCCTTTTGACTATAGTGCTAAGTGAAAGGAACATTATCTGCAAGTTATTCATACTAGTTTAGGATAAGATCCTAGCCATATTTTGAGTACATTTTAACTATTTCTCTTAGCTATCACAATTCTATATTGACCAATTAATTATAATTGACTATGTATAATATAATTAATGACATAAATGATATCATAAGCTCATTAAAATCAGTGATATTCAATTGACGATCAAATTTATCTTATGGTAGTATTATATAATCTTATTTTTTATCATTTATTATTGTATTTAAACAAGAAATAATGTTTATTATATATAGATCTAGGTAACATGTTTTGCTACTCAATATCTAATTAGATTCCTATAATTAATTTGTTCTTAAAAAATGGAAGCGAAATATGTTTTTACACCACTTATATGAGAGTTATGTTTTTAAATATTTATTACTAAAACCTTTTATAGATATCTTATGTGAAATATATTACTACTTGGGTGTCAAAACTAAAACCATCTTTTTAACCTTCGATCGAGTTAGTGGGTTACAAGCTAAACGAACTTTGTGCTATGTTGATAAGTATTGAATAAATATCATGACACATGAAATGAGATGTAATTATGTTGTGAAATATGAAACTTTGTTGATGCTATGATTGTATAATGGTTAAGGAACATGAGGAACAATGATAATTAATTTGGGAATCTATAAAAGATTAAAGGACTATGAAAAACTATCACCCTAATCCATCCCCTAAACCTTTTAATATGTATTGTGCATAGAAAATGAAGAGAGAAAAACATAGACCATTACATTTGAAAGATATATTTATTATTAACACAACCAATATTATGAATCCACTTCTAAAGGTACCTTCTTCAAATATAAATTATAATCTGATTGCCATTTTTTATTTACATATGATATCCCCATAGTTTTCATTTTTATTTAGTCTAATGCAAGTCCAACATAAACCATCACTACATTTTATATGTATAATATTATATGGATGCATTTTTGTAATAATGTTTTAAACATTTTTATAAATTTTAGAGTTTAGACCTTTTGGGGGAGTTCCTCTAATCCCTTCCATCTCTAATGGACATGCACCGTTGGTTAAATTATATTTATTCCTTTTGGATTTTTGGATTTGTTCTAGATTTATGATAGATTATCTAGATGGAAATGATTTATTTCAAGAGATATACATTGAGGACAAATGAATTGTATGTAATTTTATCTATTACCCTTGATGGTGAATTGTTTAATTCAATTCTTGTTTGTTGATGTTATAGTTTATTACATCAATTATTTTAGGATAAAAAAATTAGTAGTCAATCCTCATTGTGGGCATGCCCTAAGTTCAAGAATTCCCATTGACTCATTGGATATATTAAAAGGGTTTTAGATGGTGTATGTACCAATAGGGGTGGGATTCTCATTGGGTCAGGACAACCATTTTGTGGCCACCAATATCTCATTATGGAGTCTTGGTTGGGGTTCAATTCTTTTCTGAATATAGATGCAAATGAGGGGAAAGCATGTACTTTTCATGATTCACCCTCTATTGGCCAAGAGAAATTTAATATTATTTTCACATTTATATTATATTAAATATTTTCTAACTTTGCATCCATTTTGTAATTTGTTATATTGCATTTAATATTTCAAAAGGAGGGAGCAGAGCAGAGCCAAGGTGATGAGAGTGTTTATGACCCGTGTAATGAGTTTGTGTCCTAAGATGTATGAGATCCATTTTCTGCACTTAAACTTTGTTCATTTATTTTGTTCATATATTCTTATTTTTGCATTCATATAATACTAATAATAGACCATTTTTGCCACTCATTATGATTTTATATGCTATTTTTTTGTATTTTAGTTAGAGGGGGAAAGTGGAGCCATGATAAGAATGGAATTAATGACACACATAATGACTTCATCCCCATAAATGTGAGTATTATTTGTGCTTATTCTTATTTCTTTCATCATGTTCATACATGTTTGTTGTTTCACATAT
Organism: Torreya grandis; assembly: GCA_037957365.1. Taxonomy (NCBI): domain Eukaryota; kingdom Viridiplantae; phylum Streptophyta; class Pinopsida; order Cupressales; family Taxaceae; genus Torreya; species Torreya grandis. The sequence goes on along the minus strand of JARHVA010004057.1, from coordinate 1,663,007 downwards.
TTTTGGATTGATGTATATAAGTTGACCATTTGCATCAAGACGAGGAAGAGTCAGAGAAGCATAATGAGGATGTCTATGATGATGTTGACAATGATTGGCTTTCAAACTCCTTTCAATCTGATGTGGAGGAGGAACCAAAACATGTCAGAACATTTTCTTGTCTTCAAAGACCTTTTCTTTAATTTGTTGATTAATGTTTATAACCTAAAATGGAAACTTTGTTGAATCACAATTTATTGGTGAATATAGGATTGTGGATATGGGTATTATGAAGAAATATTCTCACTATTACTTGTTATGTTCATGCAAAAAAAAATTTGATGATGTTGGTCATCCTTTTTGGTCACTAGAATGACTTAATACTCATCGTATAAAGATTCATAGTCGATATCCCATTCCAAGGAAGCCCTTAGGGTGTGTTGGTAGTGGGAAAAGGAAGTCGAGGGGAAGTGCATACACAAAAATACAAATAGAACATAGGCTAATAGATCTACTCTTACAAAACTTGATCTTTAGCAAGAGAGATAGGCTGGAAAGATCTTGGATGGTGAGGGAGAATATCTCCCAATCATGTGATCTCAGTGAGATAGTCTTGAAGCCTTTCAATTACCAAATTATTGCATACAATTCAAGTAAGCTTGCATAAGGAAGAGAAGCTATAATTAAGAAACGGAGTGAGAAAGACAATGGATGGAGAAAGGGCAAGGTGCAATAAAAAATGGATGTCATGTTAGATGTAATTTTTTGAGTGGTTTTCATGAAGTAAAATTTAAGTTAATTTTAAGTTATAGAATATTAATTTTTATATTTTTGCAAAAACAATTACTTGGAATTCAGAGAGATAAACCTTAGACCCATTCTATTCATGATGATAGCATTACTTTGAGGGAGTACCTTTCATAAAAAGGTAAAAGGATTTGTATGCAGATCCCAAAAATATAAATTTATCATGATGAGATGTCTCACGTAAATAAATTGATTAAATATGTCGAAAATAATTGTTATTATTCTTATTTTTAACCAATGTTGATTTAATGTTACTTATTTATCCTTTGTAAAGGAATGACATGGAACAAGAACAAGACTCCCAGGTTATTATTTTATTTAGTGATGATGTAGTAAATGATGAGTGATTTGGATGGAGATGAGGTGACACCATCTAAAGCATTATGAGCCATTTATTGGAGGTTTGATTTTCATGTATAATTTATCAAACCAATAGGTTTATTATTTGTGTTGATGTGTTATTCTTGATTTTCATCAAGCTTTCTAACCTTGATAGTTTGAAATGTAGGTTTCTTCATGGTAGGTTGACATATGCATATACTTGCATTCATTGCTCATCCACTTCCACTTTTTTTTCCTTGGTGTGGGGTTCCATGGCTAGGCCATGAACATGGATATTGGTTTCCAACTACTATTTTAGACATGATTCTTTATATATATATTCACATAATATGTATGACATGTAATGACACTTATTATTTAGACATGACATTTAAATACTAGTGTTTCATTTATGAATTGTGTTGGTTGAAGTGTTTCATTCATCTACTATTTAAGTAATGCTTTGGTGGTTAATATTTCATTTATTGATTTTTTAGATGACAATGCATGGTTAAATGTCACGATGATGTTCACATGTACTTGTACAATCTTGTATATATGTATGATATACAATGATGTTGACAGGTAATATATCATGTTCACATGTTTACCTTTTTCTATTCTCCAATGTTATAAATGTTAGTGATCAAGTTCACATGTTTGCATGTCACTATGTATGTTGACAAATAACCATGGTGGGATGGAGTGAAATATCGAATTTTTTGCATGACTTGTCTCTTTCCCCTCCACTTATCTCATTTTCCACCTTTATTTATTTAGGCAAGTCACACAACACTTGAGATAATGTCTTCAGGTTGTGGTTCAAGAAAGAGGAACATGGGTGAGGAGGAATACAACACTATGAAAGATCATAATGACCTTGTTGGAGGTATAGATTCATGGTATTCCATGTGGGTTTTTGTTGTTTGTAAATATTTTAGACATCTTAGAGCTTGTGTGTTGTCGTTTATTATCACACCTACAAAATATGGATTTTATAATTTGAATCTTGAACTAATAACTATTGTATAATTTCATATCATCATACACACCCTTGTCTTAAAAAATCCATTTGGTTTATTGTAAATCCATGACAATAGTTTTAAACAAAACCTTCCATTTTCTTATTTCATTTAGATAAAATTATAGTGTAGCCACATTTAATTAAAGACCAATAATAATGATGTAATAGTTTGGGTAGTTTTTTTGTTTTCATATTGGTTGGCCTTATTGTAGATAACTGATAATCTTTTTGAGAAGCTTGTTTAAGGTTCACAACTTTATATTAAGTTTTTGTTTCAAATTTATAGTGATAAAATTATTAGTTGTATGTGTGATTATATTATCAATGATAATATAATATATCACCTTATATGTTTATAATAATGTGAGAATTACTCACATAAATAGTAAAAGTAAATATTATTAGAGTTGTTGAATAAACAACATATATAACAATATTTGTTGTGTGAGTTACAACAACTCATGTTGAATAGTATAGAGTTTTTATTATGGAGATTCACTCTCCTTGAATATAGTAATAGGCTCTCCTATATATACATATATGTATTATGTCAAATGTAATATTTGATTAGAGTGTAAAATATATTATTGTTTATGATTTAATGTATACACCCTAAATTGGTCAAGCAACCACACATATCATATCTTTTCATAGTCCTTTCATAAGAGACTCTGACTAGAGAATATGAGCCTTGCTCATATTAGCCACGTATTTTGTTTTACTTATATTGGTCTTTTTTCATGCTTGAGTCACCTTTTTGGTCCATAACTAGTCACTCATAGCCTTTTAGATGGTCATTCTAGCTCAGTAAAACTCTATTTCCCATGCTAATTCCATCCCCCAAGTCCAAAGCTTGTAGAATAAAAGCACTAGGTTTTGGACTATAGTATTGGACTCTAGGGTGTCCCATTTTTAGTGCTCTTGTCAAATCAAAGGTTGAGTCCTAATGGTCATTTATATTCACTCAAGAGGTCCTAAACCCTTCTTATCACACACCTTAGGTTTTGTTTGTCTTTTGAACATTAGATAATGTGAATAAAGTTTTCAAATTTAAAACAAAGAATCTCCTATATAAAGGACTTCACAAGGCATTTTATATCTAGTACTTACTACTTTGGCATAGTACATAATTAAAAATTAGTTAATAGTATAGCTCAGCATTTTGCATCACACATAGATTTACATGCTTGATCAAGGAAGGCCTAGGCAAAAGTTCATTCTTGTATCTATCGTGCACATTGATTATACACATTCCCTAAGGAAAACTACATTTGATATGAGACCCTACCTTCAGGGTTAATATAGGTAGTGATTAGGACAACAGGGGTTCTAGATCATGGGATCATACTTTCCTTAACCTAGATTTTCCCCTTTTTACTTTTGATGTATTTGTTGTTTCATGTGTGTAGATAGACCTAGGGTTTTGAAGATTAAAATAGATCTACAAGGATCTCTATCGACATTCAACATCCAAAATTTCATAGGTAGGATCACATGGGGATATTAAACAAAACCAAAAAAAACTTAGATATTTGTGACCTGTTTGGACAACAGCGATATGAGTGGACAATAGTGCCAGATCATAAAGTGTCTTATTTTTGGTGTCCCTATCCTTTCATTGAATGAAAACCATATCTAAGTTCTAGACATATTCCTAGTCATGTGTAGCAATTTTCAAGTTTTGAAATAGTCATCTCAGTCTATTTTTCTAGATAAGTTACTTTTCTTCCCTATGTAATTAATTTGATCGAATCTATATTTTACCATACTTGATTGGATTTTTCTCCTTACTCCATATCCTTTATTATTTAGGAAATAAACACTAGATTCCCAAAAATAATAAAACATTTGGTAAAATCGATTTTACTTCAAACAAATTTCAAACCTTAGGTACCCTTAGGGTTTTTCCTTATATGTTTGTGCAAAAATTCAATTTCAAATTTATGATTTTTGTATAAATTTTTGTGCATTTAATTTATTCAAATTTATTTTATAATTTAAATTATAAAAATAAGTTTCAAAAATTCTAAAACCCCAACCCAAAACCCTAGATTTCCAAACTAGGTCCTCAAACCCCAAGCCTTCCTTACAATTTTTCGATAAAAATTTTGGAATTTTTGAAAATTGTTTGGAGTGTCAAATATATTTTCAAAATCTCTATGTTAGTAGTTATTTTATGCAAAAAATAAATTTCAAATTTCTGATTTTTGTATAAATTTTTATGCATTTATTTTATTCAAATTTATTTTTAGAATTTAAATTATTGTAATAATTTTCAAAAATTCTAAAACCCTAACCCAAAACCCTAGATTTCCAAACTAGGTCCTAAAACCTCAAGCCTTCCTTACAAATTTTACATAAAATTTTTGGAATTTAAAAAAAAAAATTGGAGTGTCAAAAATATTTTCAAAATCTCTATGTTAGTAGTTATTCTTGCATTTATTTGATTACTAGTACTTTTACATAATTTATTTGGTGAAAGAAATAAAATGTCCATTAAAGCACTTCTTCCCTTTCATCCCATATATCAATTTCTAAATTTTTCTCATAATTATGACAATGAATGGACAAATTTGCAAATTTGCACATTAGCTAAAAATGTGGAAAATGATTTCATTTACAATGAAGATAATTAATATTTTTATAATGAGGAATATGATGATACATATGAAAGTGATAGTGAAGAAAAAGTAGATGCATCCTCTTCTCTCAAACCTATCTCTTTTCTTCCTTCTTCTAAAGAAAATAATTTTGATAAATGGGAAAGGTAATTTTCACCCCATTCTCCTATGCAAAATACACCAAATGAATAAATTATTCATGTATTTCCAAGTGAATATCTCATTGGTGATAAATTGATTCCATTTGAACCTAATCTCTCTCTCTTTTGCTACTTCTATGTTCAAATTAGAAAAATATAAATGTAATAGAATCAAATTGCCAATACATAGTTCAAATGATACATATCATGTTCTTAACTCTACTTTGTCATCTCAAACAATGGAAAAAGAATGATTAAATGATAACTCTGTTACTTTTAATTCTCATATTGCAAATGAAAATAAGGCATGCACTCCATTCAAGGATAACATAGATGCACATAATATTCCAATATCACATGATAATTTACTACATAGTAAAAAAGAATTAACATCTTCTCTTACCCCTCTCCCTAGTGATGATGGAAGTGATAATGAGTGTGATAGTGAACATGCAAATGAATATGAAAATGAGATTGAATATGAAAGACACTTTGATTATGATAATGCATCGAATAATGATGACTATTATGCATATAGTGAAGAAGAAAATGGATCTCATGCTTCTAACTCTTCTCTCACTTCTCTCAAACATAATGCACTAAAAAATATTGTTTCTAATTATATGCATTATTCTATTTCAAATAACACACATGTTAATGATAACATCACATCTTCTACTCAATTAGAATGTGATTCACTAAATCATAAACATACCAATGGACCTCCCAAGCCACCCCCTACTATAGTAGCACCTATTTCTCACTCTTCACCCAAAGAGAATGGTATCCCACATCCCTCTACTAAGGTCCAAGTCACCATTACTCCAAAGGTTCAAGTGAGAACACCCCCTCTTTATGACCCAATTACTAAATGTAGCATTCCCATGGCTAAAATAAATGATCAAATTCAACAATTAAATGAACCACTTCAAAATGCTAATATATGATCCCAAGAGATTATTTTTTTTATGCATTCAGTTGGTGAATTACAACACTAAGTACATATCCTTAATTTTTAAAACAAGGCTTATAAGTCTTGGATGGATGCCAATGAGTTACATGGTAACCCTCTTCTGAAAACATTTGTCAAAGCTTCACTACCTAAACATTTCTAGATACCATCATTGCCTCAATTTGATAGAACTAGAGATCCATTCATATACCTTCAGGCCTTTCAAAAGGTTTTTCCATCTTATGTGAAACCTTTGATTCTACTCAAGTTGTTCCAATAGACATTAGTGGGTAATGCATAAAATTTATTCTTTCATCTACTCCTTGTTGGTTCCTTGCACACATATGATGACCTAGAGGAGGCATTTCTTATATATTACATAGCAAACATGGGACCTCATGTTACATATGAGAAAATTGCCACATTTAGAGATTCAAAATATCTTTATCAAGGGGCTTCACCAACCCCTCCTAGAGCATATAATATATTAGACAAAGTCTTCTTTTCAACACTTATGGTATATAGTTCTAGCCTTGGAAAATAAATTGGGATTGATTGAGTCAGATTTAGTTGATCAAATTACTTTGGATTTCATAGCATTACCTCCATCTACAAATCCTAGCACTCAGCATCCACCATGTCTAAAATAAGATAGAAGGGCACAACCAAAAAAGTAACCAGTTAAGAATAAAGAGCCAATTTCTAGAGCACCACCTATAATATGCACTATAGAGAATACCAGTAGGGCACCACTATAGTTTGATTCAGAGTAGGATATCCTATGTGTCATATTATAATCACTAGTAGATAGGAGGTTAATCACATTGCCTTCTACTCATCGACGAGATCCACATCTCTTACATAAAAAGCCACATTAGCCCTTTTGTAACTATCATCATATCCATGAAAATAGAGATAATGATTATTATGAACTTAGAGATTGCATTAATAAATGTGTTGATAATGACATCATAACATTCACATAGGGGGCATCGAGATCTATTTCATCATGGAACCATAGACCTTATTCCTCCATGACTAAGTCATCCCAGGACATTCCTTCACAAGAATCATCAGTTACTCATCATGAGAGTAATACAATTTTTAGAGCAGAGCCTCAAGGAGATCTCCTATCCCACTTACTCATAAGGTTTGGAGACCAGTACAACAAGAGAAACCTACATATAGTAGTGTAGTCGAAGGAGTACATAGTGAATTCCTATATACATATCCAACATAGTCAAATGCACTACAAGAGAGTACCACTCTATAGAGATATTCACTATAACTAAGTTTTTTTATTTTTATTTCACATAGTATCTTGCTACAATTAAGATTAGATGAACCCACATCACAGAGTACTATTCCTAAAATATATTCACTATGACCTATTTTTTAGGGAACTATTTCACATAGCAACCCACTATGATTGAGATTAGATGAGCCCACATCATAGGTTACAGTTCTAACTTAATCTACTGCTCAGTCATATGCATCATAGTAGAGGCCATAGGGTGTTATTTTATGTAACAATCCACTATGATTGTGGTTAGATGAGCCTTCTTCACAACCCATTTTTTTAGTTTCACATCCATTGAGGTTGCATCTTATAGAGTCTCCAAGTATAGCTAGAGTTAGTGTACCATATATATCATTAGATATAGAGCATGTTCCTACATAGCATGATCAATATGGGCACTTGTTTAGTTGGCCATCAGGGTTTAGATAGTCATACACCACACATTCATATCAATATAATTTCATAGATTCACTTAGTGGGCAATGATGGACCCAAAGGACTATTTAGCCTTTGTATTCTTAAGCCACCTACTCAGAGGGATTGGACACATAGTCCACACATTGATTAACACATGCATGATCATTTCATAGCTTCACTTAGTGGGAAATGATGGAGCCAAAGAACCATCCTTTGTATTATTGAACCACTATCAGAGAAGTGATATGAACAACGTGCTCTCTTACATCCCATTCTACTAAAAACTAACATTCCTAGTTCCAAGTAACCATCCCTAGCCAAACAAAATTAAAAAAATCTTGATCTTATTGATATCCCATTTTACCAATATTAAACCAACTCACTTTACCAAATCAATTTACAAATTACAAAACAAACAAAGTTATTTACTTACATATGATTTGAAATCAAAACTAGCATTACACTCAAACAATCAAATCACATCCCAAACAACATTTTACCAAAACATATGCAACCTTAACATCAATGTCAAATTAGTTATTTCTAAATCAACCATTTGCAATAAATATACCAATATATTCCAAAATCCATAACATAATACACATGATTCAAAATTAAAAAAATATCCATATATATAATGAGTTTTCAAAGCATATACATCATATCAAGGTACAATAAATCATGAATGGATGTCATGCCCTCACTCTCAGTATCACTCTCCCCACTAGTAATACTCCTATAATCCACTCTAGCACTCAATGGCCCCACACCTCCTTGAGATGCCTTTTATGATGACTCTCTCACTCCTATAGCTGATCATGCTCTTCATGCAAGTCTGCATATCACCTTTGAAGGTCTATATACTCATCCATGATTCTCATGCTAACAAAACCAAAATCATGTGGAGCCATCCTATGCCTATCCATCTCAGTTCTTATCTCATTTCTCTCTCTTGTTTCCCTAACATATATATCTATCATTATAGCAACCTTATCAAATAAATGAGCATGAAAACTAGTTATAACCATTGCCCACATTATCAATACCTCCTCCATCACATCATCAAACACATGTCATGTAAGCTCTTAAAGTGTTGAATCAATGATGGTCTCCTAATAATCATCATCTCCACTCCCCAATCCAACATGTGCCTTATCATGAACACCTCCCACTCCGCCTACACACAAAGTATGGCATTACATTAGCTATATACTTTTAAATCAAAATAAAAAGCACAAACTTATACACAATTTAAATATAATCACTACTTACCTCCCATCATCTGGATCAACTGAAGATCCTTATACTCAAGAGCATCTCCTACCTCAATAGGATACAATAGAGCCCACTGATGCCTAGCCCACCATGTATTATATGTATATGTACATCTAACATCATCCACATTAGGAATATTTATAGCCACATCCCATGCATCCAAAGGTAATGGTGCTAGCTCATCCTCCGTAGGGCTCACACAAGCTCCTGCACTCATGGTGCCCATGCACTCCCCACCTAACCCATGCTACCAATGGCACATCTTATGGTACCCTAAACTATCTAGTCATGCACTCATACTAAAAAATACTCATACAATCCAACCTAGTGGTCATGTACCTAATATTTAACCTAAATATACTGTAACTACACTCCATCCTTAACCCACTTAGAAAATCCTTTGTAAGGCCTCCATATAATGTCACTAGCCACCAATCTATTTAGCACCCACCTATAATGATCCACCCCAGGGGATCAAATAGCTAATGTAGTCATCCACCACTCCTCAAATGGCTATGGAGGTGTCCACCTCTCCCTCAATAATCCTGTCAACTATATAACTACTATGTGTTCATAAACCCAATAATACAATAACATCATTGCACTCAAACTATCACTAAATGCCTCTTGTGTAAACCTATAAATATCCTTATATAGGTGGGCAAACATAGTCTTTCCCTAAAAGAATACAATGTCATATACCTCCACACTATGCACAATCCTATGCATCTTATATACAATTGATACTCCACTCCCATCCATAGTAACAAATAAGGTGAACAAAATAGCCAACCACTTTTGCAAGCACAAAATACTAGACTACATAATAATTGATAACAATACATCACTGTCACTCCCTCTTTAATGTATACCTGAGGGCATACTAGCAAAAGACAAAGATGCACAATCAATAGCATTAACACCCATGTCATCCTTCAAAGTCACAAACCATCCACTAGTTAATAAATGCAAAATGTGATACATATCCTCTAGAGTTAGTAATATCCCTTGTAGGAAGCCAAAAAATACATGCATCTACATTCCACATCTCATATAAGGTGGCAATCAAATATATATCCCATTGCACTATGCCTAGGTCACACACATGACCCAACCTTACCCTATCCATGATAGCTCTCTCATCGATAGACAATGGTAACAATCTCAATGTCTTCATCACTTGGTCCTTTTATAACTCTCTAATTTGCACCTCACCTTGAAAACACTAGAAATAACATATATATATCAATCAATAATTCCAAATCAAAATCCTACATAAAAACAACAACTAACAAATCTGCATCTCAAAATATCCTACCTACAAGACAACAGCATTGGGTGTAGGACAACAACACTGGACAAGAGTGATAAAACCTAGATAGGAGTGCTGAGACTTAGACAAGAGTGCTAGATGTAAGATAGGATCACTAAAACTAGTAATTTTTTTCCTAAACTACTTTAAAGAGCTCAAAACACAAAACAATAGACTTTAAAATAGATAAAAATCAAGTGTTTCAGTTGTTTACTAAGGTAACATCACCACCAGCTTGAACTTGGGCTGCTAACTGCTTGAACTAGATTATAATATGTGCTCATTTCCTTGGCATATATCTCACTCTAGAACTCCAAATCTCAACCTAGTCAATACACAAATTAATTGAGAATCAATCCAATTTCTTATATTACCTATCTTTTTCAATCAAAGCAAAATACCATTCTGCCCATAACTTGAACCCTGTAACACCATTTTTGAAACCATTTTCTTCCATAGAATCATGATAATGATACCTTCAGTATCACTCAAACTTTTCTCTCTTACCACCTCATTTTCCTACTACAACATGTGAATATCTATATTTCTCTTATACTCAAACACACACCTTGGTTCTCACCAATCAAAACTTGTTCCACTTTCAATAACTCAGTCTAATCAATGAAACAACCTCTCAAGCTATTCACAATAAGCCAAACTTATTTCTATTTATGCCATTAATCATCACTTTTGGCTCAACCTCCTCTATCACAAATTTTGTCCCTCTCCTAAAAAGGGGGCATCACTCCTACTATTCCTATTCCTACATTTATCCAACATGTCCATCCACTCTCATAGGTGGATACACCATGGTTCGTACACATCTAATAGGTAGATTATCATATTCAACTCAAATTAGTCAAAATATATAGTGATTTAGATTACATGGGTTACTCAACATTAGTCAAGACATTTAGTCTGATATACCTTTAGTTTATAGATACATAGACTATTTAGATACAGTGGTTCAGATCATATTGATCCATAGTGATTTTAGCTTAAAGGTATACAAGATATTTAGATCCATTGGTTTAGATTATATGGAGTCACAATGACTTTGATACAGATTCAAATTCAGATACCATATTTAAGGGCATATACATTATTACACATCTTACACATATAGCTTCATACAACATGACATAGTTACAGAATCAGATAGTAGACTATAGGCATAGTTTAGAGCATAGTGTTTTGGTCTCCAATTTCTTACATAAGACATGGTAGGATATGTCATTTCACATATGGTTATACAAATTATTAGATTATACATATGCATACCAGATTTAGGGGCATGACATAGATGTTCATATTCTTCATCACTCAAGATTATATAGGTGAAATGGCAAGACATGATATTCTCTTCTTGCATATTGACCAAAGTTTTAGATTACACCCAGCTATACCTAGGTTGTCACCAAGTTGGATCATATGACTGTCTACATTGTTTAGTCCATTATATTACCTAGACCCAAACTACATGAGTATGTGTAGGATAGAGGATAGGCATTGGTTTTAGACCTTTGAGCATTTCTAAGTTCTAGTTTAGATATTTAGAGTGGGGGCATGATAGATTTTGCTCTTCATAGTATATATATATTTTAGACACACATTATAGATTACATGAGTTTATATGGGATAGAGGATAAACATTGGTTTTGGGCCTCCAAGCATTCCTCATTTTCAGCCAGATTTATCATAAGGGGAAAGAACTACCCTCCTTCTCCATGTTACATGGATTCCACTTTGAGATTCAATATAAGGGGCATCCATTTTAGGGAATATTTCTTTCTCTAGGCACTATTTATCTCTCCATCCACATCCCTAGCCAGGAAGTGAGTTAAACGATTTGCAACACATTTATCTCCACATAGGTAGGTTTATGTACGCATTTTTACTCTTCTTTATTTTACTCTAGTACTTCATTTTATTGCATCACTATAATAAAAGGGGGAAAATGTATACACCCTAAATTGGTCAAATAACCACACATATAATGTCTTTTCGTAGTCATTTCATAAGATAATTCAAATGGAGAATATGAGCCTTATTCTCATTAGCCATATCTTTCATTTTACTTATCTTGGTCTTATTTCATGCTTGAGTTACCTTTTTGGTCCATAACTAGTCACTTGTAGCCTTATAGATGGTCATTCTAGCTTAGCCAAACTATATTTCCCATGCTAATTTTATCCCCCTAGGTCTTGAGCCTATAGGACAAGAGCGTTGGGATTAGACTATAGCACTGGACCCTAGGGTGTCCTATTTTTGGTTCTCCTATCCAATCACATTTTGAGTCCCAGTGGTCATTTCTCTTCACTCAAGAGGTCCTAAACCCTTTGTAGCCCCTCCCTTAAGTTTTATTTATCTTTTGAACATTGCCTAATGAGAATAAATTTCCTAAATTCAAAACAAAGAGTCTCCTATATAAAGGACTTCATAAGGTATTTTATATCTATCACTTACTACTTGGCATAATACATACTTAAAAATCAATCAATAGTATAGCTTAAGATTCCGCATCACACATAGATTTGAATGCTTGATCAAGGAAGGGCCTACATGAAAGTTCAATCTTGCATCTATCGTGCATGTTGATTATGTACATTCCTTAAGGGAGAACTACATTTTATCTAAGACCCTAGCTTAAGGGTTAATATAGGTAGTGATCAGGCTAGTAAGGATTCTAGATCATGTAATCATACTTCCCCTAACCTAGTTTTTCCCCTTTTTGCTTTTGATGTATTTTATGTTTCATGTGTGTATATAAACCCAAGGTTTTGAATATTAAAACAACTCTATCAACATTTAACATTCAAAATTTCATAGGTAGGATCACACGAGGATATCGAACAAAACCTAAAAAACTCAAATCCTTATGAAGAATTTGGATAATAGTAGTAGGAGTGGACAATATCACCAGATGTTGAAGTGTCATTATTTTGGTGCTCCTATCCTTTCACTAAACAAAATCTAGATCCAAGTTACTGACATATTATCAGTCTTGTGTAGTAATTTTTAGGCTTTGAGACAATCATCTCAATCTAATTTTCTAGATAAGTTACTTCTCTTCCATATGTAATTAATTTGATTAAATTTTTATTTAACCATAGTTGATTAGATTTTTCCCCTTACTCTAGACCCTTTATTATTTAGGAACTACACACTATATTCCTAAAAATAATAAAACATTCAATCTCTATGTGTGGTCAATTATCTACATAAATTTTGTCCATTTTATATCAGTGGCATCAAAGTAGTTAATGGAGTCTTGAGATCTTATACAAGTTAAATCCATTGCTATCCATGGTGGTCCCTATGTATGAGGTTTTTTTTTTAGTGTGAGAACCTTTTTTGTGAAGAGAATGTGAGAGCCAATGAGATTCGAGAAAGGAAATCATGGGAGATAGTGAAAGATGTGTTTTCAGTCCAAAACCATATGAATAATCATTATGTAAGGCTTTCAGTTCCCTAAATATGTGTACACTTACATAAGTAGAGTAAATTTTACATTTTGAAGAGATGCATTATTAACCTATAGATCCATACATCCCTTTCTAACACTATCTCATTTGCATCAATTTTGAGTTTATATTTTTGAATCAAATTTTTGCATACATTTACATTTTTAGGACTTATAGTTTGGTAAGAAAAATTTCCATCAAACATTTAAAATCTAGATTGATATTGACTCACTCTTTTTTTTTGTTGGCAAAATATTGACATATTTTGATCTTAGATCCCTATGCATCGATGACAAGATCATTAAATTGTTATTATATCTTCAATAATTATACAAGTGATAGGCATGTAATAGATTTTGTTAATTTTACATAATTATATACCATTTTGAATAAATTTTGGATTGGTTATACTCATATTGGTCAAATCAATCTTTATAATACCAATAGATCCTTGCCCTCCATTCGACCATCCATCACCAACTATTTACAATTGCATCCCACATCACAACTAGTCTCATATTTGGATTAATTCAACCTAATTTGAATAGATCATGACACTTATTATAATTCTACCCGGCACCCAACATTTGTACACGACCTTGTTAAAGTCCAATCCTATAGTTTTCAACAAGAAAATTTTGGTTTGCTATTTTAGGTTTAATATATTTTCCTTGGGTAAAGTGGTTTGTGTGTAGGTCAAATCCTATTACAGTTTATTGTTTTGTTTCTATTAAATAGTCTTTAGTTTATAGATGTTCTTTAGAAAAAAGTTTGATTATGTTATCATTTAAGATATAGTTTTAGATTTTGAGTGAAAAGGTCTTTTATATCTATTTATTAAGTTATGCTTTAAATCTATGGTTTTTTATAGTCTCTTATAAAAAAATTTAAGTTTAGTATAGAGTCATTCTATATTATATTAATATTGATTGTTTTTAGGTCTAGGTGTTTTGTGGTCATTTATAGTTTTACTATAACCTTGTTATGTGTATAAATAAAGTTGTCATTTCAAAAGTGTCAAAGTCATTAATTGTGTCTTTAGTCATTAAAGAGTCAATATTTATAGCCGATTCTTCTTATATTGTAAAGGATGCACTATCATTTGTATGTGACATCCTGAATCAAATGTCAAATGTGTCAATATTATGGGGAGGGGGAGATATTCCATTAAAAACAACATACATTTGAGCTTCAATTATTCATCGACTGAGTAAGAAAATTTCTATAAAGGAGGTCATAGGCAATGGTGGAAGGATGTTTCTAGGGCCTCTCATTAGTCACAATTGATGAGGCCCATATGCTTTGGTAGCACATTTTATTATGTGTTTGATTTTAGTTATAGTTTGAAAATAAGAATAAAAGTGTATACATGTTCACTTGTAATGTGTGATTAATTCCAACTGTAATCCCCTAAAATGCGATAGTGAAAAGAGTTGATAAAAGTATTGCACATCATGATGTGGTTGGTGGGAAGCCACTTGCAAACCATCTATTTGTGGTTGTTGGTAAACCACTTAAAAACCATCCATTTTTGGTTTTTGGTAAGACATATGTAAAACCATCATTAATTTTGTGGTTTTCCTAAGAAAATCACCAAATCATGAGCACATGTGAAGATAAGAGATTGATGTTTTCCCCATGTTCACATTAAGGGGGTGAATGCCAGGAATTAAAAATGTTCACTCTAGGGGGTGAATGTTATAAATTTATAGTGATAACATTATTAATTATGTGTGTGTGTGTTTATATTGTCAATGATAATATAATATCTCACCTTATATGTTTGTAATAATGTGAGAATTACTCATGTAAATAGTAAATGTAAATGTAAATATTGTTAGAGTTGTTTAATAAACAACTCATATAACAATATTTTTTATGTGAGTTACAACAACTCATGTAAAATATTATAGAGTTATTTATGGATATTCACTCTCCTTGAATATAGGAACATGTTCTCCTATATATGTACTATGTCAGATGTAATGTTTGATCAGAGTGTATAATATATTATTATTTGTGATTTAATCTATGTGTGATCTATTCTCTACATAAAGCTTATCCATTTTACATCAACTTTTATATATGACTATTACCACAACAACAAGATTCATGATCTTTATAGAATATATTGTTTGATATGGAGATCATGGTAATGTAGTGATACCCATATTAAAAATTTGCATGCAAAAACATGTAATCCAAACAAATCAAGACCTTATATAATCATGTTATAATTTCAAATCCATAATTTTTTTTTATAAAGAGTTATATATTTTGTTCTTAATAATAGTAATTAGTAGAAATTAATAGGCTAACAAAGGAGGGCTAGGTTCATCTATATTTGAAATACATAGGAGTTTCATAAGTGTTGTTAAGTTATTTTATAGTCATGTTTACTTTTATTTATCCATTAGACCTCATATCTTCCACTTTGTTATATCAATTTCTCTAGAGGGTAATCCTTTCTCAACACCCAGCTATTAGTTTCGCAGTGTCAGTCTCCTTATCTAGAGAGAAAGTAACACATGTGCACTTGGAACCAATTACATGTAGAGAGCTCACTTATCATTGAAATTACATTTTTATTTTATAACCATTTTTCATACATGGAACATTTTAATGTTTTTGAATCTCAATTATCTCTCTTACCTATCTCTAGTTTACTTTATTTTCAGTTTGGAAAGGAAAATCAAATAAGGGATTTTTATTCAATATGTTTTTGGTTTGTCTCTTAGTCAAAACTTCTATGGAAAGGAAAGAAATCAGGTAGAGATGGGGTTTCTCTCATTATCCCTATATTTTTCATTGAGAGAAAAGGAAAAAGAAATTATTTTATCCTTATTCTTTTATTTATGTAATTTCTTTTGCGAAAATTCACTCACATCACTTATCCAGGTCCTGCACCTAAAATCTACTAGCGACCATCAAAACACAAATCATTGTTTTATCTCCTTTCTTGTCTTTTTATGTCTCACACCTCCTCTTAATTCTATTCTTCCTATATTTCCTTTCCTTGTCTTCCTTTGGTCACTTTAAAATTAAGTAGCCTTATTACTACCTTGGAAGGTTGAATCCTATAAGGAAAGACATTCTCTCCAAAATATCCTTATGTAGCACACAACATTCTACCCATTACTCTTTTTAGATACTAAAGAGATTTGTCAAAATACCCTTCATTGGGATATTAGGAAAGGCATCAAATCCAATCATCAATAGTTTCAAAAAAAATCCATACTTCCAAAATAATGATCGACCATCTTTAAAAAATATGAGTTAGTTCTTGAAGAAAAAATTTAAATATATTTTGGGATAATTTTAAGCTCCGTACGACCTTTGGCTTCATAATTTATGGTACCAAACTATAAAGGGCACTTTTTGATGGAAAAAATAAAAAAAATTGACATGTAAGGGCCTTATTAGATTAATCCTCAATGCCCCTCCAAATATTGATGTATAAATAATCAAAAAAGTGTTCCATAATCACCAACCTATTATGGAAGAAGGCTAACTAGAAGTGAATAATAATAATTAAATCCTAGATGGAATTATTTTTAGAGGAGGCTATATTGTTGTTATCATAAGTACTAGATATTCAACAACATTCATCATTCCTAGGGCTCCATGCACATGTTTATTGTTATAGTTAAGATGATCTAAAACATTCTTTATTCTCTAGTTCTTGACTTACTTTTGCTGCTAACTTTGATTTATTTTTTACTTGGTCTTATGTTCAGTCTATTGATCAATTATGGTCATCTATAACCAACATGTTAAAGTTAATATCAAAAAATTCTCATTGAGAAACATAAATCCAAGACAATGGTATACAATAATAAGTAATCATGGATAAATATTTTCATTGAAAAATAACTAAATAATGACCAATTCCTAACTATGAAATTAGAAACTGAGACATACTAGAGAAAAAATATTATTTGGATGCAAAAAAACCTTCTTACTTTTTCATGCAGCTGATTTTTTGAATCTGATTCATCTTCATCTTCATCTTTTCCTTTTCTTTGACTTTTGTAAATCCATGACAATAGTTTTCAACAAAACATTCCATATTTAATTATATAAAAATACATTGCAACCACATTTAATTAAAGAGATTATGACATTGGAAAGGTTGTTTATAATTTTGATTAAATGTTTGTATTGACTTAACCATGTATTTTAAAGAGGTTTCAACAAATGAAGATCTCGATATACATACTCACATGCTTGAGGAGATGGAAGAACATATTGTAAGGATGAGATGCAAGAGCATCATGTCAATTGAATATCGTCTTGGTTTGAAGTTATCACTAATGATGCTACATAAAGAATCTCTTAGGAGGGAAAATTAGTTTTTGTTTGAGCTTATTAAATGTGAAAGGAAAAATATTAAGAAGTTGGAAACTGTAATGGATGAGAAAAACAAAGTGGTTGAGGAGTTGCATTGTACCATTTTTATATTGAGGGGTGAGAAGATGGAAATTTAAAATAAATGTGTCAACCTTTAAGTTTCCCATGCCTATGTAAAATCTCTTTGTTACTTAAGGGGAGAGACCACTAAGGCCATGAAAATAAAGCATGAAGGGATGATTTCCATGTATGACCATTATATGCAACTTTTGAAGATAGAGTATGAGATCATGTTTGGGCAACTCATAATATGGGTCAAACTAAATGTGTCATTCTAGAGACAAATAATGATAATTAGTTATGTGCATTTAGCTATATTTTATGTTGTACTTAAGGTTTAATTATGTTGTAAAAATGTTTCTTAAATTATTACATGAAGAAGGTGACCTTACATAGAGGGATTTTTGGGTAGTGCAGATTTGTTAGTTAGAATATTTAGAATTGTTGATATTTGAGCATTAAGGTTATATCTTCTATGTTAATCTCAATAAAATTTTGAAATATAAGTTATACAATGTTTTCTTTAAAAAAATATCTAAGTATTTGAGTGCCAAATATGTCATATTGGTGAAGATAATATTATAGCTTCTATGTTACTCTTACATAATTAGAATTATGTGATCTCAAATTTTAACAATTTAGTAAACATGGACAAAAGGGGAGACTTATTTTAGGAAAAATCACCCCTAGACTCACTCTTTGAACAATGACTATATGGGTTGAGTTGGATTTTGACCCCTCCTATGTCATTATGATCAAAGAATTATTGTTATAATTTTATAAACAATGAAATCTTATGCCCAAGAAGAATTGCTTCTCATGATAACTTGTCTTCCTTAAGAAATAGAAAAAGAATTAAATAAGGTAGTCTAAATAATTATGAAATAATTTACAAATACGATGTTTGATAGATCTCCATATGATTTAAGGCTAAATTAAAAATTCATGTTCAAATTTTTGTTGACACTTGATGCTAGCTTAATGGAATGGAATGAATTTCTAGGGCATCATGAAGGTTGTCCTAAGGATATTATGATTTTTTAGGGCCTCATGATGGTTTAAAAAAAGATCTTGAAGTCCCAATGATCTTATGATTATCAAATCTGACTTTTAGGTCTTATTTTCATCCTTAGAAGAACAACCTCTCATGATATTTAGAACCCATAGTTTCACTGCACATGTTGATGTGAAACTTTTAACATTTTATTTATATACTTCAAAAATAAAATCAGGTTTGAAATTTTTAGCTGTTAGATACAACTAGTGCATACACTACCAAATCTGACAATAAAATAACTAACAACATAACAAAGTTGTCTTCCAAAGCAATTTATATAGTAAGAACAATGACCTAGAGGCTCAATCCCTCCCTAATATGTCTTTCATATAAAATAACCATACAGGGACAAAGTGGCAGTCAAATATACTAGTCTTCAATGACTAGAAATTTTCTTTTGATGAATTGCTTGTAAACCTAATTTGGGTCCACGTCGAGGTGACAAACTATCTTCATAGCCAATATTTTGTAGAAGAGACTAAGGTTCTTGATCATTGACATATTAGTGGGTATTTAAATATATTTTCAAGACTTCACCAACATAAATTCTTTTATAATCTCACTAACTCTTCTTGGATCCTTTTGGGAAGTGGGAGAATGGAAAACTAGTATACAAGGATAGATTGAATTACTATTTTTATTATCTTAAGTCCCATGGAAAGTGTCACACATCTAAGGATCCAATTGTTTAATTTGGAATTAATTTTTTGGATGAGGTCATCTCACAACTAAAAACCAAAATATTTTGAGAAAATATTTGACTCTTTAAAACCAAGAATGTTTATGGTAATTTGCTAGTTGATGACCATTGAAGGGTTGATTTACATCTAGGCTCAAGCAACATGGTATGATCAAGAATTTGGGGAAAAAATTGAATAGTTTTTAGTTTTCCTACCAGATCTTCAATAATAAAAAAGTGTCAAAATATCAATAAAATTAATCAATGTAATGTAGCGACTATAATCATCTTATTTTCTATGATTAAGATATAGTTTTTTAGTGAAATATATTTTTTATATTAACAAGTTCAATTTGTAAAATTAATAAATGTATCTTAGTTCAAATAACTTGGCTAAGAAAGGATCTAAGAGAAAGGCAAATGGAGAAAATGTGGAGAAGAGAGAAGATGAGAAATAGGGTAAACTAATATATAGGACATATATTACTGATAAAAAGTCAAATCTAAATGAGATTTCACTTTATTGTATTGTAAATTATAGTATGGTACAAGAACATATATCATTAAAAAGATAAAAATTGATCATATACCCATCAATTTAATATTAATCATATCATTCCTTTTGTAGGCAACACTTTCTGATGTAGTCAAGTGATTGGGTACAGTTTGATAAACAACCATGCCTCTATTTTCTTTTTATGTCATTTAAACTTTGTAACTTTTGAAGAATTTTGTTTTAACATTATTGTGTCTTATTACCATTCAATATTTATTATTTTTTATAAAACTTGAGATGAGATGGTTACATAAATATAGCATATAGCATAAACAAGGATATTCATTCAATTTACATTGATTCTTATGTTAAGCAATTAGAGTTAATGATTATTCTCAACATTCATTTACAAAACTATGGAATTTCAAATATTTCACTCCTCAAGTAGTCTAGATTTACACATGTTAATTGTAATTTGTCTAAAGTTTCCTTTCCATTATGCTTTGATGGATGTCCATACCCTATTCTAATGGTCCCATTTTGGTAATGTATTGGAGGATATTGGTAAACATTTTGGATTGTGGCTTTACACATAGTAGTTGCATTTTCTCTTGGTTGAGAAAATTTAAATTTCCTTCAAGAAATTCTATTCTTTTTCTTTTCCCATTCTTCCACAGCATCCACTTTTTAATCTCAAAGTTGTACACATTTCATTAAAAATAGTTAAATTAAAATGTCAATACTCTTTTATGTGTTAGGAAAAATATATCTCTAATACTACATGTTATGATCAATAAGTTATATCCTACTATGCAAGTAAATAATGTAGAAAAAGCTATAAAATAAGAGACAAGAGGGAACACATTATATAAGAGATTACATGTAAAACTTGTTATCACCAAATTTTACACCCTAGGAGAAGGATGTTCAAACTTCTCCAATTTGGTGAAACATGGGATTACTCCTAGACACATGGGTTATCTATAGTAGGGGTAAACCTTTATCTTGAAGGGATATCTACCCTTGATGAATCACTTAGGCTCATTTTAACTACTCTATCATTTTCTAGGAAGAGGGAGAGAAACCTACTCTAATGAGGTGATGCACTAATTTTTTTAACCAATACCAACTAGCTATAGGTGAACTTATAAATCAAGAAAACTAACCTTACATACACTACTCTTAGTCTAAATCTCTTACATGAGTGTTTCAATGTGAAGGTTGTGATGGTTTTTTTAAGCTAGGAGGACTAACTAAGAGGTATTGTATGACACTAGAATATAGATAAACTCACTCAACTCTTGCACCACAATCATAAACTTCACATGACATACAAAATAATCTTTCAAACTACATCTAAGTGTTAGAAAATGACAACATGCCAAGGAAGACAAGTTAATTCACTTGGCAAGATAAACTATTCCCATATGCACAATAAGCTCAGTCACAAGAGGGGGTAAATAAATTATTTTTCATACAAATGGGTAGGCATTCTCCATACCCAGTTGGGGGATACAAACTTAGCCAAAAGTGGCTAAATATAGAGAGGAGAGAGAGAGAGAGAGAGAGAGAGAGAGAGAGAGAGAGAGAGAGAGAGAGAGAGAGAGAGAGAGAGAGAGAGAGAGAGAGAGAGAGAGAGAGAGAGAGAGAGAGAGAGAGAGAGAGAGAGAGAGAGAGAGAGAGAGAGAGAGAGAGAGGTGTAGTATAAGAAGATTGACAAGTGTTCATGAGATTTAAAACAAGAAGAGGAGTTATGAGATAGTCTATCAAACCTCTAAGGCCATGTGTCTCACTCCTGAAGTAGCTTGAACCTTCCAAGTGGTGTGGGGGGTTACAATTTGGGTTTGAAACCTTGACTAACTCCTTATAAACTTGTAATGTACCTAGAGGGGTATAATAGTATAGTGAATAATCCCACATGCATTAGAATGTAGAGTGGGGTAGGTAATAAATAGTATAAGTATAGGGGCATATGATGTTATAGGGAATCAAAGAGTTATTTGTAATTGAGCTTGGATCAAAGGAGGTAGCCCCCCTCAAAGTGGCCTTTGATTTGGAGTTGTTACTTCCAAAAAAGGAACATAGATTTAATATAGTTAGTATTTGTTTGATTTTCCATATTACAACATATGAGTTCTTAACATTCGTATCAAATCACTTTCTTCGATAATTTGGGAAATGTTTTTTCCATTGCAGTATTTTGGTTTTCTTTTAAGTTAAATTATTATGAGGATTTCATTCATTTTCATCTTTCCTCTTGTAATTATTATTGTATGAGAGATAAACTCTCTCAACTTGACTTGAACATTGTGCATCCTCTACACCACCTTTCAGAAACCTATGCTCTATCCTTCAACATCGACATGATTTACTTAATGTTTAGATTGAATCTATCAATTTTTGATTTTCTTCTTCCAATGTGATTTGAATGGCCTTGGAATTTCACAACATTCACATTCCATCAAGCATCATAACACAAGAAGTTCTCTATGTATGTCTATTTTTCCTTGTTCAAATCTAAAGACCCCCACATCATCTTGGGTTTTTGTTTGCATTGGAATGAGTTTTTGTATCCATCTCAGTTTCATCTTGAAGAACATTGGCTTTGATAACAAGTGAAAACATATTAGTTTTTTTAGACGAAGCATATGAAGTTAGAGATGTGGGGTCCTACTCTACACATAACTTCAAGGTTTACATTGCCTCAGATTTGTACTAATACAACCATTTCTAAGTGCACGATGGATTGAGTGTAGTTGGTATTGTGTGGGTAATGGATAAATTTGATCTACCTTGAATAATATAGGTTTCTATCCTCATCATGTTCTATATCATCTCTTGGCTCCAACTTTGGTATTTTTGCTAAGATCATTCAAATCACTGGCTTGGTTGGTTATCTTCAGATCTATAAATAATTACTCACTTTTTCATTTTCCATGTAGCATTGAAACCTTTAATGCAGTGTCTCATAGTCCTTCCTCATCACCATTAAAATCATTTGGCTCCTTCATGTACATGCATCCTATTCTAATCTAACACATTATCTACATCACCCAAATTGACCTTAGTGCCACAACTCCTCATAGCCTCTTTAGATATTCATCTCACCTAGATATTCATATGCCTACCCTCCATGGCTTCCCTCTTGGCATCAGTTTCTCTTTGATTCTTCCTTGATATATCTACCATGACTATCCACCCACATCCTACTACTTCATCATCTTTTCCTTGGCTCGGATCCTCCTCTACAAACACCTTCTCACTACCTCCCAATCCAAATCTATGGTTTTCCTTGAAACCACCTCTCTTGTTCACCCATAGTTTTCCCACCTCGACCTCCGCCTATGATTTTGTTCCCACCTCGATCTCCTTCCTCATAATTTTTTTTAGGTTGCATACTGAGTCATGTCTATGTGTCATAATTTGAGATTCTAATCATTCCATCATTATTTTTAATAATCAATGTTGTTTATTCACATTATTATAATGTTTTGGGTTAGGTTCTCTGTATATAATTAGTGTTTATTTCTAGTTAAGTTATTTTTTTCATTAACTTTGTATTAGTGGTGTCTTCGGTTCTGGTTTGCATAATTAAGTATTTAGGTTATAATTATTTTAGATATGATATATTATTAGATTCTTGATAATGAGTTCTTCAATCATTATGAAGTAAAATGTTGTCTTTTTCATTTCATTTTTATTCATGTTTTTTTCCAAAAACTATGTTTTATGTTATGTTAGTATTAATCATCATTATTGTCCATTATTTTAAAGGTATACCCAATTATACTTTCATATTATTGTGTCTTCCTTTTATCATCAATCATTAAATTTAATGTCTCCCTTGGATCGTCAATGTGTGTAATATCCTCATTATGTGTAGTATAGTTTGATAACTATCGTCTAGTAATCTTGTCATGTGTATGTGTCTAAAAAATCAAAAAATTGGTCATATTGTAATAAATGCATTTTTGGTTGAAACCAACATCTAATCCTCTTGTTTTCATGGGGATTACTATTTTATCTAGAGGTAATTTAAATGTGGCCTTGACTCAACTTTATCAAATGGGGACCATCAAAGAATATCAAGTAGCATTTCAAGCACTCACCAACCAAGCTGTAGACTTCTTTGATGCCTTCTTCCCATGTTGCTTCATCTATGGTCTCAATGATATAATTCAACATGAGGTTATAATTTTCAGTCCTCATGCAATGATGGAAGCTATGGGCTTAGACAAGCTTTCTAAAGACCACATAAACTAGAAACATCTCCAAACAATGCCCCCTTAGACTGCAAAAGCCCCAAAAGTGCCTGAACACTCCTCTAATGAGTTCATTCAGGTAAACACCATACTCAATTAGACCCTAGATGAGCCCAAGATGAAAATCATAGATCCCAAGTAGGGAATCAAGGCTCCACATCGCTTAATAAATAATTCTAAGGTGGATGGCATATACCCTAAGTTGGTTCATAAGGATAACTATTTTGTGTTTCTTTATTCTAGATTTGAGCATATGATTGTCATGCTTCAATTCTCAGTGCTAGACTCTAACCTCTTGGCTGACCTATCTTCCATTGAGGTTATTTCATATAGATCTCTCTATGTACTTCCATCTCATGCTATATTTATTTCATTCACATTATTCATGTCCATGTTCATAACCTAGCATTGATGAAAGAAGTGAAAGCAAAAATGAACACATGATAGAGCTTCCATCTGGTCTTTAACCTATTTTTTGGTCTAGCTTTCATTTGGTCCTCCTCCTATTTGTTATCATGTTTTGAGGGAGAAACATATTTAAGGGGGATGTAATGTAATGTACCAAGAGGGGTATAATAGTATAGTGAATAATCCCACATGTATTAGAATGTGGAGTGGGGTAGGTAAGAAATAGTATAAATATAGGGGCATATGATGTTATAGGACATCGAAGAGTTATTTATACTTGATCCTAGATTAAATGAGGTATCCCCCTCAAATTGGCTCATGATTTTTATTTTTCCCTTTGACAAAAGGAACATAGATTTAATATAGTTAGTATTTGTCTGATTTTCCATATTGCAGCATACAAGTTCTTAATAGAACTACCCTTCTTTGCACGAAAGGAATGATAAATGGAACTTTAAAAAAATAATTCACCTTGAAATTATTTGAAACAACTTATTTAACATATGACATTCCTTAATAAACTCTATTGACCTACCATTTCATCATTCAAGTGCATAGGTGTCTTTAAACTCCTCATTCCCCATGCTTAGATTGGTCTAAATGGCCTAAAACTCAAGTGAATATTATTAAAATAATCAAAACTACGTGAATGGTCTTAAAATATGTTATCAGGCCCAAAAAACACCATTTTGGTTCTTGGACTAACTCCCAAAAACTCATTTTTCTCATTAAGCCTTCATTGGGCCTAGTTTCCTTGTAGCCCTTTTTACCTATAAATATCCTTGTGTAAGTTTTGTATAGATGATATTGACAAAATAAGGGAATATTATATGACCCTATATGTCCTTTCATTTCTATGTCAAATTTCATCTTCATAATCTGAGTGGAAACCCATGTTGTTTACCTTTCTCTCTCTTGAATTAGACCTCCTTGATTTAGACCTTATTTTATTGCTCAAAACTTTTGACACACATTTAAAATAAACCAAAATAATTTGATTCACTTTACCTATTCCAAAACCAACCTTAATTTAAACTTTGGGGGCTTGAGACCCTATGGAAGGACGTAACCCAAGAAATGGCCTTACCACCTAGTCTCATTTTGAGCCTATTTGAGACTACCTTGAAAAATGGGCGTGGTTTAATCACCTAAAGAACCTCATATTAAATTTTTTATATTTTTAAAGCTATTAAAAGTCCCAAGTGACCTAATACCATGATTGGGAATGTCTCCCCTTCTCATAACACCTGAAAAACATTTAAAACATGCAAAAATAAGGTATTTATACCAATCCATATAAGTGACATCAACATCACATTACATGGGGGTAACCTCCTTTGAGATATAAAAAACATAAAATATTTTAAAGGAGAAAAATATGTCATCAAATGTGATTTTTAACTCTTTTTCCCATAACTAGTCACTATTAAGGTTTAAGAGAGGTTTTAGACCTATCTAGGGTCTTAACGATTATTCATTAAGAAAATATCATTAAATGAACTCCTTAAAATTTTAAATCCTTATTTATATACCCCATAAACTATTAAAAAATTCTTAGACTCCCATTCAAAGTGTGAGAAATGGTATGAGCATTTGAAGTTGCTTTTCAAGTGGCCTACTTAGTGTTCTTATGGCTAGAGAGAGGTTTACTTTGAGTTATAGGTCTCAAAAATTCTTCCCACTATTGTGATAGGAACATACACATATGAAAAATCCATATACATGATTATACATGCATTTTAATTCTTCATTACCCCTCTATATGCTCAAGGTACACTAGTCAGAGTGTTAAGGTTTAAGAGCTATCTCCTTCTTACTAGCCCTCAAGGGCATTTGGACTAAACATTGGAGTTTGGTGCCCCCTAAAAGTGTAATGAGACTATATATATATATATATATATATATATATTACCTACATCCAAGACCTTTCATGTGGTTTTTCATAGTTTTTTTTGTTCCTTTTGAGTTCAAAGAGACTCCTTAGTTTCATGACTGCCCCTTGCCAAAGAGTGGGCCTAGTTTGAGACAAAATAGTGGATGTGTCCACTATTTTTATGACCTAAAGGATACCATAAAAGTCATGTTAAATTCATGATGACACCATGTACCAAATTTTAGAGTTTGGTCACACCTCTAGAGCCTTTAAAAGACCAATTTATTTCAACTAGTTATAGGCTTGTGACTATGTGTAGGGTTTTAAATCCTAGACTGAGTATTTGACCTTATCACCTTTGTATCAGACCTGAATAGCTAGATTGAGGTGTAAAAAACAATATATATCATCTCAAGTGACCTCTCTCAAACCTATTCATATTATTTATTCTTCAATCTAAAAAAACTCACCTAAAGAGCAAGCATGCTTGTATGTATATCTTGACTATATACGGGGTTTAGAAACAAGTTTGTTTGATATTATATGTTTCACCATGTTTACATTTAGTTTTATAATAATATCATGAATTTATGACACTTTTAGGTAGACTTTAGAGCCCCTATATGCATTTTTATTTCTCACTTGGACTTTGAGACCAGCCTGTGTTTATATGCTTGTAGGTATATTAAGAGAGTCGCTTGATTGTATACCTTAGTTATAGGTCTAATAGGTCCATCATTCTCATCATTATCTCCTTAGAGTATTTTGAACTTATAGGTCAAATACACCTCTACATTCCTTCTTTTATGCTTACAACCTACAGGTACCCATTGGGATCTCTTGACTATGCATAAGGTATGTTTAGACCTAAAATACACTTGCCATTATGTTTGAAAGTTTCAAACCTTTGGAAAAGGTTGATTTCATTATCTATAGGGTCTTCCAACACATTGAGACACTTCCAAACATATTCTACTTGCTCTCATTCATATAACAATACATGTAGGTGCTCTTTAGATTGTGTATATAGTTTTCACTTGACTCCCTTGATTGTCCTACTGGCTTAGATGTTCCTCAAGGGTTTATAAAATTATTTGAATATGAATTGTATTCAGGTATTCATACTTGAGATTGACTTTGTATAGATTTAATGTTGATATCTGTCTAAATGAGGACCTATAGGCCTAGGGCCTGTAGGTCAGTATAGACTTTTTAGGGCTACATCAAGACATATCCTAAGTTATTAGCCTTCTCAAACCCTATCAACTACTTCACACTCCCATTATCATTCCCTAGTTGTCTCTAAATCTTAATACCAAGCATCAAACTACCTTTTATCAACTTTAAACTTTCTTGACTAACCTGTACGGACCTATAGGTAACTTCTTAGGATTGTCTACATAGTCTTTGACCTTCATCTGACTACAAGTGACTAGTGTATCCAATGGCTTATAATAATGTTTACATCTTCAATGTAATTGAAAATCCTTAATTTATGTTAGAGATCTTGACTTTGATTTCAAAAGAGGACCTTCAGACTTAGGGCTATAGGTCTCTATTTGGTTGTATAGACTACAAACCACTTCTTTGAGTCTTTGGCTTTCTTGACACTGTCAAACACTCTATAACTTATAAAAACTTCTCAATGATTTATAAATCTTATAGCTAAGAATTTTCAATACCTTCAATCAACTTCAACTCACCTTCAAACCATTGTACAGACTGTAGGTACAATCAAGTAATGTATACATGTTTTGTATGTTGGATTAGAATAACTAGCAAACTCATTCAATTTTATGGTGGTAATGAGGCAACCAAGATTGAAAAATGCATGGAAAAGTGTGTTAGGTCCTTCTATGAATAATGGGTACCTTTCAAACACTCTACAGTCTGTAGAGGATTGTGCATTGAAAAAACACTCATGACTTCTCCTTGGAGGGTGTGTTAGACTATCATCTTGACACTTTAATATTTAAAATAGTGAAAATTATATTTTAGAATCTTATATCATGATGGATTACTGGCATTTGAACCAATTTGGCAATCAAACCTTCATCTAATTGTTCACACACAAACTATGTTCTAAATAACAAGCACACAAGATGAGTATGGACAAGAAGTATATTGAAGATAATTAGAACACTAAATCCATGAAAATTATGGGTATTCCATGATAAATGAATCATTATATACCCTTGGGAGTGATCAAAATGAATAGTAAATAGTAACTTCAGTAGAATTGTCTGAAATAACTTGTATACCAAGACCTTCTTCCTTCGAGTGAAAGTACTTCATTGAGATGTTTAAAATAATAAAAACATAATTAAAATGAATTCCAAGACCTATAAAAACCAACCTCAAAATCATTCCTCTCCATATATTTATGATCTAGATAAATAGGTGCAATAAAAGACCCCTCTCGGATGAATAGGCTATAGTGACTTGATGTCACTCTTAACAATAATTCATAAAGAATAGGCCACCATTATAAAAATAAACTCCAATAATTTAAATATAATTAGTACCCCTAAAAATTTACAAATTTTTATATCCTAACTCTCTCTCTCTTGGCCATACCATCCACTACAAATTTGCCTTCATGAGCTTGTGAAGGTAACAATGAAGGAGAAAAAGTGTTTAGAGTGTTAGTTCAAACTAAAACTTGGTATATATCTTCAAAAGGGTCTTAGGGATCCCAATAGACACTTATAAACCCTTTTTAACTAAAAACTAATCTTGGAATGCTATATAAGTGCTTAAAAAGTGTCCTTTTGCCAAGATTAGGAGTTGAACTCCAGATTATATCTAAACCTAACTACTCCTAAACATTCTCTAAAAAAATATGACATTATGAAAAAATTTAATTCTTTTTAAATTTTATCCTCTTGAGGTAGCATATCCAACTCTTCTTCATGGGCCAAAAGGTGGCCAAAATGTGATTTCTTACAAGTTAGGGTCAAATAAAAGTTAAGGCATGATAATATGACATTTAATACACCTAAATAACCTTTTTAAAATGAACCTATACTATATTATACCTTTTACCAAGTTTTAATAAACAATACCTTATACTTGACCTTAGGACTAAACAAGTGAACATAAGACCAAAACTTAGACAAAGCTAGACAAGGACATATATGACAACATGAGACTCTATAGGACCATTTTATACCATTAAAATACCATATAAAAACCCTATAAAATTTTTAATTTATAGGGTTTAAGCTATTCTGACTTGGGGTCAAAATTTGGTCAATAATTTGGTGATTCATAGGGGTAGCATGCCCGCAATGCTAAATAGACTAGTAGCCATGTCCTTCCATTAGGCAATGGAGTCATTTTCACTCAGTTTTAGACTTGAATAGGCTTTGACCATGAATTAAAAAACTGATTTAACCTCTAAAACATAAAAAACAAAACAACAAGACACAAACTAAGAACAATACACACACATGTGTTATCAATCACTTAGGGAATACAATAAAATAGAGAAGTAAACTAACTATATACAATTGACCTAAACTTTTCTTCTTCCTCTTGGATCAAAAGGGAATATTTTATTATATTTTATTTCATGAGATGAATAGAGGCATGAATCAAGTTTCCTCTTGAGGCTTACTCTTGATGTCTTCAACTCCTTCATACTTGCCAATCTTCTTGGCATGAATTACAATGCAACAACAACTACAAACATATCACCTATGAAGGTGAATTCTTCTTATGACTCAAAAATCTCAATCTTCTCATGATACTGCTCATCTGCAACCTTGTCTAATAATGCTTCACTAAAGCATGTTTTTTGACCTCCATGGTATTTTGAATGAGATTAGGTTTTCCATCAACTACTACAAGCTCATCAAGCTCTTCAAGGTTCTTAACATACCCAACCCAATCCTCATCATTCTCCTCAATGAAGACATCTTGAAAAATATCTTTATGAACATGATTTTTAAGCTTGAAAATACCTTCAAGATCTTGGAGGAGCTCAATATGTTGTTGCTAATCATCTTTGTCTTCCTTGTCTTCAAGAACCATAACTTCTTCAACTTCATCTTATTGGTCATGATGTACTTCATCAAACTTAGCTTCCTTACTTGAAGAGTCTTAAACTTCAAGGTTGGATACAAATTACACAAGTTTGGGTGGTATAGGATCTTCCTTTTTAAACACACCCTTAAGAGGCAAATCATATGTAAGAGTGTCTTAAACTTTACAAAGAAATGTAGGAGGTGTAGGATTCTCAAGACCTTCAAATTCTTCACAAATTTCATTAAACATAAACCACTAATCACCTTGGTCCATAGAGTCAACAACTTTGTCTTCTATTAGTTTTTAAAAACAAACCTCTTGATGTTGCCCATGAGTCTCAACTAAATTAGTTGATGTGATGTCTCTTTCAAGCACCTTCTCTTTCATGCCTTGATCAATCTCTTCATTGATAGTTGTAATTTGATCTTGATCATCTTTTTCTTCACTCAAGAAGATGGATTAATATTTGTCTTCACCAAGGGGAGTCCCTATAGTGAACTCTTCATCATGGATACTTGAGTCATCTTCTCTATCAACTTCAAATTTAGTTTGATCTTCTTCACTTATCTCCCATAGGATGGTTTCTCCTTCAATAAGGGATGAGGTGGGAGGGTGGTGAACAAGTTCATGGGTTGGAGAGGGAATATGAGGTGTGGTGGATGTTTCATGAATGGGCATGAGGATGGAGGGATTACTCTTATAATTTGGAGTCTTAGAAATGGGAGACTCTGGAAATAAATCTTGGAGAGAGAGAAGGTTCAGCTTTGCCATAGGTGTTCCATTATCTTCATCAACCACCTCACCCTTTTCATAGTCTTATTGAATTTCATTATCAATTGTAACTTTATCATCTAAATTCTCAACTAGGGCCTTCTTCTTGTCTTGAATGTTCTTTTGGATTGACTTCCATGAGGGAAAAACTATTGGTTTTTGGGGAAATGGAAATGATGCTTGAAGAAACACAAGGTATTCTTTCTTGAAATCAACTTATTGGTCCTTACTCTCTTCATCTTTCTTTCCCTAAGATTCCACTACTTGGTTCCAAAATGGAATTTTGAAGCTATTAGGATATTTTGAGTATTGGAGTGTCTCTCTTGGAGGCTCCTCTTAGGATTGTGAATGGTTTCATGAGGATAAGGGGCACAAGAAAATTGATATGGAATACAAGAGGGTTATTAAAGAGGGGATGGAGAGACTTGCATAGGTTCATATTATTCCATAAGATTTGGCATGGTATAGTCAAGAATCATAATCCAAGAAGACCTCCAAAATGAAGATATGTTGTTTTATTGAGGGGGAATGGGTGTATCTTGAGGAGGACTTGGAGTCAAAGGAGGTGGACTAAGGATAGGAGATGATGATTGGGGTTACTTACATTGGGTCTATTGATTATCCCAACTCTCTAATCTATATATATGCCATTGAATAGAGTTTCTCATTCCACTCAACACATCACTCATAACATATTGGGTTTCCTCTCTAGCTGACATCCACTTGTCCATCAACATTTAAAATAATTTTATCTTCTTCTCTAGGAGATGAAAAGGGATCACCTCAAGCTCTCTATCCCATTTTATCATCACCTCTTCTAATTTTAGAATATTTGGCTTAAGTGCCAACAAAGATATCGTAGGGGAAACATAATTTTGAGATGGTACTGAAGTAAGAGAGGATTTTTACTATTGCAAGTCTTGGTAAGGTTATTTATGCATGTAGTTGGAACCATATGAGGAGAATATAAGACAACCATAGGACTGATAGGACTCATGAAAAGGCTTATAGAAATCAAAGTGAGGTTGATATGGATCATAGGGTTGGTAAGAGTCATATTGAGGCTAATAGGATGGTACAAAATAGAAGGTTTCTTCATACCCAGCTATCCAAGTTCATTAGTCAAATGAAACACAAGATATTTTGCAAATGTTTTTTACAATAAGTACTTAGGCTACTTATAACTATCTGATTGCATTCATAGATGTTATTGGTGTTTGATTTAATGCCTCTTATAGAGTAAAAAATACTCTACATTTTATTTTGATTTTCAGTTGCGTGATAGAAATTTTTGTACCTGCACACTTTGGTTCGAAATCACATGGAAGCTGCCAAGTGTCATTGGCCTTTGGCACCTTTCATAATTTATTTGAAATTGGTTGGGATGTGCCACATGTCTCATAGTAACTCAGCGGAGTGCAACAAGTGTCAGCATCTGCATCTCATGTTTCTTATACGTCTTGAAAGCTTCTTTTCAATAAGCTTTTCTCAGGATCAAGTGGAAGGTGCTAGGTGGAAACCACAGAAGGTTTCAATATGATTTTATAAAAGCAACAGAAGATGCTACATATCCCTACTTCATGAAAGCAAAATCCACCATGTATCAAAATCTGAATTATCTTCACTTTGTTTCATTGATAAGTAAAGACTGTGAAGGGTCCCACATTCTGTTTCTGAGGCAAGCGGAAGCCGCCAAGTGTCATCATCTGTGTAAATATGAAATGAGGCCTGAATGTTTCTATAGCATAAATAGAGTGATGTAGAGACCAACAAGTGTCACCTTTCGTAGGATTCTCAAAGGGTAGCTAAAAGCAGTGGAGACCACCACATGTCCCTTGATAAGTTACACGGAAAGTGCCACCTGTCCCTATTCCCTTTTTGAAGTTGCTCAGGTGAGAAGTGTTGTGGGTCCCAGTTTCTATAAGTTGTTAAAGTTTTGGAGAAGCGGATGGTGACAGATGTCAAGGATAGAACACTCCTAAGTGAAGACACAGTAAAGAGTATAGGTTACACAAAAAGTGCCGTGTGTCTTCAGCAAGTGCTGAAAAACATGCCAAGTGTCATTTTTTGATGCCTCCTAAATAATAAGAAGGTTTTCAAGTAGAGAGAAGGAATCATCCAAGTGTCCTCTCCCATTTGAAAGTGGGAAGCATCCTAGGTATCTATTTTAGCCAATGAAATTGTAGGAAGATAGAACATTTCAGATCTAAGAAATATCCTGTGTTAAACACTTCCAATTCAGTTAGAGTTCAGTTAGGCCATTAGATTGGGAACATGCAAACAATCCAGAGCTAATCCAATGCTATAAATAAGGGGTACAGAGATCACCAGAAAAGGATCAGAAGATAGAGATAATTTTTTGCAAGAGATTATTGTCAAGAGTTTTTAGATTTTTTAGCTGTGATCAGGAATATCATTTGCCTTTGTTCTATTTTCTTGAGTTAGAAAGTTTATGTAACTGTGCATGTTTCTATGCCTTTTATGTGACTGGAGAATTAATGAGAAAATTTAGTTTTGTGCCTTTGTTGATATTTTTCTATGTCACTACAAAATTAGTCTAAGTTGTGAGCCTCTGTTTCTATTGTTTTTCATCTTTTACATTAATCATGCCTTGTTTACTCTTTGATGTAATTGAATCTTACATATAGATTCACTGTGCTTAGTGGTCGAATTAAATTCAGGTGCATCACCATAGTTAGAGTTTCTTTAGTTGCACTTGTGTTTTTGTTTAATTCCTATCCCTTTTCCCATTATACACTTGATATAAAGAAGAACTAGCTTCTTTAAAATCTAGAGGTTGTTTCAGGTTGCAAGTCCCACATTCCTAAAACTTCCCATTGTTGGTGTTAGAAACAACGCAATTTTAATCATCAAAAATTTTTGGCATGCCTGGTGGGACACCATCTTGAAGTTTCTTTCAAGATCATATGAACTAGAGAGCTACAAGGAGTCAGAGCTATGGACCAAGGACAAGATCTCAATCTACTGTAAATCTAGGTATTCTTTTTCCACCATTGGTAACTAGTCTGAGACGAAGAGTCAATAAGTTTATACCAATACCAAGAGTAAATATGGGAGCTCCTATACCCCCAAGGAATTACTCAAGTTGGAACATTGGCAATCCTTTGAACCTACCAATACAACCAGCCACTTAGGACCCTATTCCAGTAAATGCCTTGAAGGCTCTACCCAAATTCAGTGGGAAAGATTTTAAAACACCTGAGGAACATTTTCAAGATGTGTCTAATGTATGTGTTATACATGTTGTCCCACAACAGAATTTTGCCATATGATTGTTAGCAACTTCTTTTAAAGGAAAGGCCCTAGAATGGTATAGATCTTTGACCCCAAATACAATATCTACATGAGATCAACTTGGAGATATTTTCTTTGAAAGATTTGAGGAAAAAGGTGATAAATCTTGTCTATTGCAATAATTGATTACTATAAAAAGGGCACCACACGAAGCAATGACTGACTTCAATTTAAGATTTCAAAGGACTTGGGAAAGAATCCCAGCTACATTAAGACCATTACCAGGTATGGCTATAGTGTTTTATCTTAAGGCTTTAAATTTAGATATATCAGTCATGATTCAGTCACTTGGGGGTCAAACTCTGCCAGAGGCTTATGACTATGCGGTTAGAGCTGAAAATAATTTAATACATGCTGGAAAGTTGCCCCCAAGGCCTCCCATGCCCATGTTTCTAGAAATTACCTTTCCATTACCTCAAGAAGCCCCTAATTCCATATCCCCACCTGTCTCTATGTATAAATATCCTCAACCACTTGCTAAAGAACTTGTCCCTACCCAGTCATCTGAGATGGATGATATCAAGAACATCTTAAGGACATTTTCCAATGAGTTGATTAACATAAAGAGACAACAGAATCCTTACCCCAGACCTCAATATCATGGCTATCAAGGAAATAGATTTCCATCACAACCAAACCAAGATTAGGTTCATCAAAGGCAAAATAAATCTCAGCCAGCAAACCAATTAGTTGCAGTCCCTACACCCTCATAGACTGTTCCCTCAAATCCAAATAGGGAGATTGTTCAAGGGCAAAATAATTACGTAGATAGCACTAATGCCTAGTGTTTCCCTTGTAATAATACTCATACACCTAGAGATTGTCCCATCAGTAATCTACAACAAAAGGTAGTAGAGCAAAGAAGAATGGATGGACAATTTGCTAGTACTTCAAATGCACAAACTTATCAGTCTCCTCGTATGCAAAATTTAGTCTTAATGGATCAAATGCAAGGGATGTCTCTACAACAAGAAGAAGAAATAGCCCCTGAACATGCTTTGTTTTCATGGGTTGAAGATGAAAAATTAGTATTCTTGAATGATGCTTCTACTTCCAAGAAACCAGTGGTGCAATCAGACTACTATACTAGATCAAAGAGAAGAATGATGGAACAGCCTGAAGTTATGAATAGTCAAGTTATGGAGAATCCTCCATTTCAAGGTCAAAGAAACATAGCTGTCAAATAGGAAGTGCCTCAACCAGTGCAGAACCAAGTGATTCCTGTACAAGTTCAAGAAAAGGCAAGGTATCCTTATTTTCCAAGAACTCAAGCATTAGGACCAATGAATGTGGTGGAACAGCTGAAGAGGGGTCTAGCACAAGTATCAATTTGGGACATATTAGCTATTCCTAAAAAAAAGACAATGTTACAAGAAGATCTAAAAGGCCAAGCAATGCCTAAACATAATGGCACCAAAGAAGGACTTGCTGATAAAGAAAAGCTCAAGGACACAGTTCCTCTGAAGACAACAACCTTTTTGAACAATGCAGCAGAGGTAAGTAAATCCAAACCAGAGCCTTTCTATTTGACTCTGATAGTTGGAAAGAAACTCTTGCATAATGTGTTGATAGATTCAGGGGCTAGTACTACAGTAATGCCTAAGAAAATAGCTGATGCTTTAAAAATAAAGTATGAACCACTTACGAAAGGAGTTATGCATGTAGATAGCAAATTAGTACAAACAATAGGGATAATTAAACAACTCCCATTACAATTATATACTTGTCCCAATATAATTGTCAATCAAGATGTAGTAGTCATAGATATACCTCATGTTTTTGGTTTATGTTCATCTAGAGACTTTACAACCAAAATAGGAGGATATATGTCCCTTGATTGGTCTCATCTCATCCTAAGAACCAAATATGGTTCAAAGATGAAAATTCTATCTGAACCACTATCTAAGGATCACATCACCAATGAACCAACATCAAAATTAGAGGCAGATCATGCTATGTTGAATAAAGAAGAAAGGTTTTTTGTTGAAGAGTTGGGTGAATGGACTGAACATGACCAAGAAGAGGAAAATAACCATTTGTTAGCTATGATGCGTAGTGATCCATATGGAAATTATGACTCTACCAGTCTGGGTACTTATGTCATTTTTGATGAAGATCATGTAATCCTAAATGTTTTAAGGGAAGAGACACCAACTATTCAAGAATCTAAAAAGGATTTAGAAATCTAGACCTTAAATTTTGATGGGGCTAGAAGTAAAAGTGGTGCTAGAGCAGGAATTTGTCTTGTTTCTCCAAATAGGGAGAAAATTTTGAGAGCTATTCATTTCCAATTTTCTTGTACCAATAATGATGCTGAATATGAATCCTTAGTCCATGGGCTCATTTTAGCCAAGAAAAAGGGAATAAAGAATTTAATAGTAAAAGGAGATTCAAAATTAGTGGTGAAGTAAATTAGGGAAAAGGCAATAGCCAAAAATGTAAGGATGAGATCCTATAGACATAGAATTTGGGACTTAATAGAAGATTTTGAATCTTTTAATATTGAAGTAGTTCCAAGAGCCCAAAATTTTGAAGCTAATAGGATGGCATAGATTGGCTCGTAGTTTGATCTAGCAACTGGCCTATTAGTTAACAATGAGTCTGTAAAAGTTATTTTAAGACCAACTATCCCAGACAATGATGAGAATTGGCAAGTATTTGAAAATGATTCTCAGGTACTCTCATTCTTGCAACAATCAGGAGAATTCATTGATCAATTGCAACCAAAAATTGAAGAGGCATATGGGGATCAAATTATACAATTAAAGAATAATAAGCTTCCTAAAGGCTTAATCACTTTGGAAAACCTTTTTGATCCAGAAGATGTAGGCCTAGAGAAGAAAAGGTTTCAAGTAAACAAAGCAAATTATTCTAAAATAGAGGTGAGTGAAGGGAGAAAATTAAAAATTGGAAATTCTGCAACTCAAGAGGAAAGAGAAAGATTAATTGACTTGTGCAAAAGATATGACAGAGTCATAACTTGGAGCTATGAATATCTTCATGGATATAATAGAGACATCATTCAACACACAATAGAACTGACTGAATGATCTAAGCCAGTTAGACAGAAGCAGAGGTCAGTAAATCTAAGGATTGAATCTCTAATGGTAGATGAGCTATAGAAACTTTTAGATTCCAAAATAATTTTTCCAATCAAACACTCCACTTGGGTATCAAATCTAGTACCAGACAAGAAAAAGAATGGTGACATAAGACTCTGTGTAGACTTCAAAGACTTGAATAGAGCATCTCTGAAAGGTCACTATCCCTTGCCATCTATGGAACAAATTTTATAGATTGTGGTTGGATCAGAGAGATTTTCCTTGCTAGATGGTTTCTCTGGATACAATCAGATTTGGTTGGCTGATGAAGACCAATATAAGACTGCTTTTACTACCAAATGGGGAACATTTGCATATGCTAAGATGCCATTTGGCCTGTCAAATGCAGGAGCCATTTTTCAAAGAGCTATGGATGTAGCATTTGGGGAACTTATAAATAAAATCATCTTGATTTATCTTGATGATCTTACTATTTTTTCCAAGAATGTTGTTGATCATTTTGATCATTTAGAATCTATTTTTAAGAAACGTCAAGAATTTGGAATATCCTTGAATCCTAAGAAATGTATCTTTTTTGTACCTCAAGGCAAATTATTGGGACATATAGTATCTAAAGGAGTCTCCATAGATTTAGAGAGAGTTGCAGGTATAATGAACTTACCTCTTCCAGTAAATAAGAAAGCAATTCAATCATTCTTAGGGAAGATTAATTTTGTTAGTCGGTTCATATCTGACTTTGTAGGCTTAGTAAGACCAGTGACACTCTTGTTGAAAAAAGACCTAATTTTCAAGTGGACTACAGAAGGAAGGCAAGCCTTTGAAGAGGTCAAAAAAGCAATTTCAACGGCCCTAGTACTTAGAAACCTAGACTTTTCTAAGCCTTTTGTAATGTATGTCTATAAAGGAGAGCTCAGTATTACTGTTGTTCTAACACATAAAGATGATAAACAGGAGGGAGAGCATCCAATAGCCTTTTTCTCAAGGACTCTTAGGGAATACGAAACTAGATACAACTTTTTGGAAAAAAAAGCATATGTTATGGTAAAAACCCTCAAGAAATTTAGGCATATAGTATCAGGAAGTAAGATTTTGATACTTGTGGCTCACCCAAGTGTTAGAGAATACATTATGGAGGGTGAAATTACTGAAAAAAGAACAAACTAGATAACAAAGATCCTTGAATATGATGTAGAGGTCAAACCCACTAAGTTATTCAGAGGTAGGGGGTTATGCCAATACATGACTCAAGAGCTTGAAAAGATGATACCTGTGGAAACAGATTCAGAAATGGAAAAGGAAACTGTATCGAGGATACAAGAGGCTGATTAGAACTCCTGGGTCACAAACAGGATTCATTTTATGAAAGATGGGATTTTCCCAAGAGAACTCCCTCAAAACAAGAAGAGATACTATAGGATGCAAGGGGTCCATTTTTTTAAAATTGAATAAGTTCTTTTCAAGAGAAATTTTGATGGCAAGCTTTTAAGATGTGTAGAGAAGGATGAGGCTAAGAAAATACTACATGAAATGCATCATGGAGTCTCAGGTGGACATTTTTCTGCAAAGACCACAACTATAAAGATAAGTGAGGCAGGTTATTTTTGGCCTACTTTATTTATAGATTGTTATCAACTGGTTAAAAAATGTCAATCTTGTCAATATTATGTGGGGATGAGAAGGAATGCAACAATGCCTCTTAGTCCTATAATTGTTGATGAACCTTTTGCTCAATGGGGTCTTGACTTCATTAGAATGATAAATCTAGTATCTAGTATGGGTCACAAATGGATTTTAAATGTCACAGATTATTTCACTAGATAGACTAAGGTAGTGCCACTTAAAGAAGCAATAGAAAATGTGATCTTAAACTTTCTAGGGAGTATCACTACTCGCTTTGGGGCTCCTCACACCATAATTTTAGATAATTCTAAAGCATTTTTAGGGTCTAAAGTCTCTGACTTTGCATTAAAACATGGAATATATCTAAATTTTTTTTCCAATTATTACCCTCAAGGCAATGGTTTGGCAGAATCAACTAATAAGAACCTAATTACACTCATCAAGAGAATAGGGGTTGATCATCACAAAGAGTGGCATAAAGTGTTGAATATAGCATTGTGGGCTGATAGAATTACACCTAAGCAGGTGATGAAAATGTCCCCATATGAACTGGTCTATGGCAAGCCTACCATAATACCTTTAAGCTTGGAAATTCCTCCTCTCCAACTGATAAAATAGATTGAAATTGAGGAAAATGGCCCCATGCAGGTTAGACTTGCTAAACTTTTGGAAGTTCAAGAAAGGAGAGATGCAGCACATGATTCATTAATAAAGCATCAAAAAATAATTAAAGACTACTTTGATAAAAGGACTTCAAATCCTCATTTTGAATTAGGCTCAATTATTTTGAAATGGGATACAAGAGCTGCCAAGCTGGGTCAACATACTAAATTTGAAGCATTATGGATTGGCCCCTATAAAATTCATGCATGTAAACAGAAGAATTTGTTTGAGCTAGAAACAATGGAAGGTGAACCTGAAGAG
This sequence comes from Torreya grandis, assembly GCA_037957365.1. Classification (NCBI taxonomy): domain Eukaryota; kingdom Viridiplantae; phylum Streptophyta; class Pinopsida; order Cupressales; family Taxaceae; genus Torreya; species Torreya grandis. The sequence goes on along the minus strand of JARHVA010004057.1, from coordinate 1,622,489 downwards.
ATTCATGTGAATGGGATATACTTGAAGCATTTCAGTTAAGTTGTGTCTCTAATGTATTATAGTTAGATAGTTTCCCTTTCCTTGTTGCTTTGTTTTCCCATTTTCTTTCCCACTCTTTCTTTTAAATAAGTGTTCTTTGAACACGTAGCCATAGCTCAAATCATTTTTTCAAAATTTTCAAAAACTCTCGACACTTTAAATATCTCCCAAATCTTAAATTCCCTAAGGTACCTTGCACAACCACTTGCATGACGTGTCTAAGTCACTGTTCCATGAAGATTTAGTAAGATTTGCTAATGGTTATCTAGGTTTAATGCCATTTTAAGACTTTATGGGTCAATAAATACCTCATAGCAAGAGTTAAAGCTTACAAGTTTCTCAAACATTCCTGTGTCTACTAGAAAACCCCTACTACTTGCATTTTCAACTCATAGCAAACCTACTTAAGTGAAAGTGCTTCCTTATTGCAAAAGCTTCATACCTGTTACCGCAATTCACTATTTTCAAGAATAGATATAAATATGGAGGGAACACAGTCTTCACAACAAGGGTCTAGGATTTATGAATCCCTTGATAAGTTTCTTACAATCAAATCATATGCTTCAGCCCCTACACAACCATTAAAGACTTACCCGTGGACTAGAGTCCCTAAAGTTGGTCATGTAAATGACCCAGCAAAGGTAAAATATTATGCAGATGGAATCATGGACCCAATTCTTCAAAGAACTAGTAGAAAAACTCTCAGAGAAGGGGCACATCAAAGGTGTCTTCAGAGGGCCAAGGTGGGACAATATGAGACATTCGCAATGAGGATATGGACATCCCAACTAGCACAATTCATTGTCCTAGGTGTGCATCTATGCCCTAACTTGGTTGAAATATGCACCAAATTGTTTCATGCGCCTTCAAATACCATACATTAGGGTCCATTCATAGTGAAAATTACACCAAAGGCTATCAAATATATGTTGGCCTTGTACCACGACAAGACAGCCATGTTTCCCACCATTGCCAAGATGCAAAAAATGTGGGCAAACATCAATACTCAATTGAGGTTTCTAAAATCAGAGCTGCAATTAGGTGATGATGATACAATTGTGCCGACACTGCCAACAATAAGAGCATAATTTGTCCAAGCTAGTCAAGATACACTTTTCATGATGGCTTTCATTTTTGGAATGAAAGATGATATAACCCTTTATGAGGAACAAATGGCTATCCTCTTCAGATTGAAAATTATTGACAAGACTCAGGAGTATCAGCTTGATTTCTCTAAGCAAATTGCATATTCAATGGTGGAACAACTTGCCCAATTCAGATCTAAAGGGATTTTCAGGTATTCCTCTTATTTGTTTCACCTTATGCTATATCAAAATTTTAGTATCTTTTCCCAACACATGCATCTAAACATGTATGACCCAAGCTTCGGTCTACATAGGACCACTCCTGTGTCTGCATGGACACATATTTTGTCCAAAACTAGCGATCCATATGAATTCTAGGAACTTTTGGTTGCCCTTGCTTTTTGTCATCTGAGCCTAAAACTAGTTATAAATAGACTATTTCCAAGTGTTTCAAACCTTATGACCAATTGCCCTATTCCTTGTGATTATTTTTTAGGATCCCATCATACTATTATTAGAGTCCATGGTTTTAGTGGGGAACCAATGTTGCTACCTAAGATTTTGACCCTTAGGTTAGCATTCTTAGAGGTCACCAAGCAGGTGTCTATGGTAGATAATGAATCTGGCTCTAGGAAGAAGAAGAGGAAAATGTATGATATCCCATGGATGACAAACAACATGGCACTAGAGGCCAGAGATGCTGAGATTGTGTTTCTTAGAAAGCTAGCCTTCCTGGGTTTCTTTCTAATTGAAGATAAATGGGTATATGACCCAAATGGTTTCATAGCTTCATGGATCAGGACTAATAGGGTTGCATCTAGAATTGCACATGAAGGCTGCCCCTTTTGGGAAAATAGAAAAAATATTAGGGAAGATATTCCTGAGTTTTATGTTGAATTAACAAATTTGCCTCTTCAAAAAAATAGACCATGGGAAAATTTTTATGTTAAGCAAAGGTATTTTGACCCCAAAATTAGAATGACTTCTAGTTTGCGAAGAGCCTTAAAGAATAAAGATTGTAACGCTGAAAAAATAGAAGCCTATTGGAAATATAGGCAAGAGATTTGTGAGACAACCCACTCTTTTGGAAATATGGATTCAGATGAGAAATGGGAGGAACTTTGGGATGAATTTCATCTGTCTCCTATTTCTAGCCCTGATACAAGCAATTTGCAGACACAGGGTGGAGAGCCAGAAGCCAAAGTAGAATCCAATCAAACATTGCAGGCCCCAGTGCAAACTTTAGCAGCAGTTGCTATAACTATTTGGCCCAAATATCTTAGTACCATAAAAAAAAGAGTGTGGTATCTTCACCACTAAAAGCTTCTCTATCAGCATCAGTCCTTGAGGTTCCCAGTCCCACACAAGCACCACTAGCAGCAGTGGTAAGTATTGAGGAGAAGGGAGCACAGCCAGAAGAAGAAACACCAAGGAAACATAAGAGGCTGAGGTTCCAAATGGATTTAGAAGAGAGGGTAGAACCCTCACAACACCAACCACAGAGTACCCCAATTGCTCATCAGGTAAGTATTGTTTCTCCTCCTCCTCAATCTCTTTCTTCTCTTATAGGGGTGATGATTCCATCTGGCCAAATAACATCCCCTGCCACCTCCATTGTGTCCATTTCTCATTTTGCCCCATCTATCCATACTCAAGCTATATCATTGCTTCACTTTTCCCCCTCTATTCCCAAGAAAGTACCTCCTCAGATTGCCCATAGCCAATAATTGGCTATTCCATATGGCTTGTCACAAGGCTATCCTTTTGTGAGTGGGCACATTGCCTCTCTTTCTACCTTCCAAACTCAAGCAGACATTGCTAGGAAGGCAAGGGAAGCCTGAATGGAGAAAAAGAGAATCAAAGATAATAAAGCCCTGGCTATACCACATCTGAGGTCACAATTTGACCCAATCCAACAGCAACTGACGGTGACCCATTTGTCACCAAATATAGTCAATCCAAATGAGCAGATGCAACTAGAGGATTACACAATGAATTTAGTGGCTATAGACATGTCCCTTTTCAGACCACAAGATAGGGTCGAGCTGCTAAATGAATCTACTACTACAGTAGTTGAAGATTATTTAAAAATATCAAGGAAGCTATAAAAGATGGAGGTTGATCTAGCCAAAGAGAAGGTAAACTATAGCAGTTTGACCATAGAGATCAATACTAAGAATATTGAAATAGAGAGTCTTAATAAATAGTTGCAAGATACCATTTCTCTTCAGAATCACCAGGCTATCTAGGCCCAAAATGATTCTTTGAAAGCAGGGCTAATGCAGGTGAAAGATGCAGTGACAACCTTAAGGCAAGAAAAGGCAGCATTTCAAGAAAAATATGAGGAAATCTTTCTATAGGTTACCAACTTCAACAAAAGTTGTTGAATGAGCAGAATAATACCACGGCTATACAGACCCAACTTCAAGTTGAGCGACAAAGGGTAGAATAATTGACACTTGAGTTATCTAATAAGCCACAAAATGTAGGGGTGTTAAATTTGGTGAAGGAGCTTTATGAATCAATATGGAAAAGAATCTCTCAAGAGATTACTCAGCTTAGACCTTCTCTAACCTTTCTTGTAAATGCACATAAATTATGTGAAAAGGTGGAGAATTTAGTAGAAGACACTCTATCCACTGTCTCTGTGAGAGTGTTGGACTCCCAAATCCTGTTGCAAAAGCTATATGATGTAACTGATGGAACATTGTCAGTAGCAGGGATTAATGATAAAATGGTCACTGCTAAATGAGTGAATGAGGTTCTCAATTACAACTCTGTAGCAATCAATTACAGAGAGATTATAGATGTGATGAAAGAAGGAATCAATGAAATGAAACAACACATTGAAGATCTGGTGTAATTAGGTCTTCCTTCCCCTTTTCTTGATAACAACACTGTATTGATGATTGAAGAAATTAAACCTTTGTTGTTACCCAGGCAGAATGATTAGGCAGTTTTTTAGGATTTAAGGGATGATTCATCAGTACCTAAAGTAGAAGCCATTTTGATTCTTGTTTCCTAGCTTGAATTTAAATTGAAGGCTACAGTTCAAATTTTGCAAAATTTTTCACACAAAGATATTATCAATCTTGATTTAACCTTTCATGAATTACAAAATAAGCAGGGATTATCTGATGATGAGTGGTCTACTTATCAGATAGCCTTATTAAAGCTATGATTTTTTGTCACATTTTGATCATGCGGGAGTTGTGGATTCTTTTTAAGTAGGCTCAAAAGCCCTTGGGGTCACCAATAATTGTAGAGTAAAAAATACTCTACATTTTATTTTGATTTTCAGTTACGTGATCCAAAATTTTGTCCCTGCACACTTTGGTTCAAGACAGTGAAGTTTTTGACTTAGAGTGTGGGCTCAAATTTCTTTTCACCTCAATTTTGTCTAAGTGTCAAAATCACATGGAAGCTACCAAGTGTCATTAGCTGAGGCACCTTTCATAATTTCTTTGAAGTTGGTTAGGATGTGCCACGTGTCTCATAGTAACTTAGCGGAGTGCAACAAGTGTCAGCATCTGCATCTCATGTTTCTTATACATCTCAAAAGCTTCTTTTCAATAAGCTTTTCTCAAGATCAAGCGGAAGGTGCCAGGTGGCAACAACAAAAGGTTTCAATATGCTTTTCTAAAAGCAATGGAAGATGCCACGCATCCCTAGTTGATGAAAGTGGAAGCTGCCACATGTCAACATCTAAATTATCTTCACTTTGTTTCATTGATAAGTAAAGACTATACAGGGTCTCGGGTTCTATTTTTGAGGCAAGCGGAAGCCGCTAAGTGTTACCATCCATGTAAATATGAGATTAGTCCCGAATGTTTCTATAGCATAAATAGAGTGATGTGAAGACCAACAAGTGTCACCTTATGCAAGATTATCAAAGGGTAGCTAAAAGTATTGGAGACCACCACATGTCCCTTGATAAGTTGCATATAAAGTGCCACCTGTCATTGTTCCCTTTTTGAAGTTGCTCAGGTGAGAAGTGTTGTGGGTCCCAATTTATATAATTTGTTAAATTTTTGGAGAAGTGGATGGTGACAAATGTCAAGGATGGAATACTCCTAAGTGAAGACACAGTAAAGAGTATAGGTTACATAGAAAGTGCCATATGTCTTCAGCAAGTGCTTTGAAACATGCCAAGTGTCATTTTCTGATGCCTCCTAAATAATAAGAAGGTTTTCAAGTAGAGAGAAGGAATCAGCCAAGTGTCCTCTCCCATTTGAAAGTGGGAAGCATCATGGGTATCTATTTTAGCCAATGAAATCATAGGAAGATAGAACATTTTGGATCTAAGAAATATCCTATGTTAGACACTTCCAGTTTAATTAGAGTTTAGTTAGGCCGTTAGATTGGGAACATGTAAACAATCCAGAGCTAATCCAATGCTATAAATAAGGGGTGTAGAGATCACCAGAAAAGGATCAGAAGATAGAGAGAATTTTCTGCAAGAGATTATTGTCAAGAGTTTTTAGATTTTTTAGCTGTGATCAAGAATATCATTTGCCTTTGTTCTATTTTACTGAGTTAGAAAGTTTATGTAACTGTTCATGTTTTTATGCCTTTTATGTGACTAGAGAATTAATGAGAAAATTGAGTTTTGTGTCTTTGTTGATATTTTTTTGTGTCACTGCAAAATTAGTCTAAGTTGTGAGCCTTTGTTTCTATTATTTTTCATATTTTAAATTAATCATGCCTTGTTTGCTCTTTGATGTAATTGAATCTTACATATAGCTTCACTGTGCTTAGGGGTCAAATTAAATTCAGGCACGTCACCATAGTTAGAGTTTCTTTAGTTGCACTTGTGTTTCTATTTGAAACAGCGCAATTTTAATCATCAACACCTCTAAAGGCTGATAAGTAGAAGACCACACCAAAATCCTTCCACTCTTTCAGAACTTAAGTCCCATTGGGTGTACTAGGACTATTATCACCAAATTTTTCACCCTAGGATAAGGTTGTTCATATTTCAATTTATTTAAACATGAGATCACCCCTAAACATTTGGGTTGTTTATAGCATGGGTAAACCTCTAGATTTAAGGGCTAGCTCCCCTTAACGAATCACTTAGGCTCATTTTCACTTCTCTATAATTTTATATGAAGAGGGAGATAAACCTACTCTAATCATGTGATGCACCAAATATGTTTTGACCAATACCAACTAGCTACATGTGCACTTGTAAATCAAGAAAACTGACATTACATACACTAATCTTAGTTTGAATCTCTCACATAAGTGTTTCAATGTGAAGGTTGTGATGGTTTCTTAAGCTTTGAGGAATAACTAAGAGGTATTGAATGACACTATAACATATAAAAACTCACTCAAATATTTCACTACACTCATACACTTCACATGACCTATAAAATAAGCTTTCAAACTACATCTATATGCTAGAAAAGGATAACATGCCAAGGAATAAAATTTAATTCACTTGTAAATATCAACTATTATCATATGCATAATTAAATTCACAAGAGGGGGTAAACAAGTTTATTATAATTGGTCAAAGGCATAAAAATTGGTAGGGATTTTCCATACCCAAGTGGAGGATACAAACCTAGGTAAAAGTGGATAAATATTTAGAGAGAGAGAGAGAGAGAGAGAGAGAGAGAGAGAGAGAGAGAGAGAGAGAGAGAGAGAGAGAGAGAGAGAGAGAGAGAGAGAGAGAGAGAGAGAGAGAGAGAGAGAGAGAGAGATTAAAAAGTGTTTATTAGAGTTAAAAAAAAGGATTTATAGGATAGTTCATAAAACCTCCAAGTCCATGTATCTCAATCTTGGAGTAGCTTTAACCTTCCAAGTGGCAAGGGGGGTTACAATTTGGCTTTGACACTTTGACAAGCTCCTTAAAAACTGCCCTTCTTTGCATGAGAGGAGTAAGTAATGGACATTAAAATCATTAATTCATATTTAAACAATTTTAAATAAATTATTGATCATTTTTCATGCCTTAGTAAACTCCTTGGACATGCCATTTCATCATTCAAGTGCATAGGTGTCTTGAAACTCGTCATTCTCCATGCCTAGATTGGTCCAAATGGCATAAAAATCAAGTGAATATTATTAAAATCATCCAAACCAGGTGAATGGTATTAAAATATTTTATCAGGCCTAAAAAAACCTTTTTGGTTCTTGGACCAACTCCCAAAAACTCATTTTGTTCATTAAGCCTTCACTTGGCCTAGTTTCCTTGTAACCCTTTTTTCCTATAAATATCCTTGTGTAAGTTTTGTATGGATTATATTAAAAAAATAATAGAATATTATATGACCCTCTATGACCTTATATCTCCATGTCAAATTTCATCTTCAAAATCTGAGTGGAAACCCAATTTTTCTACCTTTATCTCTCTTGAACTAGGCCTCAATTAGGCCTCCTTGCTTTGGACCCTATTTTATTACTCTATACTTATTACACATGTTTTAAATAAGACAAAATAGTTTTATTAACTTTAAATATTCCATAACCAACCTTAATGTCAATTTTGGGGTCCTAACACCCTATGGAAGTATGCAAACCAAGAAATGGCCTTACCACCTAGTCTTATTTTGAGCTTGTTTGAGGTTGCCTTGAAAAATGAGCCTAGTTTGATTACCTATAGAACCTAATATGAATTTTTTAAATTTTAAAATCTATTATAAGTCCAAAATTACCTCATCCCATGATTGGAAAGCTCTACCATTCTTAGAACACTTGTAAAACACCAAAAACATGAAAAAATAGAGTATTTATACTAATCCATACAATTGAAATTAGCATAAAAGTACATGGGGGTAACCTCCTTGGATTCATAAAAAACATAAAATATATTTCAAGATAAAAATATGTCATTATATTTTCTTTTTAACTCTTTTCCCATGACTAGTCACTATCAGGGTTTAAGAGAGCTTTTAGACCTGTCTGGGGCATTAACAATTGTTCATAAAGAAAATATCATTAAATGACCTTATTATACTTGTAAAACCTTATTAATATACCCCATAAACTATTAAAAAATTATAATAATCCCATAAAAAGTGTGAGGAATGGTATGATCATTTGAAGTTGCTCTTTGAGTGGCCTACTTAGTGTTCTTGAGGCTAGAGAGATGTCTACTTTGAGTTCTAAGTCTCAAAACTCCTTCCCACTGCTATGAGAGGCCTAGAGACATATGAAAAATCAATATAAATTATTATACATGAATTTTAATCCTTAATTACCCCTCTATATTCTCAGGTTACATTGGTCAGGGTATTGGGATTTATGAGTTATTTCCTTCTTACTAGCCCTCAAGGGCACTTGGACTGAACATTGAGGTTTGGTACCCCCTAAAAGTGTACTGAGACTATTTATATTAATTTTACATATGTCCAAGACCTTACATGTGGTTTTTAATAGTTTTTTATGCCTTTTGAGTTTAAAGAGACTCATTAGTCTCATGACTGCCCCTTGCCAAAGAGTGGGCCTATTTTGAGATAAAATAATTGATATGTCCACTATTTTTATGACGTAAAGGAGACCATGTAAGTATTTTTCAAGTCACGATTAACCCATTTACCAAATTTTATATTTTTTTCACAACTCTAGAGACTTTAAAACACCAATTTCTTTTAATAGTTTTAGGCTTGTGACTGTGTGTAGGGTTTTGAAGCCCAGACTGAGTAATTGACCTTCTCACCTTTATATAAGACCTAAATAGATAGATTATAGTGTAAAAAACACTATATTTCATCTAAATTTACCTATCTCAAACCTATTCATAGTATTTATTCTTAAATCTAATCAAAACTCACCTAAAGAGCAAACAAGACTATTTGTATATCCTGACTGTGTATGGGGTTTGGAAGCTAGTTTGTTCAATATTATATGATTCCATATGTTTACCTATAGTTTCATCGTAATATCATTACATTATGACAATTTTAGGAAGACCTCAAATTCCTTATATGCATTCTAGTTTCTCACTTGGGCTTTGAGACCAGCCTGTGCTTATATGCCTGTAGGTATCTTAAGAGAGTCACTTGATTGTATACCTTAGTTTTAGGTCTAATAGGTCCATCATTCTCATCATTAATCTCCTCTGAGGGTTTTTTAATTATATGGAGTATCATTAGGTTTCAAATACACCTCTGCATTCCTTCTTTTAAGCCTAAAACTAGTTTGCTCCATCTTGGAGCCTGTAGATACCCATTAGGATCTCTTGACTATGCATAAGGTATGTTTAGACCAAAAATACACTTACCATTATGTTTGAAAATTTAAAACCTTTGGGAAAGGTTTATTTCATTATCCATATGGCTTAAAAACACATTTAGACACTTCTAGACCATCTTCTACTTGACTATGTACAATAGTATATGTAGGTACTCTTTAGACTATGTACATAGTTTTCACTTAACTCCCTTGATTGTCCTACTGGATTAGATGTTCCTCAAGGGTTTGTACCATTATTTGAATTTAAATTTTAATTAGGTATTCATACTTGAGATTTCCTTTATATATATTGAATTTTGATATTGGTCCAAATGAGGACCTACAGGCCTAGGGCTTGTAGGTCACTATAAATTGTTTAGGGCTACACAACTTGTATACCAAGACCTTATTCATTTGAGTGAAAGTAATTCATGGAGATGATTCAAATGATAAAATAAACATGAAAATGAAATATAATACCTATACAAACCACCCTATAAATTATTCCTCTCCATCAATTTTTGAGTTGGAGAAACATGTGCAAGAATATACCCCTCTCAGATGAATAAGCCAGAGTGACCTATTGTCACTCTTAATGATAATTCATAAATAAGAGTCAACCATTATATAAAATAATGACACTAATTTAAATCTCATTAGGACCCCTAAAAATGGATAAAATTCTATCTCGTAAATCTTTCTCCCTAATATCCATATCATCCACTACAAATTTGCCTTCATGAGCTTGTGAAGGTAGTGATGGAGGAGAAAATGTTTTTGGAGTGTCAGTTTGAACTAATTTTTTTTATATATATGTAAAATGGTCTAAGGGAGCCTAATAGACACTTATAAAACATTTTTAAATGAAAACTAATCTTGAAAGGCCATACAAGTGCTTGAAAAGTGTCCTTTTACCAAGATTAGGAGTTAAACTACATATTCTATCAGAATTTGACTACTCTTGAACATTATCTAAAAAAACTTTGACATAAGGGACGTTTTGAGTCCTTTAGAAACATTATCTTGTTGAGGTGGCATGTCCAATTCTTCTTCATAGGCCAAAAGGTAGTTAAAATGTGATTTTTTACAAGTTAGGGTCAAATAAAAGTTATAGCATGATAATATGACATTAAATACACCTAAATAACATTTTTAAAATGACCCTAGACTATATTATACCTTTGAAAAAGTTTGACTATATAAGACCTTGTACTTGACGATAGGACTAAACAAGTGAACATAAGACCAACACTTAGACAAAGCTAGACAAGGACACATATGACCACATGAGACTCTTTAGGACCATTTTAGACCATGAAAAGACCATATAACAACCCTATAAAAATTTTAATTTATATATGTTTACCTATTTTAACCTGGGTCAAAATTTGGTTAACATAACCCTTACAAACAAGTAAAGGAAAAACCATGGGCAATATGACAACTTCAAAGTTCTTATTAGTCCAAACATCAATCTCTTCTACACAGCTCCTCCAACAACTCCTTATAGTTATAAAAATCAGGCACTCAATGATTACACCTAATTCATTTAGTTTTTGAACCAAGCATAGCATATGTTTTAGGATCTAACCTCCAAGCATGCAAGCACAAGATTGTATGGATCCACTAACTAGATGAATTAAAATGAAGAGCTCATGCAAATTTATGCATTTACAACAAGAAAAAGAGAGGGGAGAGAGAATGAAATAATGAATAAAAACAAGATACAAAATAAGAGACAAGAGGGAACACATTACACAAGATATTTACATGGAAAACCCTTACAAAACTAGCAAGGGATAAAATCATAGGAAAAATGGCAGCTTCTAGACCTCATATTAACACACCATCAATCTCTTCTACACAACTCCTCAAATAACTCCTTTTGTGATAACACACTAAGCACTTAATGCTTACACCTAAAGTATTCAGGTTGTGAACCAAGCATAACATAGCTTTTAGGATCTAACCTCTAAGCATGCAAGTACAAGCTTGCATGGATCAACTAATTGGATGAATTATAATGGAGAGCTCATGCATATTTATGCATTTACAATAAGAAAGAGAGGGGGAGAGAGAATGCAATAGTGACACCAAAAAATGTACCACACTTGGGTGAACAGTGATACTCAATAGTCATGTTTGTCCTCATGTGCCAAATGTCATCAAAGGAGATCCTCCTTTAGACAAGAACATGTGCCACCTCTATGTGGATCTAAAACCATTGTCCCCCACTCTTCATGTGAGGAGAATCTGCAATATCAACCTTCTTGTCTTCATCTCCAAGGGTTAATAAATTATATCCACTACTTTAGGCAAATTCCATCTACCTCCACGTGCTTCTAAATATGGTGCCCCACTCACATATGAGGTCAATAAATAACAATGGTATTTTGTCTTCTTCTTCCCATGTACACACAAATTCCAAAAGGTGTTACAATAATTTTTTAACTTTCTCTAGACATGTGGAATCTTGGAGCCACCACATATGGCACGCCACACTTGACCTCTTGACTTTTGCATCATAAGAAAACACCCATGTGATTACTAAGGACAAACCCTTGTGCTTTGGTCGAGTGCTACACCTCATTCCCATCACATCAACCTGATCACATGTGAGAGACCCTCTATGGGCCCTACCATATCACCAATCAACCACATCACTAACCATCCACATCACTAGCATGTCACATCACCATGAATAGTGGCCATTAATAGTGGGGTAAGTACATAAAGTTGGGAGATAAAAAAGGGTCTAACCATGGACATGATTTTTTTGAAATTTTATAAATTTGAACTTCTATAGATAATTTTAGATGGCTATACTAAAAATTTGAAGATAGTATAAAAACATGAATTGTAGTATTTTGAGTCTAGTTTTTTTAAAAATGTATTTTTTTGAAAAATGGTTAAGTATAAATAGGTCAAACATCTAAAATTTGAATAGGACCTCATATTTTTAAAGAAAACATAGTAGATAGATGGTCGTGCAGTCCACCATTTTTTGAGCATCGTTAAATATTGTTTGAATCCCTTTGGTGAATATTTAGATAAGATCTTCTAGTGTGTTATGATTTATTTTTTTTTTCAATGAATATATTTTTTTATTAACTTTATAATTAAGTATATCCTAAAAACTAATAAAAAAATGGATATCCGGTCATGCAGCCCCGCTAACTACCTCAAAAAAATGATTTTTTTAAAAAATGTGTATAGAATTAGGCCTATTTTTTTACTATATAATTTTTTTTAAAACTTGGATCAATGAAAAAAATACATAAACATGAATAAGCATGTATATGTGTGGCATATAGTGGCCTAAAAGAGGTGTAGTTAGAAATAAATATAGTTTGAACCCTTAAATTAGCCCAAAAATTATAAAAATCATATATTTGGAAAGAGGATAGTGTGCTTATTATGATGGTAATAATTTTTTGATTTTTTTTGTTGAAATATATATCATATTTGGTGATTTAAGTTGAAATTGTTTATTTTTTGTCAAAACACTCAGTCTCAGTTGTAGATGTAGTCACAAGCCTTTGGCTTGAAATCCAAGCCATTTCTAAGCCTAAAGTCTCAATTTTGAATTCAAATTAAAATAACACATACACATTATATATCATGTATGTATTATATAATGCACATGAATTTGTTTGTAATGAGACCAAAAATCCAAATTTGGTCTTTGGGTATGCATTGTTGGGATAAATAATTGGAAGCACACAATTGATTACCAAGCAACTTAATATGCAGAAATAAACCAGAATACACAAGTAACTAGAATCCAGAAATAACACATGATATGAGAGACAATACACAACTTGTATTAAAACTCTTACAGAAAAGAATACAATAAATAAGATGCCACTTCTTCTCCACCACCTCTTCAGAGGCTTCCCACACCTCAAGTGAACAGTAATTCTCTCCTCAAATCTCTCTCTCTTAGGTCCCAACACCCAACTCAAACACTGAGTTGGTGTTCACCTTATACCCGTGCTCCACGCACACCATAAGTGCTCCACACACTCCACAAGTACTCCACGTACTCTAAGTAGATCCTGCCTGATTCTGCTCCTTGTTGTGTTGCTGTCCTATCTGATCTTGCACACCTACAAATCAACCTGGTTCTGCACACCTGTGAACCTTGACCTTGCACACACATACACCTGCATATCAATGATCTTACTTACCATGTAGATCTCCTATAGAAGCCATGCACACCATCTGACTAAGATCATACACCCCTGAAGAATCCTGTTGACTCTCCAAAACCAACACCCACCTTGGTACTGTGGCACTAGGAGGAACACACCATTGCTCACCTCACACACAGAAGGAGCTTATAATATTGCTCTCTTACTCTCTAGCACTAATTTACAATACAACCATGAGTCTATTATATAGATCTCATCCAAACAATAATTAGACACCTAATTACAATAATTAGATTCGTAGCTCTCAGTCTAAAATTAGATCTAAACATGTAAACACTAGGTTCATCAACCAACTACCCGTAATATACTCACAGTTGAACCACACAGGTGACCGACATTGGTCCCTATCTACCTGGGGATCGCCGATGCCGACCGACTTCTGACTGATGTCGGTTGCTTCCTGTCTCCTACCTGTCATCATCGGTTGGCCTGACCGATGCCGGTGTCTGTGACACTCCACAACTCTTCTACAACCTCCTCCATGTCTGCATCAGTGAAGCTTTTAGCTCCACAACCTAACAATCTCCCACTTGGAGATAAACAGCTGCACTGTACCTGTACCTGTACCTCGTCTAATCTATTTCCTGGCTTGTATCCCTCTTCAAGCTCAATCTTGAAGACAACCCACCACACAACCTATGATGTACCTCCTGTCATCCGAGTACCCTACCGCATCTACATCTACAAATCCATGTAGTGAAGTCATGACCCTGAATAGCATGAATCCCTACTGTTGGTCTCTCTCAAATACCTGAGAACTCACTTCTCAAAATTGGCTCCTAACTCTCTGACAACACCCAATGCTTGGGCAAACTCAGGCCTATACCAGACCTCATGTGATTTTGGACACTTAACTATCCAGCCCTTAGTGTGCTCTAATTTTGCATCTTGCGTAATGAACCTTGCCAACACCTGATTCACATCAGCTCCCACTGGAGACAAAATCAACCTGTGATCTCCCATGTCCCCCATGCCAAAGAATTTCGCTGCTCCAAATTCTTCATAGCAAACCACTGAACTAATCTTACCCTTAGCTCAGCAAAACCTTGTATGTACAAACCTGATAGCAAACATACCATCCACATACAACAATAGAATGATGGCATGACTCATCATCCACCTGGTAAGATAAACCACAGTAGTTACCAGACATTGACTAAAGCCATGCTTCGTCCTCCACCTGTCAAAACCTGTACCACTATCCTGCAGCTCTCTCAAGACCGTATGACTTGGTCTTCCATCTCACGTATCCATTCTCTCTATTCTTCAACTAAGGAATCCATTCATCTCTGTGCTTTCTTCCTGCTGGCAACCCTACCAAATCTCTGCTTGGTGTCTACAATCTCTCCATGCCATGCTCCCACTATTTCCTGGATCCTTCCTGCTCTGCAGTAAGCAACTAGTATAAAGAAGAGGAAAAACAAATTTGAGGCTTACTTACGTCTTCAGTCCTCCATATGGGTGTTTGAGACTCCTTGACAGCTTGCTATCCACCCAAAATCCGTTATAGTGACCGACCTCAGCCACCCCACAGTCTGCATCCAACTGACATCGGTTCCTGCACCTGTCCTGACTACCAACCATGCTGACATTGGTGTCCTCCTTCTGCCAATGTTGGTCCTCATGACTGACGTCGGTCTTACCTACTGCCGACATCAATTTTCCTACCGATGCCGGTACCTGTGTTTCCTGTGAGTGATGACTCTTTACCCGTGAGCTCCTTTGAGTCAATCCCCATGTCCAAACTGCCCTGCTCAGAAGTATTCAGCCCCATCCACTGGTCTCTATCCGCCATCTCCTCCAAGAACACCAAGGCTTTCCAGTTCTTGAGCCTGTCAAATATATCTGTCTTCTGCTTAAGAACATGCATCTCCTTCCTGCTCATGTGACCAAGCCTACGAAGCCACGTCTCTACAACAAAAGAAGAATCAATAATATAAACAAGTAGATAAAGAGTACCTATTTTCTTACCACCAGCTAATTCAAGTGCATCCACTGTGAGAGTTATTGTGCATCTCTCATCACCCAACCTTTCTAAATAAATTAGCCATATCTCCAAACCTTGGACCTGCATGACCTCCTTCAACACCCATGTGTTGGCCGCCTGTGATTTCAGCTTCACTTCCCCTTTACTAATTCTTTGGCAAGGCTCACCAGCTCCTCTCCCTGGGGCTACATGGAAAGAGGCAACATAATCTGTTATCCAAGATTCAACTTTATCCAAGAAACCTCCCAAAGCATCATGTGCAACAACACCTACAACATCTGCGTCTTCAGTTCCTTCATGTTGATCTGCTACCAACCAACAATATTCTTTTACCTACTCTTTCTTTCCATATGACCGTTGGTGACCATCTGTGCTTTTCAACTCCTCCATTCTTAGCTTACTTTGATCTTCCATTGCTCTACTCCCACTCGATCAGAAACCCCTAAGAGTGACCTGTAACCAAACACAAAACCTGCTCCCTAAAACCTTAGCTCTGATACCACGTGTTGGGATAAATAACTAGAAGCACACAATTGACTACCAAACAACTTAATATGTAGAAATAAACCAGAATACACAAGTAACTAAAATCCAGAAATAACACATGATATGAGAGACAATACACAACTTGTATTAAAACTCTTACAGAAAAGAATACAATAAAGAAGATGCCACTTCTTCTCCACCACCTCTTCAGAGGCTTCCCACACCTCAAGTGAACAGTAATTCTCTCCTCAAAGCTCTCTCTCTTAGGTCCCAACACCCAACTCAAACACTGAGTTGGTGTTCACCTTATACCCATGCTCCACGCACACCACAAGTGCTCCACGCACTCCACAAGTACTCCACGTACTCCAAATAGATCCTACCTGATTATGCTCCCTATTGTGTTGTTGTCCTATCTGATCTTGCACACCTAAAAATCAACCTAGTTTTGCACACCTGTGAACTTTGACCTTGCACACACATACACTTGCATATCAATGATCTTACTTACCATGTAGATCTCCTATAGAAGCCATGCACACCAGCTGACTAAGATCATACACCCCTGAAGAATCCTGCTGACTCTCCAAAACCAGCACCCACCTTGGTACTGTGGCACTAGGAGGAACACACCATTGCTCACCTCACACACAGAAGGAGCTTATAATATTGCTTTCTTACTCTCTAGCACTAATTTACAATACAACCATGAGTCTATTATATAGATCTCATCTAAACAATAATTAGACACCTAATTACAATAATTAGATCCGCAGCTCTCAGTCTAAAATTAGCTCTAAACATGCAAACACTAGGTTCATCAACCAACTACCCGTAATATACTCGCAGTCGAACCACACAGGTGACCGACATCGGTCCCTATCTACCTGGGGATCACTGACACTGGCTGACTTCTGACCGACGTCAGTTGCTTCCTGTCTCCTACCTACCATCGTCGATTGGCCTGACCGACGCTGGTGTCTGTGACACTTCGTAACTCTTCTGCAACCTCCTCCATGTCTACATCAATGAAGCTTTTAGCTCCACAACCTAACACGCATTTTTCTTATATTTTGATATTTCGTTCTTTGGGTACACATTTTGTTTTGTATAAGATGTGGTATTGAGCTCAATATAGCCTAGAAAATATCTAAATACACTAGGGACCTTGTTCAAAACCATTAAGGGATGGATATGCTTTAGAAATATAGGTTGGCATAGACTTAGAATTGACCAAGTAAAACATATGTATAAGTTACCCAAGATCAAACTCTATTGAGCTTATTCAAGATACATTAAAGGTGTCAATTTCCCCTAAATTTGAGACCTACTTCCCCTCAAGGATGATGTTGAACATAAGGACCTAGTAATTTTTTATGTGGATGATGTTGCTCACCTCATATAGATGGTTGATTACAATTGAACACCAGTGTGCACTCCCTCTCAGAATGTTTCAATATATATATATATATATATATATATATATATATATCTTCAATCATCTTGTTCATATTTTATTGTAACAATCTTAAAACTTATGATGTAGACTACAATAAAGTAGTATCTCATAATTCTTACTCTAGCTCAGGATTTGAGGTTGAGGAGTCCATTATTGAATTGTGTTATCTTCTACATGTAGGACTTAATATGAATGTACTTTGGGTTCCAAAGGTAATTTAAGGTAGAGAGATCTAAATAATTTGACTACATACATATAAAATTGATAATGGTGCTCACTCAATTTTGATGGGATATTAAAGGGTTCTACATGACATTTCCCATATAGTAATCACAAGTCGAAGGCTCGCATCATGTGAATTATTTACTAGACATCATTTGATGGGATCTATGTCAATATTTAAACATTTTTGGCTTATATTTATGTACAATATTTGTGAATAGGCCTTAATTGGATTGGTTGGAGGTGATGAGACTTGTCTAGGTATCAAAGATCATGAGTTCCACTCATTTGAGCTAATAAATGTAGAGAGTGCATCATGCACATGCATAGATTTAGCCCTCATAGCATATGAGATGTGTTCATATTTTTCCAAGTGTTTCTTATTTTTAATGGGATCATTAAGTAGTTTTGATGACTCGACATAATGGGGCCAAACCCAGCCTATCAGTCTTATATGTTCAAATCAACCACTTGGTGTATATAAGTACACATGGCCATCTTCAATTGGATCATGACTCCTGGGGTGATAACATCTATGATCCTTTTGGGATATTATACCTACATATGGAAATATTTGATTGGATTGGGCATCTTGAAGCTCTAAAAAATATGATGCTTCTAGGACTTGATAGTTATATCTCTAACACTTATATGTGTGTACGAGATGCATGTGGTGACATCTAATTGGATTGGGACTCATAGGGCTTTGATATTTATTTAACAATTCTAGGACTTGACACCTCTAACAATGCTAACACTTCTGAGTGTACAAGGTACATGTGGTGATATGTAATTGGATTTAACCTCCTAAGGCATTGTAGACTCTAAAAATTCTAGGACTTGATGTATCTCTAATGTCTTTAACACTTTCAAGTGTATGAGGTACACATGTGGCCTAATAAGTTTCAATTATAGTGGCAATTACGATCAAAATAATCCATGTATGAACCTATTTTAAATTGTATACATGATGTGATTTGGAGTGAAATTAACCCTAGAATATTATCATGTATATATACAATGAACTAAAGAGTTGATTCATTCAATCAAGCAGGCATGGGAGGCCAATTTTAACTCCTTCTTGACGTAACTATAAGAGCATGATATATGATTAGGGATAAAATTTAAGTATGATTCTATCATGAATTGAACCAATTAGTCAATTGGTGAAATTAGGGATGTGATTTAGGCAAAATTGAGCCCCTAAACCAATTATAGCCTAATTAATTATATAATGTATGAAACATATATGGCTTAACTAACCTTAATTTAATCAAAAATGTAAATACAAACATAAATGTGGCCAATTTAAACCCATTGAACCTAAATTAGAGTCTACAATGTGATTAAAGGGGCTAAATTAGCTCATGTTTCATACCATGTTGATTGTAAACCCTAATTTTATCACTTAAAGATGTACAGTTCCCCTAAACCCTAATTTCATGACATGTACACACCTATTACACTAAATCCCTAACCCTAAACCCTAATTTTATAACAAACATAACCCCTAAGTTCCTCAATTTCATCACAAATTCGTAAATTTATGAATGTGATTAGTGCCAATTTGTGAACCCATTGAACCTAGTTTTGTAAGGACCTATGATGGGATTTGGGGAAAAATTAGTTCATTTCACCTTACATATTGATCCTTATTTCATCATATGATAGTATTATTTCTTCATAGTCTTATCAAGAGTCTTATTGCATCATATTATAGATTTATGCATCATATTGGGGATTTATGCATCATATTGAGCCTTGTTGCATCATATTGAGCCTTATTGCATCATATGATAGCCTTATTGCATCATATTATAGTATTATTGCATCATATGATAGTCTTATTGCATCATATGATAGTCTTATTACATCATATTGACCCTTATTGCATCATATTGAGCCTTATTGAGTCATATTAGGGATTTATGCATAATATTATAGTTTTATTGAGTCTTATTGCATCATATTGGATATTTATGCATTGACTATGATAGTGTTATTACTTAATTCTATAGGATATATCTATACTTCAAGGAACGTGTATGCATTATAATAATGTGTACGCGTTACATAATGTGTACACATTTTTATAACACATGCACATTACTTGAATTATAGACAAAACTTACTTTTTAATGTCTTTTTTTGTCCCAAATCAAGATTTATGTCCCCACACACATTCCCTGCACACACTTTGCATATTCTCTGTGTATATTTTGAAGTACTTTTTTTTACCACACCTTTGAAAAGCTATCAATTGTCAAAATGGGCTCTGGTTTGTGTTTAAGGAAGAGGAATAAGTTGAATAACAAAACATCAAATCAATTAGAAGAGTTAGGAGAAAATAACAAGGTACAAATGAAAGCATTTCATTTTAGATAAGGTACAAACATTAATCCTGATGAGCCAAATGCCTTAGATAAAGAGGCAATTGACAATAATGATGAAATTGATAATAATGAATTGAATTATGATGAAAATGATAATAATGAATCAAATTATGATAAAATTGACAATAATGAATAGATAATGTTAGAAGTTCACATTCAATGTTTAAAGTTTTTTATTTTGTTGATGATGAGCTTATGCATGATACTTTATCCACCAACAATGAATAAAATTTCATGGAAACAAATAATGATGAAATTAACAATAAAAAAAATTCATGGAAACATATAATGAAGAAACAAACAATGAACAAAATTTCATGGAAACATATAATGATTTTAAAACACCTTAACAAATTCCACCATTAACAACACCTCTAAGAATTGTGTGTATAAAAGACAAGTACTTAATTGAAGTCGATGAAAATATTTTGAAAACAATGCATAACAAAATGTCTGACCACTATTTAAGAAGATTGGCTCTAGAAATTTAGGATAGTTTCTTTCATAGATTAGATTATGATAGTCAAAGATGTTAATTATTTGTTTCATTGATGAAATTGGTTAAGATGAGACCTAAAATGTACACATTGGGACTAAGAACATCTAACATAGATGATGAAAATGATGAAATTGTTAAAAATCTACATTATGCATATCATACTTTAGGCCTGAGATCACACAACAAATTGTATTACTTTCTGATGTATAATGGTAACTTGTGCAATGAGTGCTGAAACAGGTAAAAATGATTGATTTTGAAAACAAGTTGAACACTTGATACAAACAAAAAAACATTAATGAAAGTAATTGTAAGATGTGAAAGACTTAATGACCATAATACCAAAGAGATCTGGGCATTCTTTGGTAGAATTCCACAAAAGGACAAGCCTATAACCGATACTTTGAAATTCTTACTTGCACAAGTTTGGAAAGATAATACAAGAGTTTACCCAATGCAAGAGATGTAGTGAAAAGAAGAGTTGGTTCTCGTAATCATGAACCACATCCAAAAAAATTCTTGGATATGACTTAAACACAATTGTACTCTAATTTTTTGGAAAAACATCCACAAATTACTATTAGTCAAAGATTTTTTGAGATGGCCAAACCTTTTTATGTAAAAATAAATCACACACGTACCACTTGTTGCAGGAAACATGTTGAATTTTCAATGCGCTATGATATTTTTTTCCATATTCATTTTACTTTACATACTAATAATATTTTGTAGGAGTGTGGCATAGAAGTTCCACCAAAATTAGATAGGGAATTTATTCCAATTTTTTTTTTGAAAGACCAGATGGACAATTATTTTATAATAAAACATGTTTGGATGGAAATTACAACACTTGCAATGGATTGACAAAATTAAAAAATTATATCCATGAAGAGTGTACAAGTGCAATTGGATGGGAATTAGCTGGTTTGAGAAAATACAAATCTTTGACTTATCAACTAAAAGATGGCAAATAATCTAAAAGGTGTGAGCTTATTATGAAAGAGCTACTTGTTTCAGATTTTATGGTCAAATTCAGAGATAAAATTGTTTATGAGCATGCAAAGCACCTACTTAGGGATAAATGGTAGGATGAACATTTCAAGCTAAGTAAGGACACATTCCCACTTGATTATATTATTTTAGTAGTTGACTTTTCTAAAAATTACATATTCAAATCACAAATGAAAGTCCAATCGCATAATTACAACTCATCATAAGTTATCATATTCATGCATGCACCTGATATTATAGAGGAAGATCAAAAAATATTAAGGGTGTACCATTTCTATATCAATAACATTTGATCACATTATATAGAGTATGTACAAGGTTGTTTTGAGAAGTTATATATATAGTTGACTCAAAGGAACATTACTTTTAATTAGCATTACATTTGGTCAAACAATTTCTCATCGTAATTCAAGAATGCATAAATGTTTTATTGGTTGAGAAATATGTACATTAACACTAGTGTAGAACATATGTGGATTTTCAATGAGGCTAGTCATGGAAAATGGGAGCATGATGGTGTTGGATCATGTGTAAAAAGAGTCATTATAAAGGAGTTAAAACTTGACCATATTGTTAATTTGATTTATGCAAAAAACTATGGTTGAATGGTATAATGAGAACGTGTGTTATGGTGCTCAAGCAAATTTTACTGTTCATAGATAGTTTTGGTTAATGGAGGAAGAAGACTTGGTAAACTATGAGGATTGTATGACTCTAATGAGTTCAAGTGAGCTCCATTGATTTTGTATCTCAATTGTAGGTTCTTGGACTATTCATATGTGATAGTTGTCATGCTTTTATTTTTCATGGATGGACTCCATTTGGAATAAGTACGAGTCGCAAGAGTGGGTAGATGATTAGAGTTTTAGACCTCCAATTCCAATCAACATATATTAGGTTCTATTGGCATTGTGACTTACAAATATGACATCATCACATGACTTTGACCATATATCTGATCTAGGGTAGTCAGGTAGAAGATTAATATATATGTACTATTTATTTTCATTATTTATATTCATATTGTCATTAAAATTTGATTTTTGTGATGCAGGACACATTTTTAGAGTTATTTTAGACAAGGACAATCAAGAGGGAATAAATTACTACTTATTTCAGTGTGTACATGGAAATAAAAATAAACTTCCTCAGTCGTACATGGAGAAAACATTGACTATCCCACTAGGTCTATGGTAGTCAATAGATCTTGGCTTCGATGATATCTTATAAAAAAAATCAAATGTATGGTTGTTTGAATACTTTGAAATACACAGGAAGATACTACGCTATTCAAATTTAGTTCTTGCAACGTATATTCAATTACAAAAATATCATGGGAGGCCAATAAATAGGAATTTATAGAAAGTTCATGAGTCAAACCATGAATCTATTTTGATACTATCAAGATTAGAGTAGATCCTAGTGGTTCATTGGATTGAAATGTGTAGGTATATTGACTTGCAAAATGTAGATGTAATCAATTTTACCAATGTTTTTGATTTTTTAGGTAGTATGTGCATAAATTTCATCTTTAATTACTTAGTAGCATTTTTTATATTTTAGTGGTGCCAAATAAGCTTCCACCTTCATGTGGTTGGCACTGCTAGTAAACAATTTCATATTCTTGAAGCTAAGAGAAGCTTACTAAAAGTATTTGGTGTTTCTGCACTCTTGAAAAATTTCTCATGGCAAGTCTCTTTCTCCTTGTAGGCTTCCAAACACCTAAATGTCCTTATTTATAAATATATACATGTATTCTAGCTAAACCAAATGCATTAAAATTGCCTTAAATGTCATTACATACCAATGTTACACACAAAACAAACCCACTTTTCATTGATTTGCATATTTTCATTGGTATGGTAATCCTAAATAGTAGTGAAAATGCACTTGTGGGTATAATTATATGTCACGGTCATTATAGCACATGTAATTTGCCTATATAGATGTGCTCAAAGTGATAGATTTGCACTAGTGGGTCCCAAAGGCCAAAATGCTAGTTAGAGGTCAACAAGTTGTCTCTTCACTACCAAAAAGTTACATTTTAGGACCTGTTATTGCAACTTCTACCATGAATTTATCTTAGAGGTGATATAGATTAGATTCAAGGTGAAATTAGAGGGATTTAACATGCATAGGCGGGATCTTATGGTTCATCTATATGACTTACAATTTTTGTTTTACGCATGCTTGTAGTTAGGCTAAAAATGAACATCTTTCTTGGCATTCTTGAGCCTAGAATGGGTGGTCAGTTTGTCAATTGAGCCAAATGGGTGGCTAATAACCTAGTCTTGGAGATTATCCCCCCCTCTAAATGTGTTGGCAATGTCATTTTTTAGCCAACAAGCACTGAAAATGGAGTTATAAAACTATAGCTTCAATTTTGACAACATTTGTTATCAATGTTTTTGTGTTCCTAAATAGTAGTGAAAATGCACTTTTAGGTGGAATTATATGTCACATTCATTGGAGCATATTTAATTTACCTTTATAGATGTGCTCGAAGTGATATATTTGTACTTGCAGGTCTTAGAGGCAAAAACACTAGTTAGAGGTCAACAAGTTGTCTCTTCACTACCAAAACATTACATTTTAAGACCCATTACTGTAGCTTTTGCCATGGATTCCTCTTAGAGGTGCTATAGACTATATCTATGGTATAATTAGAGGGATTTCACATGCATATGAGGGATCTTATGGTTCATCCATATGACTTACAATTTTTTTTTATGCATGCATACGTTAGGTTAAAAATCAATATTTTTCTTGTATTTGGAAGGGCATTCTTGAGCTCAGAATAGGTGGTGGGTTTGTGAACTGGGCTAGATGGGAGGCCAAAAACTTGGTCCTAGACATTATTGATAGAATTATCCAAGATCTAACTGATAGAATCAAACACATGAACTGTAAATCAAAGCAAATAGAAGCAGAACTCTATTGTTGAGATTGAAATCAAAATAGAGTAGAATTATAATAATATTTCATTCATAACTCATTAAAAAATAGCTTAGATGAGAGGCTTATTTATAGGTACAATGGAGGCATATAGTCAAGACATTTGGCAATGTGAACATAAGACTTTTGCCAAATGTTTTGTGTGCTCCATATGTCAATATTGGTGGGTAAGGGTATCCTTACCCACCAATTTGATTACAATTTCCCCATGTGCATGTGCACCTTAATTACCTCATTTATGACACCTAAATCACCTCAAAATAGCACCTAAACAATCCAAATACAAGTGTATAAATAATCCATAATAATAAATATAAGGAAAATAATATCTTACACTAACACCTCTCCTTAAACATAGCTTAGGTGGGTAAACAAAATTGGATCCCAAAAATATGGCCTGATGAGGTACCCAAGTACAATGCAACTCTCACAAAGTGGATGAAAAGGAGAAAACCTGTAGAAATAAAACTCCCCCCCAAAAGAGAGAAAGGAAGAAGAGGACTAGAAGGCCTCCCTGAAGATGATGCTAATGTAGGCCATACCCCAAAAAGAGAACACAAGTGAATATACTTTCTCTCAGTGAAGGTCTTGGTGAAGATATCAGTTATCTATTCTATAGTTTTGAAAAATTTGAGATCAATGACCTATCCATGAATGAGCTCTTGAATGAAGTGCATATGAATCTCGATGTGCTTGGTCCATTGATGTTGGACTAGCTTCTTATAGATTTGGATGTTAATTTTATTATCACAAAAGATGATTGTGAGTTTCTTGAACTATATACCAAACTTAGTAAGAATCTCCTAAAGCCAAATAGCTTCAGTAGTAGCATTGATATCCCCTATGTATTCAACCTCAATAGATGATAAAGAAATATCATTTTTCTTCTTGCTAGACCAACTAATTGGTCCTGAACCAAGTGAGAAACTATGTCCTAAAGTAGATTTGCAATGTTTAATATCACTAACCCAATCTGAATCTGTGTACCCAATCAAGTTAATATCAATGCCTGCTCCATAGTGAATCCCAAAACTATGAGTACCTTAAATTTAGTGGAGAATATGTTTGGTTACTTTCCAATACAGCTCATGTGGTGTTTGAAATAAACCTAGAGACCATACCCATTGCATATGAAACATTAGGTCTAATGTGAGTTAGATAGATGAGGATTCTAACTAGTTGTTGATATAAGGTAGCATCAACCAATAGAGAAGAACACTCAATGTCAATTTTGACTTCAAAAAGAAAGGGAGTTAGAATTGGCTTACAAGCATCCATATGGAATTGTGCAAGCAAATCAAGAGCACACTTGGATTATACAATGGTAATCCATGAGTCATATTATGAAATATCAATACCAAGGAAGTAATGCAATAAACCCAAGTGAATCATGGAGAATTTATCATGCAAAATAGTTTTCACTATTGTAATGGAGGATGAATAACTCCCTATGATTAATAGGTTATCCACATATAGAACCATAATCAAGAGTGAATTATCTTGCCACAAGATGTAGACATTTGGATCAAAATTACATCTAATGAAACTAACTATGAGAAGAAATGAATCCATCTTGGCATACCAAGCCTGAGGGGCCTATTTGAGGCCATAGATATATTTTTGTAATTTACACACTAAGGAAGAATCTCCCCCAAAACCTTGTGGTTACTCCATATATATCTCCTTCTCAAGGTCTCCATGAAGAAAGGCACTCTTCACATGGATTTGATGAACATCCTAATGATAAGTTATGGTAATGGAAAGACTGAGTCAAATATAATTCATTTTACCAACTAGAGAAAATTTTTCTATATAGTCTATGCCAAGAGCTTGAAAAAATCCTTTTGCTACCAATCATGATTTGAACTTATCCACTAACCCATCTTCTACAAATTTTGTTTGATAGATCCACCTACATCAAACAAGTTTCCTTCCCTTAGGAAGGGTTACTAGATCCCAAGTCTGGTTCCTAATTGAGGAATTATACTCTTCATGCATAGCTGTATCCCACTCAAGAATGTTATATTCCTCATAAAATGATTGTGGATCATAAGCACAAGTAATATAAACATGTGGAATACCCTAAAATTATGAATGAGTCCATCTGACATCTGATGGATCCCTAACCTAATCACCTGCACTCTATAGAGTCTATCTAGCCTAAAGAGAACCTGAAGTTAGAGAATTAGGAGGATATTATTCAACTTCAAAAATATGACTATGAATGGAATGAGGTTAGTCTTTATCACTATCATCATCATCATCATCATCTAAACTAGAAGAATAATCTTCATCAATAGGTATCTGATATGGATGAACTAAATCATCTAAACTATCATCATATCCTAGAGATTCCAAAGAGGAGGGAGAAATGTCGAGTGTGGAGTTTGATCGACCCTCTTTAAAGTGTACACTCCTCTCAATGAACAACTCATGTGTGGTAGGATGAATAAGCCTATATTATTTAACACCTTATGCATACCCAACAAATATACAAGTCCTACTCTAACATTCCATGGACTTACATTTCTTTTTAGTAATGCAAGCCATAGCTTGAGATTCAAATACCCTAAAGTACTTAACTTTGGGTTTTTTATTGCTGCAACATTCAAAAGGAGTGATCCCTTTCAATTCTTTGTGAGGAACATGATTTTGGATATAATAATCATAGTTAATGTCTTCTACCCAATATTGTGGTGTAAGTGATTTAGAGTGTATCATACAGTTTGCCATTTCCTTCAAACATCTGTTATTAAGTTCTAAAACACCATTCTACTGAGGACTATATGGAACTATTCATTATAGATCAATCCCTTCTGAAATACAAAATTGCTCAAAGTGATGACTAACATACTCACCACCATTATCAGTGCACAAAATCTTAAGTGTTTTCCCTGACTATTTCTCGACAAGAGCCTTGAAATCCTTAAAATGTTCAATTACCTTAGAATTTTGTTGAATAAAATACACCCAAGTATTCTTAGAGAAGTCATCTATGAAGGTAAGCATGTACCTAGCCCTATTGAATGAAGGCTTTAGAAATGGCCTAGAAACATCACTGTGAATTAGCTCCAAAATTTGAGTAGCTCTCAATAATTTGCCTTTGTTATATTTCTCTTTGGGATGTTTACCAAGCATACAACCTTCACAAACACCATCAAAAAAATGAATAAAAGGCAACCCTATTACCATATTTTGTCAATTAAATTATTCTAAGTAGTGATAGTTTAGATGGCTAAATCACTCATGCCATAGTTTACTCATCCCATCATAATGAGTGAGTAATATAGTAGAAGGGTAATCAATAGAAAAATTTAAGAAGGTATACAACCTTGATTGGTGATTTTCTTTCCCAATGGACACTATAGTATTACTATCCAGCTCCTTAATGACAATAGAATCTATAGTAAACTCAAATTTCTTGCCTAATCTAATGTGGGTGATTTGATAAAAAGATAGGAGATTAGTTGACATTGATGAAACACACAAGACATTTTCAAATGTTCCATCATTAATTTCAATAGATCCTCTCCCAAAAACTTTAATAGAAGTGTCATCACCTATTAGAATAGATGGCATAGAACATGCCTCTAAGGATGACAACAAATCTCATGAAGAAGCCATGTGATGTGAGGCACCAGAATCAATCACCCATGTGGATGGCTAAGATGCTAATATAATAAGGGCCTTGCCCTTACCCTTTCCCTTACTACTATATTTTGCCTTAGAAGACTCATGTGTTGATGATCTTGATTTGAATGTATCAAGGACATTGATGTTATTTTTCCCAAGCATCTTTGTTAGTTGATTAATCTATTTCTTCATACATTTTGTTTCATCATGCCCAGTTCTCTTACAATAGGTATATGTGATCCTCTTTTTATTGGTTTTCCCACCTAAATAGGAGGACTCATATGATACTTTTGTCTTAGTATCTAATTTTTGACACCTTCATTGGTCTTGGTAATTCTTGTTTTATTTATTCTCTTTATTAATTGAAGTCTTCGATTTATCATGACTCAATAAAGCATGTGATTTAGAGGACTTTAATGTACCCATTTGGATGAGCTTGTATTGATTCCTAGTTAATTTTTTGGAAAAATCATCTAAGGATGGCATACTCCATGTAGTTCATAGAGCACTTTTATAGCATAAAAGGTAGAGACAAAAATTGAGTAGTTAGGACCTAACTTGGAAAGAATAGCAAGAATCAATTATTCATCATTTTTCTCTATGCCACACAATTTTAATTGTAACCTAAGTTATTTAATTTTGGTGAAAAAGTCTTCTATAATGTCAAAACTTCCTAGACTCAAACTAATGAGCTCATTTTCTAGCTCATGACCCCTCATTACATCCTGCTTCCCAAAGAGTTATTCCAAGGTATTCCAAATCTCATGTGGTGATTTAGTAGATTCAATGTGAAAGAGTAAGTCAAGAGAAATAAACAAACACAAAATACCATATGCTTCATCACACCTATTATACCACTTAATTTTATCTACACCAAGTTTTGATTTAGTTTCTATATTCATGGTTATCTTGTGTAAACCTTTACTTCTTAGAAAATGTTCACTTTAGATTTCCAGTCATGATAATTGAATGAAGTGAGAAGGGGAACCAAACTGTGATCCATGATGTAGTGAAAGTAAAAAATAAATGATCAATAGATGACACAAGGCACAAAATAATGCCCTCTAAAACTATCAAAAAGAACCCTCCCAATTACATAGGTTTGACACTTTATGTTATAGTGCATATACAATCAACACTTTAGTGCACATATAATTAACACTTTATGTTTTAGTACGTATACAATTAAAAATTTAGTGCATATACAATGGGCACCAATTTTTTTGCAAAATAAAGACCATCAACTCTTAAAATATTGTGCAAGGCTAAAGACAGCCATAAACATGAGTATAGAGTTCATTTTTGAAGCTTCAACTCATGTAACAAGGATAAATGATGCAAATAATGCAAATAAGATACTACTTAGTAGATATGCACTCAGATACAATGAATTATAGGTAAAGATCTGCACAATAAACCATAAAGATATAATCAATGTTGTCAAAGTGCATGATTTGGTGTAGTATTCACCATCATGCAATATACACAACAATAAGATGAGTATCTAAGGTTATTGACTACGTAGTACAATGTAGTATTTGCTATCACATAATACACACATCAACAAAGTGGCTAGCATAGAAATGAGTAAAATCTTTGCATTAAAGTCATAAATAACAATGTACACTCATAAAAATAGATGTCAAACTCAGTTAAGAATGCATCCACAAATGAGCAATTTATGTAATAATTACATAAGTGATAGTGCAAGATCACAAAAAATGGATATCGGGCTCAGCCAAAAATGTGTCTATGAGGAGAAAAAAAAGAGTGTGAAATTGTGAGTCAAACAAAGGAGAGGATAAATTTTGTTTTGCTTGTGAGGGGGTTTGACCGCTTGCTAAAATCTGACCTCACCCTTCATCTTCATGAAATAGAATAAAATAATGATAAATAACTCCTTATAATATGATTTCCCATAATAATATTATTTTTTTTTAAAACAATTAAAAAAAAGCTCCTTAAATTTTCTTCGTCATCAAAAATGTAAATTTTTTTTGTAATTTTCTGAATAGTACCATAGTCAGTAAAACTATGATAACTTTCTCAATTCTTAATGAAATTATAAATTTTAAAATCATCAAGAAAGAGGAAACCAAGGTGCAGAGAACTCAAAAAAAATTCTAAGTGATTGTTTATTTTTGTTTCTCAGTTAGCAAAATAATAGTCATTTTTAATCAAAAATGGATTTGCAAAATAACTTGTAAATCTTGCCTCCTTATCAAAAAAATATTTAGTCTACTGTCCAACTAGATTGAATCCTCCTTTTAGATATACAAAAGGTTACTTATATGTTTGATACAATTGAAACAATTGCAAATACTGATGAATTTCACCAATTAGATAATAAATGATTGTAGATGATACACATAGATCTACAGGTCTCTCCTTTACAATCTCAGTTAGAATACAAACTCAAAAACTACTCAAGATTTCAATAGATTAAAAAAAAATGATGTTCATTACTAGAATATTGCTCTAATACCATGATAGAATTATCCAAGATCCAACTGATAGAATCAAACACATGAATTGTAAATTTAAAGCAAATAGAAGCAGAACTCCATTGTTGAGACCAAAATCAAAATAGAGTATAATTATAATAATATTGCTTTCATAACTCATTAAAAAATAACTTAGATGAGAGGCATATTTATAGGTAAAATGGAGGCATAGAGTCAAGATATTTGGTAATGTGAACACAAGACTTTTTTCAAATGGTTTGTGTGCTCCATATGTCAATATTGGTGGGTAAGGGTATCCTTACCCACCAATTTGAATAAAATTTTCCCATGTGCATGTGCACCTTAATCACCTCATTTATGACACCTAAGTGACCTCAAAATAAAACCTAAGCAAGCTAAATAAAAGTGTAGAAATAATCCATAATAATAAATATAAATAAAATAATATCCTACACTAATAATTATCTACCCCTTTAGATGTGTTAACAGCACCAGGTATCAACTAACAAGCACCGTAAATGGAGTTCTTAGACTGTAGCTTCAACTTTGACAACATTTGTTATCAGTTTTTTCATGCTCTTGAATAGTAGTGAAAATGCACTTATAGGTGGAATTGGATGTTATGATCATTGAACATATGTAATTCAATTATATAGACGTGATCTAAGTGATGGATTTATACATGTGGGTCTCAAAGGTAAAAACACTAGTTGGATATCAACAAGTTGTTTCTTCACTATCAAAACATTGCATATTAAGACCTATTACTATAACATTTACCATGGATTACTATTAAAGGTTCTACATACTAGATCTAGGGTGTAATTAGAGGGATTACACATGCACATATTTCATCCATATGACTTAACATTTTTGGTTTTATGCACAGGTTATTTTTGTGCCTGGAATGGGTGGTGGGTTTATCGATTAAGCTAGATGGGAGGCCAAAAACTTGGTCCTAGACATTATCCACCCCTCTAGACATGTTTTCAATCCAAGTTTTTAGCCAAAAGGCACAAAAAATGGAGTTCTTAGGTTATAGCTTCAACTTTGACAACATTTATTGTCAGTGTTTTCATGCTCCTAAATAGTAGTGAAATTGCACTTGTGGGTGAAATTAGATGTCACGATCATTAGAGCACACACAATTTGTGTATATATATGTGTTAAAAGTGATGTATTTGCACTTGTGGATCCTAAAGGTAAAATGCTAATTGGAGGTCATTAAGAAGCCTAAAAGGCCTAATAGGCCTAATATTCCAAGTGAACCATATACATGTGGCTAAAAGCTAGTGGTATTGGAATTAGGTTTCAAGACCTTTGAAAGGTTTGTTTGAAGCTTGTTAAAGTGTTCTAAGGGTTAGAAAGCCTCCAAGAGGCTACTAATAAGTTAAGGAGCCTTTTAGGTCTTCTAAGCCTAATTAGGCTAAATTGCATGCCTATAGGTAATGGAAGGATCTTGACACTTGCAAGGGAGAAGTTTGTGGTTCATGAGAGATGGGAAATTTGGAGGTTTTTCAAATAGGCCAATAGACCTAAATGACCATTTAGGCCTAATTATCCTAAATGGCCACATACAGGTGGTCAAAGTGGTTTCAAAGCTTGGCCAAGGGATATCATAGACCAAATGGAGCCAAGTGTTTAAAACTATCAAGAGCCCTTAAGAGTAATAAAAGACTTCATGCTCTATAACATCTATTTTCCTACTATTTTAGTTTGAGAGATGGAGTTTGGGGGTGTTTTAGAGTGAATGGAGATAGGACAGGGTCTGCCTCATGACATGAAGAAGTTTTGTGCAATTTCCAAGATAATTGAAGACCTAAAGAGCATAATCAAGAGCTTCTTGACTATCTTATAAATGATGCTAGTTTACCTTGACTGATATGAGCTTCTTCACTAGTGTAAAACACTTCCTAATGTAAGGAGAGAATTCATCACCTATTAAGAGGTCTCCTACTTGTAATTTTTTTTAACACTTATAATATATTTACTCTCTCACCAAGGCTCTTGAATAATCCTTCCTGACTGAATTGATGTAGAGCAATCATAATAACTAAACCTTTTTCAAATTCTTGTACTTGTTTCACATGGCCTAGAAATAGTCTTATTGGCTATAAAATGCAAAATATGGTTATAATAGCTTCTTTTACCTCTAATTCCTTCATTACCCTTCAAAACACTCTATGACAATCCCTCTCATGCAACTTAATCACCCATTTCCTTATTCCTCACAAGATCATTCCTTATTATAGGCTCCTATAGGCTACAATGGCCTAATTGGTCTTTTAGGGTATAGAATGCCAATAGACTACTTCAAATTGATGCCAATGCCTTCTAGACCTTTCTTCTTATTTTATTTACATTCTTATAGGAACAAATCTTATTAAGAACAAGAAATGTTAGTCTTTCTAATTGTAGGCTCTGTCATACCAATCTGATTTGCAACATTATCCTAACAAGTTATTCTCAATCTCATAACATTTTTAATCCTTAAGAATACTTCAAAACCAATCACTCATATACTTTGAACACAAGTACAATGTTTTTAACTTTCATTAACTTGTTTCTAGGTTACAATCATCAGTATAGGATTCAATTAATGAAAATATAAGTTCAACACCCCTTACTTCTTATTTCATTTACATTCTTATAGAAACAAAGCTTCTTAAGAACAAGAAATGTCCATCTTTCTAATTGTAGGCTCTGTCATACCAATATAATTTGCAACATTATCCTAACAAGTTATTCTCAATCTCATAACATTTTTAATCCTTAAGAATAATTCAAAACCAATCATTCATAATACATTGAACACAATTGATTCAAACAAGACTTACTTCATTAGTTTTCTTTATTCATGTACAAAATAAAAATGCCATGTGTGAATGTCATATATAGGCATAAAATGTCAATAGTACATGCATTGCCATATAGGCATACAAAAAATGGCATACAAAAAAATACATCATGTCTAACAACATTGTATCTAATGTCAGGTGAATACATCATATACACATTTATAATGCCAAAAATGCATATATTACCATATAGGCATACAAAATGTTACATCATCTACAACATCCTAATCATCAAATAGTCTCCCTCTCCTTGCCTTCCTTAAATAAGACTCTCCTTGGGATGCCTTGCTTGTAGATGGAGATATCCCAAATGCCTTAGATTTATCCAAGGATTGACTATAGGTACTATGCTCATAGCTTGATTATAGTCAAACTTGTTCAAATACAAAAAATATTATATAATTAACATGTATACATGAAACCAAGTTAAAAAACTCATTTTAAACTATAATAAAAAATCATTTAAACATGTACTTATTTAAAGCTCATGGTCCTTCTAAATTTCCTATTGATACTCGACTGGGTTAGTGCCAAGTTCAGATGCATGAATAGGCATGTCAAATTATGAATAAACATGAGGAGATACCACAATAGTCATCTGAATTAGACTATCAAATGTCATATGACAGCCCTGCATACCTAATACATTCATGCATATAAGTTATATTTTCTCATGTAGTAAAAGTATTAAATTATAAGTGAATATGTAACTCTATGAGTGCATGTGTAGATGACATTACAGCAGTAATTCTTGAGTCTATCTTGACCTACAATGATGGACGAGTGTCCACCCTAGTCATCAACTAAACAAATAACCTAATAATTAATAATTTGGGAAATTTATTGATTGAATAAGTTGCTAACAAACTTAGTCTTGCATAAGATATGAAAATATGTAATGAGGTCATGAGAAGCATGAATGTGACAAGTGGATATGTGCAATATGACTTATAAT
Organism: Torreya grandis; assembly: GCA_037957365.1. NCBI lineage: Eukaryota > Viridiplantae > Streptophyta > Pinopsida > Cupressales > Taxaceae > Torreya > Torreya grandis. The sequence continues at coordinate 1,588,044 of JARHVA010004057.1, read as the reverse complement.
ACCACATTAAAGGCAAGAAAAGTCAGTTTCATGAGGGAAAATGACAAGACATCCAAGGTAATGATGCAACTCCTACACCTCTTGATGTAGGATCATCCTACAAACTTATATATATGGTACTATAGCTAGTCTTATAAGGGTTGGTAAGTGTCAATAAGCCTTGAATGAGGCATTTAGTGTGTGTCTTAGGTCATTTATAGGTCTTGGAGTTTTTTCTGTCCAATACTTATTATTTGAATTTTTAAATGTATTTGAGTGAATATTTGCTTAAATTGTAATAATTAATGTGTCAAATAGGTTTTTGAAGGTCTGATATGTGGATAGGAGTATCCTAAGTTTAGTTAAGGTCATATCTATCTTTCTTACTCATTTAAAGGTCTTAAATGACTTGATAAGTCTTCAAAGATCAATTTTTCTAATTTGAGATAGGTTTGTTAGTAGAATAAGGGCTAAATTAACATATCCTCAACTTGGGAAAGTCTTCAACAACATGATCAATTTGAATCTATCATTTGATGGATGCACAATATGAAGGACAAAGTATAAAATACCAACTTTGCATCATTGGAGGACTGATGAATAGTCTACCATGAGAGAATAGGGGTGTGTAATATATAAATGAGTTATTTTATTATGAATAAAATGAATTTATTTATTAGATCAATTGCATTACATGTATTATATTGAGATCAATAGAATCCAAGTATTTTTAAATGAGATTTCATGTTATACTGATTAAAAAACCTTCATTTTGTAAATACTCTATTATTCTCCATCTGTAACAAGATACAAAGGTCTCATTGCACATGAAAAATTGTATATGGATTTTAAATGAGTATAGGAAGAGTTGTATTAAGTTTTTAAGGACATCAAATAGGCATTACTTCATTGAGAGAGTCTAAAAGTGCTATAAACTATCTATAAGAAAATCTTGGCTTTTGTATTCTGTAAGAAACCCAAGTTACAGGGTATCCTTCACAAAGGAACTATAAATTTTGTTTAAATCCTTGAAATTTCACAAAAACTTGGGAATAGTTAGACAAACAAGCCTAGAAGATGATTCTAGAGTTTTTGGATCTAATAAATCCTTACAATCATATTTATTGAAATTTGAGTTTCATGTAAACCTACAACCTTGTATCTCTAAAACAATGAGGGAGGATTTATGAGTGAATTTTGTGAAATTGAGTCATTGAATGCAAGTTAGGTGTTGACACATACTTGATACACCTATATAACTTATATAGATTTTCTGAGGTGTACTTCATATTTTGACTTGATTAAGCTCATTAGGCCTACTTGTCTTAAGGCAGTGACATGGTATAGTTTAGGACAGTCCTATGAGTTATGGTGTCCAAGTTGATTTTTTTTAAAATTTTGATCATGTTAACACCTTAAATACTTTTATTATATACATTCATTACTTTTTAGTCCAACTAAGTATTTTTGTGATAAAAAATCCCTTAGAAATAATCATTATGATAAGATATGTAACATGTATAGGTGTTTATTGAGAAGTTTGTAAATTGAGTTTTAATATTTAAGACACCTAGAGTAATAGGTTGATTTTATGAGAGACATATATACAAGCCTTTTAAGAGTGTCTATAACCTTATAAAATAGGTCTCATAAAAATCTAAAGAAACATATAGAAAATAAAACTGAATAATGTAGAGATAAGAGTGAGTGGACAACCTTCTTTACAAGTGTGTGATTTTGGTTATTGAAAACATAGTTTGAAAGTTGAAATAAAAGAAAAAAAATTGAGATCGAGGATGATTTTATAACACTATGCCAATCCATGTTAATATATCAAACAATAAAAACTCCAACAAAATTATATTAGGTATTTTATATTTTCTTACACAAAATCTACCAATGATGTAATTAAGGTGTATGAATGTACATCTAGATTATATAAGATTCACTCTAACTTTTAACTCTATAAATGTATATGGTTTCATATTTACATGGATAGATGTAGCAGTGGTTGGCCCACTACCTAGCTTAATAAATTGAAATTATGATGTTGAAGGCAATGTCTCCTCCTAGAACACAAAAAAATACATATATATATTATTCAATTTAAATGTGTAAATTAATTTTTACCTTTTTAATTTTCAAATATAACTTAAAAATTTAACATGAAATTTATATAAAATATACCTTCATGCATGTAGATAACAATGTATCCATACTAAATGTGTGTGCCAACAACACATCAGTCAAGACCATATCCTCCAAACCCCCTAAAGCACCACCATCATCATCTGAAGGTTCAGTGCATATAGAACCATAAGATTTGCATGGATGGGATTAGGTATGCCCACTAGGTGGAGTATCTCAATCATCTATCTCTAAAATCCTACTCATATGATGAATAAGTGTATCACACTAAGTAAATGCAAAGTATCGATCTCCACAACCTCCTTTACCACAGAGGGAATCTCCAAATGAAGTGGCTTTTGGGTAGGGATCCTTGCATACCAATTAGGCACATGATGTGCACCTAGTTGATCCTTCACAGATCCTTTTCCTTGGCCCTAAAATTCACCATAGTCAAAATAGTTTATAATCTCATTAAGGACAAACTCACAGTAAAGTTTCCTCAAAAAATATAATGGGGCCTCATGGTTGTTAGATAGTGGATAATCAAACACCATCCACCATCACACCCAAAAATTGGCTTTATTTAAATTATGTTGGCATCGATGGATTGAGAAATGTTTCATCATTACTAGAAATGGTGCATTGGTGGTTGGGTCAATGAATAAGGCGCAAATTTGTTATTTTGTTAAATCTTTCTTCTTCACCTCATATGCTGACAATTTATCAACATAGTAAGCCCTACATCTATCCATATATGAGCTCTATCTATCAATTTGAATTTTTATCAAGTCAAATTAACCTAATACTAACTCTATGGTATTAGTCAGATAGGTATGGTGGGTGTTGGTGGAAGTGGGATCCCACTTTCTCCTAATTATCTGCTCAATTTCAATTTGATTCTTGATTATGTGTGTAGTTATATCCTCTTGACTACTTGGGGGATTCTAGTGGAATTATAAGAGGGTTAGGTAGAGGGTTAGGAGGGTTTGGTAGAGGGTTAGGTGAAGGGTTAGGCAAAGGGTTATCATGCCAACTTTTTATATAAAATTACAAATTAAACATGCATAAAACAAAAAAATTGACAAAAATTGATTTAATTTATTGTCACTTACCTCTTCTTCATGGTGGCATCATTTATTTTGCAAATGTATGAGCAAAACCAACAATTTCCACTATCGATGGGACTAAAACCAATAACTTACATGTTGATGGGAGCAAAACATGAATGGGAAGCAGAACGCAAATGGGAGAGGAGAAAAATGTGAATGGGAGAGGAAAAAATGAAGTGGCGATTTGGGTTTTTTATTTATATTTTAAGAAACATGTATGATTTTTTTATAATTATAAGAATGTGTACATGTTCCTATAATATATATGTATTTCTATTGGTAAAGGAGTGTTTTTTTCCAAAAATATGTATGCATTATGACTTGGGTATCTTGAACCATAATGTGCATGTCTTATGTGATGATGCATACACGTTATAATAAATGTCCATAAAATCATCCCCCAACTCCATGCACATACCCAATGATTCATGAATAATGACTGTGTATATTGACTTCAAGTAGGAGTATGTTAGGTGTAAATTCACTATTCACAATCACTATTCATAGTTATTATTCATGGTGATGTGGCATGCTAGTGATGTGGATGGTTAACTATGTCATTTATTAGTGATGTGGCATGTCCCATGGAGGGTCTCTCACATGTGATCAAGTTGATGTGATAGGACTGCAATGTAGCACTCCATCAAGGCACATGGGTGTTGTCTTATGGTGAAAAAGTCAAGAGGTCAAGTGTGTAGCACCATATGTGGTGGATCCAATATTCCACATATATGTAAAAATTTAAAAGGTGATTGCAATACCTTATGTACTTTATGTGCACAGGGAAAGAAGAAGACAAAATATCATTGTTGTTGATTGACCTCACATGTGTGAGTGAGATTCCATCTTTGAAATCACATGGAGGTAGATGGATTTTGTCTAAATTAGTGTATCTACTTTGTTGACAATTAGAGATGAAGATAATAAGGTTGTTGTTACAGATTTCCCTCACATGAGGAGTGGGGTATAATGGTTTTGGATCCACATGGAGGTGGCACGTGTTTTTGTCTAAAGGAGGATATCTTTTGATGAATTTTGGTACATAAAAACAAACACCACTATTGAGGATCATTATTCACCAAAGTGTGGCACATTTTTTGGTGTCACTATTGTGTTCTCTCTCCCCTATTTATTTCTTATTGTAAATGCATAAATATACATGAGTGTTTTATTATTTTTGGGAAACTAGTGTTTAGTTCCTAAATAAAACATGGTCTAGAGTAAGGGGAAAATCTAGTTTAATATGGTAAAATATATATTTTTATCAAATAATTTACATGAGGAAGATAAATAAACTTATCTAAAATTGGGTTCAAGTAGATGATTCAAGAGCTAGAAATTAAGATACAAGACTGGAACACTATCTAGAATCTAGATCTAGCCTTCATTCTATGATTTGATAGGAGCATTGAAAGTGGATAGGAGTGGCACTAACATTGTAATCCACTTCTGCTGATGTTCTCTTAGAGATATGAGCTTTCTAGGTTTTGTTCACCACCTCAGTGTGAGCTTGTGTATGAAATTTTGGAGGCTAAAAGTCAATGGAGCTTGTTATAGGTCCATTTTAGTCTTAAAACCCTATATTCATCTCCACACATGCACATAATAAATGAATCAAAATAAAAATGGGGAAAAACTAGGTTTGGGGAAGAATGATCTCACGATCTAGAACCCCTATTATCCTGATCACTTCCTAAATTAACCCTCAAGCTAGGGTCTTAGATCAAATGTAGTTCTCCCTTAGGAAATGTGCATAATCAGTGTGTATGGTAGATCCAAGAATGACTTTTGCCTAGGCCCTTCCTTGATCAAGCATGAGAATTTATGTGTGATTTATAATGTTGAGCTATACTATTGATTGATTTTTATTATATAATGTGTCAAAGTAGTAAGTGCTAGATATGAAAATGCCTTGTGTAGTCCTTTATATAGGAGACTCTTAATTTTGAATTTGAGAGCTTTATTCACATTAGTCGACATAAAAAATATAAATAATACTTAAGGGAGGGGATAATAAGGGTTTAAGACTTTTTAAGTGATAAAAAATGACTACTAAACAATAGTACCATAAAGGATAGGAGCATCAGGTGTTATAGTCTTAAAAACTTCTATTATCTAGGACTTAGAAAAATAGGTTGAGATTGACACAAACCAAGTCTAGGGATTCTTAGAGGTATAGATCAATTGATTGAGATAATAAAGAGGTGATAAAAGTAATAAATAAGACCAATATAAGTAAAACACGGACATGGCTAATGTGAACAAGGCTCATATTCTCCAGTCAGAGTTTTCTATGAAAAGACTGTGAAAAGACATGATATGTGTTGTTATTTGACCAATTTAGAGTGTATAGGTTTTCCCCCCTTTTATAATAGTGATGCAATTAAATGAAGTACTAGAGAAAAATAAAGAAAAGAAAATGTGTATCTGAACTTACCTCTGTGGAGATAAGTGTGTTGAAAATGGATTCAACTCACTTCTTGGCTAGGGAAGTGGATAGAGAGCCAAATAATGCCTAGAGAAAGAAGGAATCCCTAAAATATATGCCCCCTATATTGAATCTGAATATGGAATCCATGTAATCATGGAGAAGGAGAGAAATGCTTACCCTTATGTTGAATTTGGCTAGAAATGAGAAATGCTTGAAGGCCCAAAACTAATGTATGTCCTCTATCCCACATAAACTCATGTAATCTAGAATGTGTGCATAGAATCTATATACTATGAAGAGTGAAGTATCTCATGCCCCCACTCTGAATAATCTAAATTGGAACTAATAAGTGCTCAAATGCCCAAAACCAATATCTGTCCTATGTCTCACATAAAATCATGTAGTCTAGGTCTAGGTAATGTTATGGACCAACCACTATAGATGATTGTATGGTCCAACCTAGTGACAACTTGGGTATAATTAAGTGTAATCTAAAACTTTGGTAAATTAAAAGAAGATAATGACATGCCTTGCCATTCTAATCTATATAATCCTAGATGATGAAGAACATGAACATCTGTGTCATGCCCCCAAATTTGTCGTTTTAGTGATGCGTATGTATAGTCTAGAAATATATATAACCATATGTGAAATGAAATATTGTGCCATGTTCCATGTGTAAAAATAGAGATCAAAACATTATGCTCTACACTATGCCTATAATCCGCTATCTACTCTTATAACTGTGTCATGTTGTATGAAACTATATGTGTGAGGTGTGTTGTACCCCCAAATCTGGTATCTAAGTCTAAATCTATACCATGAATTCATATAATTTGAACCACTATATCTAACTAGTCTGTATATCTATAAGTTGAAATCACTATGGATACATATTATTTAAACTACTATATTTGAATATTCTATATATTTGTAAACTGAAGGTATATCCCCTTGAATGTCTTGAGTAATATTGAGTGACCCATGTAATCTAAATCACTATTTATTTCAACCATTCTGAGTTGGATCTGATAATCTAAATACTAGAGGTGTAAGAACCATGCTGAGTGACCCATGTAGTCTGAATCACTATATATTTTGACCAATGTGAGCTAAACCTGATGATCTAACTGTTAGAGGTGTAAGAACCATGGTGTATCAACTTAAGAGATCAAATGGGTTATGTTGGGTAAGTGTAAGAATAGGAATAGTAGGAATGATGCCCCCTTTTTGGGGATAGGGATGAAATATCATGATAGAGGAGCTTGAGCCAAAAGTGATGACTAGTGGCATAGGAATAGATGCAAGGTTAGTATGGTTTGAATTGATTGAGAATTTATTTGATTGATTAGACTGAGTTCTTTTGAAAGTTGGAATAAGTTTTTGATTGGTGATGACCAAGATATATATCTGGGTGTGATAGAAATGTAGAGATGTGCATGTTATAATATGCAAATTACATAGTAAGAGAGAAAGACTTGTCAAAGGTATCATTGTTATGATTTCATGGAACAAAACGGTTTGTAAAATAGAGTTATGGTGCTGAAGTTATAGGCAATATGGTATTTTTCTTTGGATGAAAAAGATGTTTGATATAGGAAAATTGGATTGATTCTTTATTCATTTGTGCATTAACTAGTTTGATATTTGGAGCTCTTGGAGTGGGAGATATGTTGAGGAGATGAGTAGCTATCGTGACCCTATTTGAGTAGGTGGTAACCTAAGTTGAGGCTGATGGGGAGGTTACCCTAGTATGTAGCTAAAAATGTGTGATTTTTGCCTATTTGAAAGCCTATTTTTGATGTTTTTGAGTTATTTTGAAGTGTTTAAGGAAATTTCCACTAGTTCCAGCACTCCTATCTAGGATTAAATACTCATGTCTAGTGTTTAGTGTTGTTATCCATGTTTCTACACTATTAGCCAATGCTAGTGTCCTTGTGCAATGTTATTGTCCACTGGGGCTAGTTTTCTATGATTTTGAGTTACTGCCTGTTATTTTTTACCTTAGCTATTTTCCTTGACATGATTGACTAACATATATGTTGTTTTTTGGTGTTTTTACAAGGCAAGGTATGAATGAGGGTGTTATATAGAGGCCAGGTGATGGAGACACTGAGATTGTTACCTTTGTCAGCTAATGAGAGAGCTGTGATGGATAGGGTAGGGTTGGGTCATGTGTGTGACCTAAACAGTATGAGTGGGATAAGTATTTGATTACCACCTTATGTGAGAGGTGGAATGTAGACACATGTACTTTATGGCTTCCTACTAGAGAGATTATGATTACTTTAAAGGATGTGTGCCATATTTTGCATTTACTGATTAATGGATGGTGTGTGACTTTATAGGATGATATGGGTGTTGATGTTATTAATCATGCATCATTTTAGTTTTTTGGTGTGCCCTTAGGCATACATAGGAGAGGTAGTGATAGCGATGTATTATTTTTAGTTATTATGCAGTCAAGTGTTCCACATCTACATAAGTGGTTGGATATGTTGTTGGCTTCATTTGTTCTTGTGGATGTGAGTGGGGTGTCAATTGCATATAGGATGCATAGGATCATGAGTAGTATAGAGATGTATAGTACTGTGCTCTCATGGGATAGGACTATTTTTTCCCACTTATATAGGGATATTCATAGGTTTACTTAGGAGGCATTTAGTGATAATGTGAGTTTGACTACTTTATTACATTATTAGTGGAGGGGATGCCCCCAAGTATGAGGATCTTACACTGATCTAGATGATGGGAGGTAAGCATTTATTATATGTGAATTATGTACAAGTTTGTGCTTGTTTTAGCTATTTTTTAAAGCATAGTATTTGTAATTTTACATGTCAAGAGGTGCTCAAGATGAAACACATGTTAGGGGAGGAGGTGGAGATGATGGGTTCTGGGAGACCATCATTGAGTCAACACTCTAAGAGCTCATACAATATGTTCCTAATGATGTAGTGGAGGAGGGTTTGATAGAGCAAGTGATAGTTACAACTAGTGTTTATGATCATTTGTTTAATAGAGCTATTATAGAAACAATTGCATATGTTATAGTAGTGGGAGAGAGATAAGCTAAGGGTTGAGCTAGATAGGCATAGGATGCCTCCACATGATTATGGTTTGATGAGTATGTGGATTATGGATGATTACATGGATCTTCAAATGGTGGTATGTGGAATTGCACATGGAGCATGGGTAGTTACTAGAGTGAGAGAGTCAGTGTAAGAGGCATTCAAGAGCTTGAGGAGGTGCAGGGCTATCGAGTGTGAGTGGATTATGGGATTAGTACTAGAGGAGAGAATGAGATTGAGAGTGAGGGCATGATGCCCATCCATGATTGATTGTATCTTGATATGATGTATATGTTTTGAAACATTTCTATATATATGGATATTGTTTGGATTTCAATTCATGCGTACTATGTTATGGGTTTTAAAATATTGTTATATTCATTGCATATGGTTGTTTTATAAGTAGTCAATTTGGTATTGATGTTGGGGCTATGTATATTTAGTAAAATGGTACTTGGGATATGTGATTTAATTATTTTGATAAGTGTGATGCTAGGTTTGTATTTCAATTTATATGTAAGTAAATAATTTTATTTGGTTTGTAATTACATGTGAGCAAAAAAAAATGTTGGTTTTATAATTAGGAAATTATTGGGATAAATTAAGTTGGTTTTGATGTTGGTAAATTGTTTGGATGAATTGAGATGGTTTTGAGGTTGGTAAATTGTTTGGATGGGTTGGTTGAATGTTGGTATAATAAGATTTGGTAAGATCTAGATTTTGATAAGTTGGTTTTAGCTATGGATAGTTATTGGTAATTAGGAATGTTAGTTGTTAGTGTGTGGGGATGTAATATAGCACATTGTGTGTATTACTTCCCTGAGAGTGGCTCAAGAATACAAAGGTTAGTTAGACCTTTATCTCCATTGTTTCCTTGCTAAGTGAATCTTATAAACTAAAACTAGTATGGTTGTGTGTTATATCACTCTATGTTATATCAATATCTGAATCATATTAGCCAACTAAACAAATGCCCATACTACTCATGTTGTGTATGAATATTCTCTATATCTAATACTATTTATTGTGTACTAATTATAGCTATGCATGGAGATGCTACAAAATGTAACTTTATTGGTTGTGAAACTAAAATTGTGTGTTGTAAAGAAGGCTCATATATCCATAATCATATACTCTATTGCCTTTTTTGTGATGTGCATGATTGAGCCATAGATTGAGATGGAAATAAAACCTATCATGTAGGCTCATTTAATCTCAACTGTAGTGGATTGTTTCATGAGATAAGACCCATAAAATCTAGTTGTAGTGAATATTTCTTATGAGTAGTACTTTATGATGTAGGTTCATTTAATATTAACTCTATCATATTACTACGTGAGATAGGACCCAAAAAATCTATTCATAGTGAATATTTCCTTGTGAGTAATACTCTATTACGGTGCATGTTGACTTTGCAGGATATGTATATGGAACTATAATGTGTACTCCTCAAACTACACTGTTATATGTAGGTTGCTCTCATTGTACTAGTTTCCAAACCTTTTGAATAGGTGGAATAAGATATCTCCTATAGGACTCTATCTTAAAACCTGTATTTCTCTCATGATGAGTGACCGATGATTCCTATGAAGGAATGTCCTAGGATGACTCAGTCATGGATGAATGAGGTCTATGGTTCCATGATGAAGGTGATATTGATGCCCCTTGTGTGAATGCTATGATGTCATTATCAACAAATCTATTAATTCAATCTTTGAGTCTATAACAATCATTATCTCTATGTCCACAAATATGATGATAGTTACAAAAGGGTTGATGAGGCTATTTATGTAGGAGATGTGGATCTCGTCAATGAGTAGAAGGAAATGTGATTAACCTCCTATCTAATAGTGATGATAATATGACACATGGGTTATCTTGATCTAAATCAAATTGTACTGGAAATTTATTGGTGTTATCTATAGTGCATATTGTAGGTTGTGCTCTAGAGACTAGCTCTTTATTCTTATTTTGGTTGCTTTTCTAGTTATGGTTTCCTATATTTTTTAGGACATGGTGGATTTTGTGTGCTAGAACTTGTAGATGTAGATACTACTATGAAATATAGAGTAATCCAATCAACTAAATTTTCCTCAATCAATCCCAATTTATTTTCCAAATCTATAATTGTATAGCATAAGTGCATGAAGGAAGACTCTGTCTAATATAGTAGATGCTCAAGGAGAGGTTGATGAAGCCCCTTAATAAAGATATGTTGAATTTATAAATCTGTTGGTTTGTATATCAATCGTAACATTTGATTCTTAAACCATAAGATATAATCACTAACTGGCTCTGAAGTATTCTAATGTAAAGTTGCAAGTTTTTCATATGTAACATGAGGGCCCATGTTTGTTATGTAATATATCAGAAATACCTCTTATAAGTCATCATATGTGTTCAAAGAGCTAATAGGGAGTAAATGAAAGAATCAATTCTGTGCTTCCCCCACTAATGGTTGCTGGAATAATTTTAGTAAAATCAAAGGACTCGCATGAGATGGCAAAGACTTCTAAAAGGCTTGAAGGTGTTCGAATGGATCTCCAGTTCCATCAAAGTGAGGCAATGATGGTATCTAGAAATGCTTAAGAAATGAAGCTTTTATGAATGTCTTCAGAAATGGGTTACCTTGTAGATCATTAGCATCTATCCAAGACTTATAAGCCTTGTTTTCCAAGGTAAGGAGATGTACTTGGTGTTGTAATTCACCAACAAAATGTATTAAAGAGATAGTCTCCTGGGATGGTACATTAGCATCTTGAAGTGGTTCATTTAATCATTGAATTTGATTATTAATTTAGCCATGAGAATGATACATTTAGAAATTAGATCATAAAGAGGGGGTGTGCTCACTTGAACCTTGGGAGTAATGGTAACTTGGACCTTACTAGAGGGATGTGGGCTACCATTCTCTTTAGGTGAAGAGTGAGAACTGGGTTCTACTATAGTGAGGGGTGGCTTGGGAGATTCATTGGTATTTTTATGTTTTAGTGTATCACATTATATTTGAGTAGAATATGTGATATTAGCAAAAACATGTGCATTATTTGAAATAAATTCATGCATAGAAGAAGAAACAACATTTGGAAGTGCATTATGTTTGAGAGGAGTGAGAGAAGATTTAGAAACATGAGATGCATATTATTCTTCACTATGTACATAATAATCATCATTGTTCCATGCATTTCCATCACTAACATATTGTTCATAATTACTCTCATTTTCATATTCATTTACATGTTCACTATCATACTCATTATCACATTTAGTATAACTAGGGAGAGGTGTAAGAGAAGAATTTAATTCTTTTCTAATACACAATAAAGTATCATTTAAAATTTGAATATCACGTGCATCTATGTTATCCATGGATGGAGTGTATGCATTATTTTCATGTGCAATATGAGAAATAAGAGAATAAGAGTTTTCATTTGAACATTCTTTTGATAAAGTAGAGTTAAGAGCATGAGATGCATCATTTGGAATATGCATTGACAATTTTATTCTATTGCATTTATATTGTTGTAATTTGAACATAGAAGTAGAGAGAGAGAGAGAGAGAGAGAGAGAGAGAGAGAGAGAGAGAGAGAGAGAGAGAGAGAGAGAGAGAGAGAGAGAGAGAGAGAGAGAGAGAGAGAGAGAGAGAAGGTTTACATGGAATCAAATTATCACAAATAAGAGGTTCACTTAGAAGTGCATGACTAATTTGTTAATTTGGTGCATTGTGCATAGGAGAATGAGGTGAAAATTACCTTTCCCATTTATCAAAATTATTTTCTTTAGAAGAGGGAATAAAAGAAATAAGTTTGAGAGAATAAGATGCATCTATTTGTGCTTCACTATCACTATCATGTATATCATTATATTCTTCATTACAACAATAGTAATTATCTTCATTGTAAATGAAATTATTTTCCACATTTTTAGCTAATGTGTAAATTTGCAAATTTGTCTATTCATTGTCATAATTATGATAAAATTTTAAAACTTGATCTATGGGATGAGAGGGAAGAAGTGCCTTAGTGGCCATTTTATTTCTTTCACCTAAGATAATATTTAAAAATAATATTAAGAAAATAAATACAAAAATAACTACTAACATAGAGATTTTGAAATTATGTTTAACAAAGTAAACAATTTGCAAAAAATTCAAACTATTTTTTGAAAAATTGTAAGGGAGAAAAACTTGGGGTTTGAGGACTTGGTTTGGAATATAGGGGTTTGAGCTAGTTTTAGAATTTTTGAAAATTATGTCAATAATTTAAATTCTAAAAATAGTTTTGAATAGAATAAATGCACAAAAATTTTATAGAAAAATCAAAGATTTGAAATTAAAATTTTTCACAAAAAAACTACTAATATTGAAATTATTTTTGACAAAGTAAAAAATTTGCAAAAATTCCAAAATGTTTTTCTAAAATTTGCAAGGCTTGAGGTGTGAGGACCTAGTTTGGAAATCTAGTGTTTTGAGCTATGGTTTTAGAATTTTTTAAAATTATGCAATAATTTAAATTTTAAAAATAATTTTGAATAAAATAAATGCATAAAAATTAATACCAAAATCAGATATTTGAAATTAAATTTTTGCACAAAACAAATATGAAGGAAAAACCTTAAGTGTACCTAGGGTTTTTAGATTTATTTGAAGTAAGTTGGGTTTACCAAATGTTTTTATTATTTTTGGGAAACTATTGTTTAGTTCCTAAATAATAAGGGGTCTAGAGTAAGGGAAAAATATAGTTTATGTTAGCATATTATTATATTTACCTTAAGTTATTTACTAAGGTAATTTATGTTGGTTAGTTGCCTTAACCACTTTGGTTAAGAGGTTAGTTGTTTGTTCGGTCTTTGCTATTTCATGCAAGCCAATGTAGGTTAGTTTTCTTAGATCAGTCAAAGCAAAACATACATGTTTGGTGGATACAATGATCAGTCAAAGGCCTACAAATTAATTGATGTTTCTACTAACAAAGTTGTGGTAAATAGAGATGTCATAGTAAATGAACAAATGCCATACTTCATAGCAACTGGTCAAGTTTCAGATATTGAGTCATTGTTATCTAATGATTCAATTATTAGTTATAATGTGAAAAGTGAGTAGGATTCTCGTTCATCAGTGGAATCACATTCCAGGGAGGGAATTGATATAGGTCATTGTGAGGTTCTAGCAGAACAACCAAAGAAGCCAAAGTGGTATACTGCCATAATTGAAGAACTAAAAGAAGGAGACTTGCCACAAGGTGTGGAAGGTAGAAGACTAAGATCAGGAAAGCAGTTTGGTAATAAAGGTGAGCATGTCAATCTTGCTCTAACAACTGTTATTTCACAAGTATTTGAGCCTAATTCTTTTTCAGAGGCCAAAGGGAAGTCTGAGTGGGAATCAGCTATGCAATTGGAATATGATTCCTTGATGAAAAATAAGACTTGGAAGTTGATGGAACTACCACCAAGAAATAAATCCATTGATTGTAAGTGGATTTATAAGGTCAAATACAAAATAGATGGTTCCTTGGACAAACACAAAACCAGACTTGTTGCAAAAGGTTATGCATAAGAGTAAGGGGTTGATTATGAGGATACTTTTGCTCCAACCACCAAGATGGTAACTTTTCATTTGATTATTGCTATTGTTGCTTAGTTTGGATGGCAGGTGCACCAAATGGATGTAAAGAGTGCTTTCTTGAATGGAGATCTGGAGGAGGAAGTCTACATGGTTCAGTCATAGGGTTTTTAGGTTCCTGGTAAGGAACATCTTGTTTGCAAGTTGATCAAGTCCTTGTATGGACTTAAGTAGGCTCCTCGAGCTTGGTATACAAAAATAGACTCATATCTTAGGGAGTCAGGTTTCAAAAGGTGTAACTCAGAACCAACTCTCTATGTAAAGGTGTCTGGTGATGATATCTTGATTCTCATTATATATGTTGATGATATAGCCATCATTGGGAGTAGTACTAGTCTCATTCAGCAAATGAAAGCTGATGTTTGTTGTACTTTTGACATGACAGACTTAGGACTACTGAAATACTATTTAGGTGTTGAGTTTTGGCAAAGTGGTAATAATGTATTTGTGTCACAGAATAAGTATGCCAATTCATTGCTAGAAAGGTTCAGAATGATGGATTGTAATCCAACTCACACACCTATGGAAGCAGGAGCTAAAATTTCAATAGACACTGATTCACCTCCGGTCAATGAAACAATGTATCGGCAGCTAGTGGGTAGTCTCATTTACCTCACTACCACTAGACTAGATATTTGTTTTGCAATGAGTTTTCTATCTTGCTTCATGTCTAAACCATAGGAAGTCCATTGGTTAGCTACAAAATGAGTATTAAGATATGTCAAAGGTACTCTTGAATTTGGCATATTGTATAAGAATTCTGTAGATATTGAACTTTCAGGATATTCTGATTCTGATTGGGTAGGTTCAGTTGATTCAAGAAAATCTACAACAGGGTATGTTTTCACTTTTGGTTCAGGAGTTTTCTCATGGTAGAGCAAACTACAAACTACAGTGGCATTATCTTCAACAGAAGTAGATTATAAAGCTGTGGTCAATGCAGGTTGTGAAACCATGTGGATAAAGAAAATTTTGGAGGATCTTCAGTTTGAGTCATCAAAGCCTACTCCAATTTTTTGTGACAACCAAAGTGTATTGAAGATGATGAAGAATATAGTATTTCATGCCAGGACCAAACACATTGAGGTTCACCATCATTACATCTGACAGCTGGTTACAAATGAAGACATCAGTCTCTTCTACTGCCTCACTACAGAGCAGCCAGTTGATATAATGACCAAACCACTTGGTACAAACAAGTTCATAAAATTTAGATATAAACTTGGTCTTGTTTTTGGTTTAGTCATTAAGGGAGGGTGTTAGCATATTATTGTATTTACCTCAGGTTATTTACTAAGGTAATTTATGTTGGTTAGTTGCCTTAACCACTTTGGTTAAGAGGTTAGTTGTTTGTTCAGTCTTTTCTATTTCATGCAAGCTAATGTTGGTTAGTTTTCTTATACCTGTCTCATGCTTCACAGGTATTTCATTTTTTTGCCTATTTAATAAGCCTTTATGCTTGGTTGAACATGTTGAATAAGTGCTCTTCTATTCTCAATCTCATTTTCTCTCTGTGTTTTGTTTAATCTAATAGTTTAATATGATAAGATATAAATTTTTATCAAGTAATTCACATGAGGAAGATAAATAAACTTATCTAAAAATAGGTTGAAGTGAATGATTCAGGGGATGGAAATTTAGATATAGGAATGGAACATTATCTGGAATCTAGATCTAGCCTTTGTTCTCTGATTGGATAGGAACATCAAAAGTGGATAGGAGTGGCACCAGTGCTATAGTCCACCTTAGCCACTATTGTCTTAAAGATCTAAGCTATCTAAGTTTTATTCGCCACCTTAGTGTGAGCCTGTGTATGAAATTTTGGAGGTTAGAAGTCAACAGATCTCACTGTAAGTTCATTTCAATATCAAAGCCCTTAATTCATCTACACACATGCAAATAATAAATGCATCAAAATCAAAAGTGGGAAACATTGGGTTAGAGGAAGAATGATCACACAATATATAACCCATGTTGTTCTAATCATTGCCTACATTAACCCTCAGGCTAGGGTCTCAAATCAAAGGTAGTTCTCCCTTAGGAAACATGCATAATCAATGCACACGGTAGATGTAAAAATGACTTTTGCCTAGGCCCTCCCTTGATCAAGCATGCAAATCTATGTGTAATGTAGAATTTTGAGATATATTATTGATTGATTTTTATTATGTAATGTGCCAAAAAAGTAAGTGTTAGATATAAAATGCATTGTGTAGTCCTTTATATAGGATACTCTTTTTTATGAATTTGGGATCTTTATTTGCATTAGCCAACATCAAAAATATAAATAAAACTTAAGGGAGGGGCTAACAATAGATCTAGAAAGGACAAGAGCATCAAGCGCTATAGTCCTAAAAAATTCTATTTTCCAAGACTCAAAAAAATAGGTTGGGACTGACATAGACCAAGTCTAGGGGTTCTTGGAGGTATAGGTCAGTTCATTGAGATAATAGAGAGGTGATAAAAGCAATAAACAAGCCCATGATAAGTAAAACAAGGATATGGCTAATGTGAACAAGGCTCATATTCTCTAGTCAGAGTCTTTTATAAAAGGACTATGAAAATACATGATATGTGTGGTTGTTTGACTAGTTTAAGGTATATATAATGAGCTATCCATTGTAATTCATCTAGTTAGTGGATCCATGCAAGCTTGTGCTTGTATGCTTAGAGGTTGGATCTTGAATACTATGTTATGTTTGGTTCACAACCTAAATGCTTCAGGTGTAAGCATTGAGTACTTAGTGTGTTAGCACTTAAGGACTTGTTGGAGGAGCTATGTAGAAGATATTGATGTTGTGTTAATATGAATTCTAGAAGCTACCATTTTGCTCATAGTTTTTTTCCTTGCTAAAAGGGTTATCCACATAAATCTATTGTGTAATGTATTCCCTCTTATCTCTTATTTTTTAACTTGTATTTCTACAATATTTACTTGCACATTAGGATATAGCTTATTGATATTATCATGTAGTATCAGATCTATTTTATTTCCAAAAAATTGTTAGGAAAACTATAGCTTTGATATCAATTGTTAGGAAATAAAATAGCTATGATACCAAATATTAGGAAAAAAATAGTTTTGATACTACATGTTAGGATTAATAGCCTTACATGAATTACAACGGTTAATTATAATGGAGAGCTCATGCATATTTATGCATTTACAAAAATAAAGATATATGGGAGAGAGAATGCAATAGTGACACCAAAAAATGTTCCATACTTAGGTAAATAGTGATCCTCAATAGTGGTGTTTGTCCTCATGTGCCAAAAGTCATCAAAATAGATCTTCCTTTAGACAATAACATATGCCACCTCCATGTGGATCCAAAACCTTTGTCCCACACTCCTCATGTGAGGATAGTCTGTAATAACAACCTTATTGTCTTCATCTCCATGTGTCAATAAAGTAGATCCACTATTTTAGACAAAATCCATCTACCTCCATGTGCTTGCAATGATGGTGCCCCACTCACACAAACAAGGTTAATCAATAAAAATGGTCTTTTATATTCTTCTTCCCATGTGAAAACAAAGTCAAAAAGGTGTTGAAATCACCTTTTGAATTTATCCATACATGTGAAATATTGGATCCACCACCTATAGCACCCCACACTTGACCTCTTGACTTTTTCACCACAAGACAACACCCATATGACTACCAAGGATAAACCCATGTGCCTTAGTGGAGGGATACACACCAATCCCATCACATAAACCTAATCACATGTGAAAGACTCTCCATGGGCCCTAACACATCACTAATCAACCATATCACTAACTATCCACATCACCAGCATGCCACATCACCATGAATAGTGGCCATGAATAGTGATCGTGAATAATGATGGTGAATAGTGACTTCACACCTAACACTATGAAATTATAATATATGTATTTAATAAATACCATGTCAAAATTATATTAGGATTATATTTATAGGCAATGATGCATACCATAAAATATGATTTCATCAATTTAATAATTTAATAACATGGTTTAGCTCTCCAAACAAATTATAACCTGTGCATAATTCAATAGTGCAGACTATTTGGTTGCATATCCCAACAATGGGAAAAGCTTTAAAGAAATAAATACTTGAAGAGTTTGATGAAATAAATCAATAAATTCATGAGGAGATTAGAGAGATGAGAAATATGGTGCAACACTTGGAGAAGAGGAATGTTGATTAGAGTAGAGTTTAATGGATAGGAAGGTAGCATTGCACCACCTTTAAGGGCCAGCATAGAGTCTCCAAAGAAAGGGTAGTATCTCTATAAAATAGGTGGTAGCACGCCAACACTCCCTAACTATCATTCCTACGTATATAACTTTTTATTACTATTATAATGATTATGGTATGTGTTTAGGGCATTACAATGATTACATCATGCATTTATAGGTCTAATTTTAGAACTATAGCAGTGTAGCATACATTTGGAATCATAATGATTAAAATACTATTTTGAATATGAATGTATCATTCCTATGTCAATTGAATATTATGATATGTATAGTTGAAGGTAATAGATGTGGAAAGACTATAACATGCATTTGTAGTTTTTTTAAAACATGAGACATGGTTGTAGTGGGTTTTTCAAAATCTATTTTTTATTATGAAATAAAATGTTTGTTTGGTTCATTTATTTCCATTACTTTCATTTTATGCATCACAAGACAAAAGAACTATTGGTCAAAGTAAACCCTCTGTCTGTTTTTTGTTGGTCTGAACCTAAGAGCTATAAATAATTTTAGGCACATGAATGTATTATAATGTATTATAATTCATTATTTTTAGATAGAATCAATAACTATAGATCATAATATAGGATGAAATCATGGAGGCCAGCCACGAACAAATTTAGACATAAACATATTTATAACTTATAAAACCAAAATACATTACATGCAGGTCTATTTAAAACTTCCAAATGATCTATTTTACCATAATGGGTCTAAAATGCATCAAATAGGATCAAATTAATGTAATTAAATTTACTTAAACAAAAATTAATGAAATCCATATTTAGATAGTTATTCCATGGACTTCTTCATTATTACATAGGGATGTTAAGCCAACATACCCTTTATTTTTTGTTTCATCAAACATAAGTAGAAAATAAATGATGCAGAGGTCAAACTTCAAATTTGCCAAAATGAAATTGAATTCTTGTGTTAATTTCTCTACATAGGTAAGAAAGAAATTAAATATCATGTGATTGATAAGATTCAATATTTTATAGATAATGTGCATAATTAAAATAAATTATAGCGATTTACTGCTCTCTTCAACTATGTCCATAAATATATATTTTAATTATATATAAAAAAGAAGTGGAACCAAAATAATTATGAAGTATATAGTTTTTGGCTTGTATTTATGATCCCACAATCATCTTCACTTTTGAGTACATTATGAAGTCTATAGAAAAAGAAGTGCAACCAAAAAAATTATGAATTCCATAATCGAATCATTATTACAATCAACATAGTTACTAGATGGAGAGTAACTTTCATCATTGTCGATACCTTTTATAGATGTGCAAATGTACAAAGTATCTATTCACCCAATTTTGTCTAGGTTATAGTAGTGGGAAATCAATGTCATGGGATATGGTGTATCTTTTCCATAATGCTACAAAGGATTGACGTGGATCGAGTCTTACTATGTCATAATGATTATTCAAACATTGAATAGTTCAAAATTAATTCTAAAAGGTAGATTCATTTTAATGAATATGTTTCTAACTTGATCTGGGTGTATTTTGACATCAAGATTATTGGATACCTTTTTAGGCATGAATTTTTCCAGAAATGGTCTTATGTAACTTGGAATGGCACCATGATTAATGAATATTTTAGGCAAGACTACATTCCCCTTGATCCATTCAAAATACCATTGGATGATAAAGTAAAAATCATGCCTTTCTACTAGTGTCAAAAACTTGAAACTAGCATACAGAATGTAGTATCCAAGATAGTTGTTATTGTAATTCAAAATAACATTATCCCATCTCATACTAACAGGTTTAAAAAACTAATTTGTATATCTAAGTCCCCTCTAATTAATGGCATCAACCACCACATTCAATTTATATCTCAATTTATATTATTCTCCTACCAGTGTTTACTTAATATAATACTTTTTCCAAATGTGCTCATGAAATTATTCTATGATTTTTGTTACTTGCACCATATTTATTTTATAATTTGTTCTTAGAAATATGATTTCAAGAGGCCTTCCAACCAATATAAAAACAATTAGTGAGGAATTACAAAAAAATACCACATATTGCTATCCCTACTATTTATGAAATGAATATGTTAAAACAATAAAATTCAACTAGACATTTCTTACCCAAAAAAAGCTAATTATGTTTCCCTCACTTTTTATTTACTATAGGTAAAAATAATATTTTTAAAGGTACAAAACCTTTCATATTTGGATCTCCATTTCTATAAATAGATAATTCATTTAATATCTTTAACTCTACACATTTAATGACTTAATTGAATGCCTTGAAATCCATTGAGCACATGGTCATATATCCATAGACTTGATGAAGCATAAAATGAATAAAATTACATCATATAATATAATGAGAGTATATTCTCACTCAATTTACATCTTTATGCCCTTGTCGTACTATCACTAAAACTTATCAAGTTACATTATCTCCATTATGTCTATCCCTCTCTCACTATACTTCCCTATTTAGATCCTCATTCTAGAATTATTTGTAATTCTTATGAGGAGGGTTCAAAAAAGTTTTTTTCTCTAAAAAATATTATGTTATCTCCCTCTATTCATGTTTTATATGAAGTCTCTATCTACGAATAGAATTTACATGCCCATTGTGCACTTATTAGAATGGATGAGCCATTGAGTGTTGTGTTCTTTAAATCTCCTTACTCTGCACCTTGTTCTAAACATATGCCATATATTTTTTAAATAATGATAATGTTTCAATGGTATGATTTTTTATGACACATTTTTCAAAATCTCTCATGCTCTAGATATCAGGGCTTGGACCTTATCAAATTTAGCATCGATAGGGATCTATTCATATAATGAAATACATCCTATTAAAAATGTCAAAAATAGAAAACCAAATTAGTACGATTAGAGACATGTCTTATGCTAGTAACCTCCCTTAGTTGGTTTTTAGTGTCATCTACCAATTTTTTTGATTCACCTTCAACTGTAGGATTTTATACTCACATATCCATACCCGATATATCTTTAGATTGAGGGTTCAATCCTTTAACATCCATACCTACTTCACCCTCATTTTCAATTCTAATTCTATCTTCTATCAATTACATAATGAAAATGTATCACATAATTTAGACTCCTCACATAATTGTAAACATAGAAATTATAAATGGAAGAAATCTTACATTGTAATCTGTATCAATACTATTGATGCACTCATTAACACCATCCCCTAAATCTTAACAATTACATCTCTTTTTCTCTTTCTCATCAGCTCCACCTTAATCACATGTTTACAAGTGTATCCTTGGAGTGAAAATGGGTAATTACATAATGACATAAATGGCCTTGTAATATAGACATGATAATGCAACGAATTGTCTTTCATACTCTACACCCAAGGTATACTAGGGTTTTTTTGTGGAAGGTGACATGACAACCTAGGATCTAAAAAGCCTTGCCCCATGAAATATTTTCAAGTCTCTCTACTTTGAAGTTCCTATGGAATCCATTTTCCTTGTATATTTTTATCCACCAGTAATATATGTAAACATTTGTGGTTAGTTGGTTAACAAAAAATCCATCTTGTGGTGTGCATAAGTCCATATTGTCCTCAATAAATAAATTTTCAAATGGGAATGGTAAGATTCTATGGCTGAATTTATTTCTTTCCCAGCATGCATAAGTGTGTAGAAAATATTGAAACCATATTATAACCACGTCAATCCAATGTTACTCCTAATATTCGATAAAATTGGCCTGTGTGGAATGATACATTTCTACAAACTTTATGAACTCATTTTTTTCCATTTCTTCATCATCACAACTATGTATTGTGTACCCCAACTGACCAAACATCATGCATCTTACATCACATTCTTTCACCTTTGACATTAAATTCTTAAACCATATATGAAAAGCATACCAAATACATAAGTAAACCTCACAATTGAATGTTTTCCTACATAACATGATATTTTTTGAAGAGTATAAAATATAAGGTGAGAATGGTATCTATGAAGTTCAAAATATGAACTTCATGATGCATGTACAAATAATGGAGACACACCTAATAAATTTTATCTCTAAACTAACATTATATACCATGAAGGCATTGATTATCTACTCAAAATATTTAAAATTTATGCTCTATATAAGTATTTGCACCCATTGGCTAATCTCAGCAGTACACGACCATGACATAATGACCCATGCAATGGGCACACCTTGGTGTTTAGAATTAAACACCAACAATGTGTACAATTGGAAATGTATACAAATATAGAACTAAACTGATCTTGCATGTTGGGAAATATCTATGTTATTAACTATTATTACAAACATTAAAAACATACCATCATCTCATTCATGACAAATGTTGAGTCTATCACCAATAAGTTGTGCTTCCCAAATCTCAACAACCATTCTAGCTATTGTGGGAGTTGGATGCATAGTATCAATGGTATTTACCTATCCCCATCAATATCTCTCCCATTGTATCCTTGGTAGACAAACCACTTGTCAAGATTTATCAGCACCCATAAATGGATACTTTCTACTACATTTGGACTATAGACATACTTTTCCTCCTTGATTAGGTATTCTTTATTGTATATATCATTCTTGCTAAGGAAATAATCTTGTTATGTTTCACCATTAAATAATATAATGTTCTCATTCATCATCTCATGGTGTTTGATATGGATATAATTAATAAACATTCCCAGCAATAGTATCCTATGAACCCATTCTTTCAGTTGGGGGCTGATGTAAGGATCAAAAATATATTTCTTGCCCTTGAATTATTCATATTACTACCCATGATAATGATTGAATTCATTATCTATGTGTTCCACTTGATTTTATGTGAGAAATAAATGTTTATTTCTAACAAACATATGACTTGTGCTAAAATGACACTGAAAACCACATTGTATATGCCTTCAAACTGATTGACTACCCTTTCCTGACTTTGGTCATACAGAGTTGTCTTCTGGCATGGGATTGATTTCTAATAAATCATCAAGTGCATATGAACACTAGTATCTTTAAGAAAATGTTAAAAATATCCAGTGTATGGAAATTAAAAATATGATACATAAATGATGCACAAATGGAACATAATAACATCTTGATAGAAACCCACTTGTCTAAAATAGAAGGTTACTTACATGACATATTCAAAGGTAGCAGTGATCCTACTCTACTTGCCAGGAATAAATGATTTTTTCATGTGATGTGAAACCTAAAAAATTATAAGGAATGACTCCCTTATTTATTTTCCTTTCACAAAGTCATCAACCCTATCACCATCCACCCAAGTGACCCACAAATCTTCATCATTGATGTCAGGAAATTTTTTCACTTGACATTGTTGTAGTCAAATGGACCCTCATTAGGATTTTTTAGTGGGAAATACATAATTTTTTCCCACCTTTTCACCATCTATTACAACCTATAAGAATAATGTTTCATTTAACCAATACTTAATACACAATATGAATATTAGTAATGAACTATATAAAACATCTAAAGAAAGAAGTGGATTATTTATTTTGTGTCTTTTTTAAATGTAAGATAAATTATCTTTGGGTTATACAAGAGAAGATAATAAAATTTTGTTGTAAAATAAACAAAACACCTACACAGAGGATGTTGATGTCTAAAACTCTCACTTTAGGTTTAACAGCCTCCTACGAGAAGATTTACAGGCATGGGACCAAATTATAGTTTGTAAAGCAACCTCTAGGGTTTTAGAAGCTGGCTCTTCATTCAAAGTTGGGGAGTGAAAATGGATAAGGAAATAAATGCAAATAATATTGAAATAACACTAACTAAGGTGATACACCAAGAGATTTAAAGCATTAACCTATTATTGCATAGAATAGATTAAATCATTGAACACTATAGACCATAAAAGAGAATGAAACATGAATTAATATCTATAAATTAAGCAAATATCAATACTATAGAAGTAAAGGAAAATAAATAACAAATAAAGATGGATTCCCACTCAAATTGACACAGAACATTACTTCCTCTTCATTTCTAGATGGATAACATAATATAAAAAGGATTTGAGGGAACAATACAAAATGTCCAATCATACCTATGAGGGGAACCTATTAAGGTCAAAGAATGAAAAAATGCTAACTACTATTACTTCTATTCTATTATAAATGGATGTTTACAAAATTAGAAAATAGTAGTAAAATGATAACTAGCCCCTTCCAAAAGGGATGAGCCTAGAATATATAGGCAAAATAGCCTCTCATGGTAATGACGCCTAAAAATCATGGCACTCACACCCATGATTATTCCATTGTAACTAAATAAGGGACTTAGGATCAAGAGTTTAGTTAGCCTCCGAATCCTGGATATTATACGACCATTTTATCTTGTTAAAGCCATGACACTCAAGAGGGATGTAGTGATGTCATTGGTATATCTTTGAATTTTTTTATACTATGACACTGGGGATGGGGATCCATTTTCCTTGGCCAATGGCATAACTCCTTTATCTAATAATAAAGTCTTGGCCTTTGAATAAGCATTATCATGCCATGTGGAAAGGATCGGCTCCTTCTTATTAAAATTGCATGGTCTTTTCTTTTTTCAACTAGACAATGATGCAATTCCAAGGTCTAACAAACCAAAACCACTCATGGATAAGCACAAGGATGACATGTGTTGATTTGGCACTTTTTTAAGGAAAATGAGCACTTCTTTGGTAAGGTTGAGCACGGGGTTGCCACATGTAAAGTAGACACTCCTTCTAGGGGAAGTCAGGCATTTATTTACAAAATTGAGCATGAGGGCACCACTTGTTGGAACCACATTCACTAATAAGTGGTTTTGTGGGCCCCATTAATCCATATTATAGCTAATGGCATTGTCTAAAGGTTTGACCAAAATGAACCAGCTTTGGATGAGCGTTGGGCCACCATATGACAAGCCTGCACTATATCAAAGGGAAATGAGAGATTATTTGGTCTAAATAAATACCAGACTAACACATAAAAGGAAGAGAAAGGAGGTTAATACTTAGACAAAATTGTAAATAGGATCCCAAGAAGGAAGAGGTTGAAAGAAGAACCATAGAAAGTATGGATTAAGCTTGAGGCAAAATGGCAACTATTTCAAAATGAGAAAACATGGATTTTGATCCACAGTTCTTGGCAACTCAAAGGGCATCTACCTATGGATGGGAAAACCCAAAACTTTGGTATTCAAACTAGTCAAATAAAAATTTCAAAGGAAGAGTAATTTATTAAAAACTTATAAGTTTTGAAGAGAAACATGCAAAGGTACCCACTCTTCCTCCTTAGGTTGGGTCTTCTTATTAAAAACCTTGAAGGCTCTATCTAAATCAATAATCTCCTTGAAGGAGATAATACCCAAGCCTTGAGTGACTACCAACATTTGGAACTCTAACCAAGAAAGTGGTTGAAATATCTTCTCCACTTCAGAGATACCAAGTGACTGATCAAGAGCCATGAATATGGTTTTATCATTCTACTTTTATTCTAGCAGCACTTTAATTTGGTCTTTTGGGAGGATGGTGTTGTCTACCAATAATGGGGAGGATTCCCAATTGGAATAGTTATTCAATGTGCCCCCACCTATCTTGGACTACCTACTCTAAGGCATTAAGGAATGCCTTACATTTTTTGGCTACCTTGTTGTAACCTAAGAATTCATTTACCTTTACTACTACCTATCTTTGATTGGCTACCCCATTTCTTGTAGTGTTGCATTCGAAGCACTGTAAAGCTTTTGGATGAGGAACTATGAATCTGAGACCTTGGGGGATATGAAGGTAATGACTTATTCAATGGCTATGCTTACCTAAGAGATCATTTACTACAAATTTATGATGAAGGTGAGGGTTAGTTTTAGGTTTGTAGTTGTGCCCTTGATCCTTTCCCAATAATATTTTATAGATACTAGATCATGGGGAGGATTTATATGGTCTATAAGTGGGTGTCAAGGTAATTCTTTAGCTTCTTAATTTATTGGTCCTTGACCAATGATTCTTGATGTGCCTACTACTATAATTGTTGAAAATCCAAATTAGAATCTAAGAGATTTTGGACAAGTCTATGCCAATTCAATCTCTCTTTCCTATAGCTTGGTCTCAATGATCATTCATAGATTGGCTTCCACTTATAATCTCTCACTAGAGACATAAATCTAAAGGTTGGACCTCACTTTATTGAGATCCACTTCTTTGGCCTTAGCGTCATTATTGAGATAGTTGACTGTAGCCTTCACATTAGTGAGTTTTAGCTTGGTCTTCTTTAGCTGTCGGGTCACTTTGATGTAGTCTATGGTTATAGATGTCTACATTTCCTCCATCATCTTAACCCTATCAATGGGTTTAGCCTTGCTGAGGTTGAGGTTAATAGCTTATATGGTATAGTCCTCTAGATGCATCTACTCTTGGGGCTTGACTATTTGAGGGTCCAGATGAGAAATCATGAGGGATTATTGTGTAAGATCATAGAATGACCACATGTGAGTCTGTGTAGTGGACCTAGCTTACTTTCCCATTTTCTTCTTCATTTGAGCCTCATAGGCCCTCCTTTCTAAGTCCATCTGATGATGGTACTAATTTGATGATTGAATGTTCTCCTTTATGAAGGGGATTCCCTATGGTAGTATGAATGGAATGGTCACTTACTACTATGAAGTAGCAGACCCTATCCCTACAGAGGTGATTGAATGAAGGGTGAGGGTGGAAAGATAGAAATGTAGGAGTTTGTGGGGTAGGGTGAATGACTATTATGCCATGATGGAGGATAAGGTAGATGATGTAGGTAGAGGGTGTTAGAAATATTGTCATTGATGTCAAAGGTCTAGCATTATTGGTGATAAAGGCCCCATTGCATTTAATGGTGTTTTTAATATTCATATCTTGGCTAATGTGTTTTAATATTTATTTAATATTAATGAATATATTTTTGGTTGCATATAATTCAAAAGAGGGCCCATGGAGAAGTCAAAGAGTTACGGGGTAAAAGATGAAAGAGGAATGGGATGCATTTTTTCATGAAGAGGCATCTTGACAAATTCCAAGAGTCACCATGTGAAGAAAAAAGAGGATATGGTACATTTATCCATGAAGGGACACTTTGAAGAATATGAAAAGTCACCAAGATAAAGACAAAAAAGGACTCTTTTTCTTATGAAGGGTCACCATATGACTTTTCAAATGCAAGGATACGAAGGGTCATGCAAGTTTGGCACTATTTTCCATGAGGATTAAAGGGTCACAAAGGATGAATGTCAAAGGTCATTTGGAAATATATAAATAAAGGCTTGAGAAGCTATTTTTAATATGCAAGAGATTGCATGGTTTGTATTTTTTTTTGAAGAGAGAAAAGCAAGAGATATTGTAGAGTTCTATAATTTGTTGAGTAAGCAACATTGAGAGATAGTTGTGTTTTATACACAAGATGGGTTGGTGCTCATGTGGGTTGGTGCTCACAAATATTTTTAATGGTTTAGTGCTCTTGTGGGTTGGTACTCACAAATAGTTGTTGTGTTGGTGCTCGACAAAGGGGTTGGTGCTCCTACAAATTGATGCTTGTAAACTTTGTAATTTGAGTTGGTGATCATTCATATACTTGAGATTATTCTCCATGGTTTTTACTAATTTGAGTTTCCATGTAAAAATATGGTCTCTCTCTCTCTCTCTCTCTCTCTCTCTCTCTCTCTCTCTCTCTCTCTCTCTCTCTCTCTCTCTCTCTCTCTCTCTCTCTCTCTCTCTCTCTCTCTCTCTCTCTCTCTCTCATGTGGTACATATTATTATTTTAGTTTTATTACATATCTTAAATGTGTGGTTAAGTGGTTAAATAAAAGGAATTTGATTAAGAAATAAGATATATAATATACTGATTCACCCCCCCTCTCAGTATATTTCATTCTTATTAATTGGTATCAGAGCAGGTTCCTTTGAAAATGTTTTACAGCTGGAAGGTAGATCGAGAAAGCACGATGGATGGATCACATTAAAGTTTTTCTACAAATAAGGCACCTTTGTTTGATTGGACAAATTATGTTTTTTGGATCATAAGGATGAAGAATTATTTGATGGCCCTTGGATTTGACATATGGCAAGAAGTGGTAGAGGAATATGAAGAGCCACAAACACTTGTAACTACACTGGTAGAAAAGAAGGCAACTAAAAATAATGATAAAGATTTAAATGTTATTTTATGTGGTTTATATGAATCAAAATTTGTTAAAGTTATGAAATGTAAATCTACTCATGAAACTTGGGCAAAACTTAAGAATATTTAAAAAGGTGATGGAAAGGTTCAGCAAGCCAAGCTTCAGACTTTCAGAAGATAGTTTAAGAGTTTGAAGATGGAAGAGGAAGAAAATATATCAAGTTATATTTTGCAAGTTGATAAAATAGTTAATCAAATTCAAGGTCTTGGACAAAAGTTATAAGAATCAATTGTGGTTCAAAAAGTTTTGAGATCTCTACCATTGAGATATGATGCAAAAATTTCAGCAATTGAAGAGATGAAGAATTTATCCAAGCTAAAGATGGATGAGCTACATGGTATTCTTACGGTATATGAGATGTGGACCAAAAAAGATAAACCCTCAAAGAGAGAAGTTAATTTCAAGACATCAAAGAAAGAGAAGTCTAAGATGCAAGAATCAAGTGATAGTTCTAGTGATGATGAAGATGAAAATAGAGCTCTATTCATTGGCAAGCTGAAAAAGGGCATAGATAAATATCAAAGAAAATTACCTTTCAAACGTTTTAATTGTGGAAAGATTAGATGTTTTATAGCTAAGTTCCTAGATAAGGGTAAGGGTGATAATGAAGAAGGAAACTCTACATACAAGAAGAATTTTAAATAAAAATTCAATAAAGGATTCGAGAAGAAGAGTTTATATTCTAAAGATCCTAGTTCAACTGAAGATAGTGGAGTCAATGATTCAAAAGAAGAAGAGATTTTATTCATGGCCATACATAAAGATGCCTCTAAAATTAAATGTATAAATGATCAAGAAGAAGAATAGGATGAAGCTAAAGTGAATCTGGAAGGAGAACTCATTTGTGCCTTAGAAGAGTTAAAATCTCTTGAAAACAAGAATCAAAAATTAAATCTCCAGATCAATTAAAATGAAAAGGAATCAAAGGAAATAATTGAAGATCTACAAGCACAATTTGAAGAAGCTAAGAAGAATGAAGAAGATCTAACGACACAGTTGAAAATAGTAAGTAGAGAATGTGAAAGGTATGTTATTAAAAATGTTTCTTTAAAAATAGGTCTTAAAGAAAAAAATAAATCAATTAATGATAGAGCAACCAATGATTCAAAATTTGAGAGTAACACTAATATGTTGAATAAAATATTAAAAAATCAAATATCAATGTCAGATAAGATAGGTATTAGATTTGAAAAAGAGAAAGAGGAGGCCACTACTTTCATAAACAAGAAAAAAGGAAAGAGATATGTTGAAGCTCTTACAAAAGAAGAAATAAAAAAGGAAGAAGTTAAGAATAAAGAGGACATCTCAAACAAAGAAGGTTGGAGGGAACAGAGATACAAAAGGTAATCAGGTCAAAGATACACAAATAGGTCCTATTTTTATAGTTACTATTTTTATTATAATGGATATGGTCATAAGAAAATAGAATGTCAAAAAAGGGCTAACAATTTCAAAAATAAGGAGAAGGAAAGTCATGTAGAGTCAAGCAGAAGCCACAAATTTTTTACTCCTCTATCAGGATTTAATGAAGAGGCCATAATATGTTATAAGTGTAATAACTTTAGACACATAGCCTAGTATTGTAGAAGTGTGTTCAAGTCAGTTAAGAAGGACCAGAGTTTCAAGGCTCCATTCATCAAGAAGAAAGTTTAGATAGGTTCATGGCAGAGGAAACAACCTGAAAATCTATGTTGGTATAGACAACGTTGCATGCAAGAAATGAAGAAAAGCCATGGTTCATTGACAATGGATGTTTGAGGCACATGACAGGAGATAAAATCAAGTTCATAACCTTTAAGAAGACCAATGGTGGCACAGTGAAATTCAAAAATAATACTACTACCAAAATTACCAGAAAAGGTACACTAAGTTTGGATAATGGTAGAACTAAAACTAAAAATGTTTTGTATGTAGAAGGTCTTAAGCATAATCTTTTGAGTTTAAGTCAAATGTGTGATCAAGGGCACACACTAAATTTTTATGTAAAGGGTTGTGAAATTATGAGAAAAAATTTAGATGTGTTGATTGTAGATGCTCAGAGAATAGGCAATAATTTATATATGTTATTAGACATCAAAGGTCAAAGATGTTTGAGTCATATTTAAGAAATTTGCCTATGGCACTGGAGAATGGGTCACATAAATTTTGACAATCTTGTCAACATCAGCAAAAATCAATAAGCCAAAAATATTTCAAATATTACAAAGCCATGTAACATGCTTTGTGAACCTTGTTAGCATGGGAAGCAGGCCAGAAGGCAATTCAAAACAAAAGAGTACTCAACCATTCAGATGTTAGAGGTTGTTCACACTGATATGTGTCGACCTATGAGAACTCAAAGTACTCAAGGTGAGAAATATTTCATGTTACTTATTGATGATTTTTCACGTATGACTTGGGTAATATTTTTAAAGAAAAAATCAAAAACTTTTAGACATTTCAAAGCATTAGTTGATAATGAAACCAATTTGAAGATTAAGTGTCTAAGATCAGATCAAGGAGAATAATTCATGTCAGATCAATTTATTTAATTTTTTGAAGACCATGGAATAAAGAGACATTATTCAGTAGCCAGAACTCCACAACAAAATGGAGTAGTTGAGTGGAGAAATAGAATAGTTTAAGAGATGGCAAGGACAATGCTAAATGAATCAAAGATACCAGATAAATATTAGAGAGAGGCAGTTGCTATAGTAGTGCATATTCAGAATAGAGCATTATTGAGAGTCAATAGTGACAAGACTCCTTATGAGCTATGGAAAGACAAACTAACAATAGTTGATTATTTTAGAGTTTTCAGCAGTAGATGCTTCATAAAGAGAATCGACAAAAAACTTGGGAAGTTTGAATCTAGAGCAAATGAAGGTATATTTCTTGGTTATTCTTGAAAAAGTAAAGCTTATAAATGTTATAACAAAAGAACCAAATATTTTTTTGAAAGTGAAAGTGTCAGGATAGAAGAAGATGGAACACAAAGAATTAGTGATCTAGTAGACATTCCTAAAATCATTGAAGAGGAAGATTTTGAAGAATCAGATAAAGATGAGAAGAAGGAGAAAAGGACTCCAAAACTTCATCCAAATATGTTTAGACATATTATAATGAAAGTGACATCATCAGGGACATAAATGAAAGAATTCACACCAGAAGAATGATGGCAAATGAATCTAAGCAAGTTAATTTCTCTTTATTATCCAAAATTCAACCTAGAACTTTTTTAGAAGATAGACATGATAAGCATTAGGTTAAGGCTATGGATGAAGAATTAAATTAGATAGAAAAGAATGATACTTTGGAATTAGTGCCTAGACCAAAAGATCACAATGTGAGCAAAAAAAAATGGATTTATATAAATAAGTTGAATGAAAATGGAGAAGTGACCAGGAAAAAAGAAAGATTAGTATGTAAAGGATATGCTCAAATTGAAAGAATATATTTTGAAGAAACTTTTGAACCAGTGGTAAGGTTAGAAGCTATTATAATGTTTCTTGCATATGCAATGTCTAAAAATTTCAAAGTGTTCCAGATGGATGTCAAATCTGCCACCCTAAATGGGAATCTAGAAAAAGAGGTCTACATTGAGCAGCTAGAGGGATTTATTCTCTCAAATATTAGTAGTCATATATGTAGATTAAAAAATCATTGTATGGATTGAAATAAGCTCCCAGAGCTTGGTATGCAAGACTTGATAAGTACCTGTAGGATCAAGGTTTTAAGAGAGGATTTATTGATAGTAATCTCTACATCAAAATAGAAGGTGAGCATCAATTAATTATTATGGTATATGTTAATGACATCATTTTTGGAGGAAACATTGAAAAGATGACAAAAAAAAATTATAATAATATGCAAAAATAATTTGAGATGTCTATGCTTGGAAAATTATCATTTTTCTTAGGATTTCAAATATTTTAGTCTAATAAGGGAATTTTCATATCTTAAAGTAAATGTGCTAAGAAAATGTTTGAAAAATTTGGTTTTGAGGATTGTGCACCAGTTGGCACACCAATGTGTATGGAAAATAAGGTGAGCAAGGATGAGGATTCACCTATTACAAATCAATATTTGTATAGATCTATGATTGGTAGTCTTTTATATTTGACAACATCAAGGCCAGACATCATGCATGCAGTAGGTATGGTTGCAAGATATTAGTCATCTCCAAAAGATAGTCATGTTTAGTTGGTGACGAGAATATTTAGATATATCAAGGGGATATTGGATTATGGATCGTGGTATCCCATAGGTAGATATTTCACTTTGGTTGCTTATACAAATTCAAATTGGGTAGGGTGCTTGGATGACAGAAAGAGTACAAGTGGAGGAGCTTTCTTCTTTGGTGATAGCTTAGTATCATGGCTAAGCAAGAAGTAGAATTTTGTATCACTTTATACAGTTGAAGTATAGTATATTATAGTGGTATTATGTTGTACTCAAGTGCTTTGGATGAAGCAAACTTTGGAAAATATCAAGGTAAAATATGATGAACTTATTTATATTTTTTGTGACAACACAAGTACTAATGACATTTTGAAGAATCCAATGATGCATTCAAGAACAAAACATATTCCCATTAGATATTACTTCTTGAGAGAGCAGGTTGCAGATTAACAGGTTAAGATGGAGTATATTAGTACTACAAAGTAGATTGTAGATATTTTCACAAAGGCACTACTAAAAGACACATTTGAGTATTTGCAAAAGAAGTTAGGAGTAATTTTCTTACTTCCTACCATTGAGGTTCAACATAAATTGAGGGGGAGCTAAGTGTTAGATCTAGGTAGGCCCTTTACCATTGATGTCAAAGGGGGAGAATAATAGGTACAGGTATAGGTATAGGTACAAAGAATAGGTATAGGTTACTACAGTAAGGGAGAGTTACTGTATGTTTTTTAGATGGTAGTATGTGCAATTTTTAGGATGTGGTAGTTTTAGTTTGAGGCTGCCATCAATGACAAAGGAGGAGATTGTTGGAAATATTGTCATTGATGTCAAAGGTCTAGCATTATTGGTGATAAAGGCCCCATTGCATTTAATGGTGTTTTTAATATTCATATCTTGGCTAATGTGTGTTAATATTTATTTAATATTAATGAATATATTTTTGGTTGCATATAAGTCAAAAGAGGGCCCATGGAGAAGTCAAAGAGTCATGGGGTAAAAGATGAAAGAGGAATGGGATGCATTTTCTCATTAAGAGTCATCTTGAGGAATTCCAAGAGTCACCATGTAAAGACAAAAAGGGGTATGGCACATTTTTCCATGAAGGGACACTTTAAGGAATATGAAAAGTCATCAAGATAAAGACAAAAGAGGAAAGGACACTTTTGCTTATGAAGGGTCACCATATGACTTTTCAAATGTAAGGATACGAAGGTTCATACAAGTTAATTGGCATTTTCCATGAGGATTGAAGGGTCACAAAGGGTGAATGTCAAAGGTCATTTGGAAAGCTATATATAAAGGCTTGAGATGCCATTTGTAATATACAAGAGAGTGCATGGCTTGTATTTGTTTTCAAAGAGAGAAAAGTAGGAGATATTGTAGAGTTTTATCATTTGTTGAGTAAGCAACATTGAGAGATAGTTGTGCTTTATACACAAGAGGGTTTGGTGCTCCTTTGGGTTGGTGCTCACAAATATTTGTGAGGAGTTAGTGCTTTTGTGGGTTGGTGCTCACAAATAGTTGTTGTGTTGGTTCTTAGCAAAGGGGTTAGTGCTCCTGCAAGTTGGTGTTTGTGAACTTTGTAATTTGAGTTGGTGCTCATTCATATACTTGAGATTGTTCTCCATGGTTTTTCTCACTTTGGGTTTCTACATAAAAATATAGTGTCTCTCTCTCTCTCTTATGTGGTGCTTATTATTGTTTTAGTTTTATTGCATATCTTGAATGTGTGGTTAAGTGGTTAAAGAAAAAGAATTTGATTAAGAAATAAGATATATAATATACTGATTCACCCCCCTCTTAGTATAATTTTTTCTTAATAGAGGGGTTGAGAAAGTCATGATGGAAGAGATTGGGACAACAAAATAAAGTGGTGAGAGCTCGATGGTGGGTTGAGTGGATGAAAACAAGAGTGGGGTCAGGGAAGTAATTGGTTAGGTAGTAAAGAGTGTCACAACTTGAGGTGAGATGGTGGATGGAAATGTGGAGGCAATGAGAGAGGTAAAAGTGGAAATAAGGGTTCACAAGAAGTGTATCTTATTATACACATGCTCTAATGGAGGGCTTGATTTTGGTACCTTAGGTTGCTTGTACTAAGATGAACTAGTCATGAGATGCTAGGAGGGGGTTTTTGGCAACTGTGAGGCTATGGGATATGGGTACATTGGGGGAAGCCAAGTTTAAGTCTTTAGAACCTCCAAGAATTTATCCTTATTTTGTTGTGTTACATCCCCTACTTCTTTCTGAGGGGTATCTTCTTCTCCTTCCTCTTCTTCTTCTCCTGCTATCTCTATCTCAGGAGAGAATCTTATTTCCACCAAGCTTTCCTCTAGGTGATGCTCATCCCAACGACTCTTTAAGGTCTCATCTCCTTCTTCATCATCAAAACTAGATTATGGCTTACTGATCTCATACCTATATTTTATATAAGTGGTGATTTTCTCTTTGTTCCAATCTCTCTAGGTGAGTTGCTTCTTTATCCCCTTAAACATTTTTTTGGATGGGTCATATGTCTGAATCACACCGTAGAATGATTCCCATGGTTTGAAGGTGTCTAACAAGATCTAAAATAGATTTACATAATTCTAAAGGATGTCTTCCATGGGTGACCTCCTCTTCTCCAAGTATGGTCAGTTTTGATGCTTAGGAGCACTAGTGGTCTTCAAGGATGTTATTTATTCATCTAGCTCATAGTTCCATCTATCATCGATTAGGTTGAGGTTGAGCTCTGATAGTTTAGCTATGAGTAGGCATCCCTACTACCTCTTTACCATTTTGATTCCCCCTCTTGTGAAAATGAAATCATATAGGCCTTTCTTCTTCTTTCCTGCTCCATATACAGAGTCCACTACATTAAGTTGGAGAGCCAATTTTAGTGTCAGGGTCCTATTCATAGTAGGCATGAGAGCTGAAAGGGTTTTACTTAGATCTCATGCACTTAGATAAATGAAAAATGGGTTCTCTAGAAGACGTCGACTAGGATCCTACTCCTAATGAACCATGACTGCTACACATCTATCATTCTAAATGTAATGGCCTCTGTGTTGAGGTCAATGAGAACTAGAGATAAGAACTCATAGTAGTCTTATGTGACTGACAGGACATGGGTCCAAATAGTGACTAGGGTCACCACGTTTGGGAAAACATCCATATTGGAGGAATTAAGTTTGATATACATG
The DNA here is from genome assembly GCA_037957365.1 of Torreya grandis. Taxonomy (NCBI): domain Eukaryota; kingdom Viridiplantae; phylum Streptophyta; class Pinopsida; order Cupressales; family Taxaceae; genus Torreya; species Torreya grandis. The sequence goes on along the minus strand of JARHVA010004057.1, from coordinate 1,551,906 downwards.
GAGAAAAATGGGAGTGCTAGTATAGAATGAGATGTAGGAGGAAGGATGAGTACCAAAAGGTACCCATTATCAAAAAAATTTCTAGTTTGTTCTTCATGGTGGTGATGATGGATTTAAAAAAATATATCATATACACCTTCCCCTTTTCCATCATGGTTAGGAGGAAGAGTGCCCCTAATTGAAATTCATCAACATTAGCATCAGATTCCATACTGAATATGAAGGCTAGCATAGATATGGTATCCTTCAAATAGTGCATGGGTAAGCTCACAAGGGGGATGGGTAGAGGAGGCATCTCCATGATGTCACTTTTGAGGAGAAAGCCAAGTAAGTGCACCTTCTCATGGAATTGAGAGTCCTAAACATCTTGAAGGTTTTCCATGCTGTAGATATCAGCCTTAGGGTTGCTTGGGAGTCGTAACATCTCCCTGATACCATCTGTATTGATTTTCACCCTTATATGGGCATTACCAATAATTATGCTATTGTTGACATCCTACCTCTCCATATAGAGGAAATGATTTTTGGGCATGGATGAACATAAGGCTCCATGAAGTATGCCAATGTGTAGTCCCACATTTTGTATCCAAATAAGCCATACTCATCCTTGAGAACACTTTATAGTATTTAAGCATGAGTGCCCTCTCTCAAACTTTTAGGATTCTTAGATAGCTTTAGATTGAAGATATCATCCACAAAATTAGTGACCAATGCTTGGTCTTTGTAGTCTCCTTTGGCCACCTTCTTTACATTTGACAATTTCTCCTTTCATTGAGCAGGAGCAAAAGCGTAGGATTTACTCATTACATATTTTAGGGGAAGGTCTCCTCGGCTACCCAAGCCATAGATTCTTTGTTTAATGGGATGATTTTCTCCCCTTGAAGATGTGGAAGGACCCATCTCCTAGATTCTTCTCATAAATCAATCTCTATCATGAACAAGATATTGGATTAGCAAATTTGCTCATAAATTTCTCATTTCTAGGCTCAAATCTCTCTACTCTTTTATGCTCTACTCAATTTCATAATTCTCTTCTAAAACTCTAATGTGTCTAAGTGTTTGGTTTATATGAGGTGATGGTATTTATACACTGATGCTACTAGCCATGATCATTATGTAAAATATGAAAACAAGTGCCCCCATAAATGATAAGGGTGGTACACATGCTAAAAGAGCCATTCACAAGAGATTTGTGGCAATCTCTATAGGGAATCACAAAAAATAGAGAGTCTGACATTAATGATAGGGGAGGTGATTAGTTCACTATCTTTCATAGAATGTTTTCTTTTAAAGATTTAGGAGAGCTAGGGTGAGGAAACGTGGAAACTAGACAAGCCACTTGTGCCAATGACACTTATTCAAATAAAATAATTATGGAAAGGGAAACAAAGGAAAAGGAAACACACAAACAAATAGGGAAACTAACTAAATATGTACAAGGGGAAGGGAGAAGCTAGTTTAAATGCTATAAATTGATCTCATTAACTAGGATCTCTAATGCATTACCCTCTTCATCTTCTAATTTGAAAGCATTTCCTACCTATTGTTGATGATGAAAAATGGTCCTCTCCATAGAGAGTCAAACATTGCATGCCATCCTAGCTTTATGGCCCTTTGATAATAATTAAGGACTAAATCCCCAGGTTTGAATCTAGGGTTTGGTGCCTTCTTGTCAAATCATCACTTGATTGCTTGTTCTCTTACTTCTTGGAGGCTAATTATCTCTACAAGTCTAACTTCCATCGCTCTATTTTCCATAATTTTGATATCTTTTAGAATATTTAAGGTGGGTATATCTGATGACACTGGCATGACCACTTCTTTTCCATATACAAGTTCATATAGGGAGGTTTTTAGGATTTTCTTTGGAGTGATGCAATCTGCTCATAGAGACACTCTTATGTGCACATGCCACTCACTTTGCCAATCAGTGCCCATCTTTTTAGTCATCCTTACCAAATTTTTATTTGTTAACTCCACCAACCCATTCCCTTATTGGTAGTAATTAGATGAATATTTTAAGAAGATACCATTTTGGAGTGCAAACTCAAAAATCTTAGACCTAAAGAAGGCTTTCACATTGTTGGAGATGATTGTCTTGGGTGGGATGACTCTTGTTATGAGTTATTCTAAGAATCTAAGAATCATATTCTTAGTTGCCTTTCTCAGTGAGACTACTTTGGTCTACCTAGTGAAGTATTTAATGGCCATTAATATCCAGTTGTGACTAGAACTTGAGATAGGATTAATCATTTTGATAAAATTTAGACCCCACTATGAAAAAGGTTCATTGATCATGATTAGGTTCAGAGGCATGGTCAAATTCTTTCTTTTCCCCATGAAGGACTAGAATTTTTGGCATTTTTTAATTACTTGGTGGTAGTCTATAAACATGGTCAGCCAATAATACCTGGTGCATATGATCTTTATCATGGTGAATTTTATTGAAAAGTGGTTACTTAGTGGAGCAAAGTGCATATCTTGGAGGATTTTCCCAACTTGGTGTCTTTCAACACATCAGATTAGATCTCTATCAAAGTTCTTTTTAAACAAGAATCCTTGGATTAGCATGTATCTATACCCTTGCATCTTGTAAAAATGCCTCTTATGTTCATGTAGGTCATCAAGATACTGATTGGTTTGTATGAAGTGGGTCTGGTCAACCACCCAAGATCCATCAGCTTTGAATTAGTTCAGTATGATCACTTCCAGCATGCCTTGTTCCTCTAATAAGACATCTGCACATTGGGCTAGGTACTTGTAGATTCCCCTTCCTATGATCACTTTAGTTAGCCTAACATTGATGTCATACTCTAGGATCTTGGTGATCTAATTAGCCCATTTTTCAATTATTTCTCCTTCTATTATGTATTCACGAATGCTATAGTGGGCCATGTACACCATGACTTTGTTTCCTTCCACAAAATGCCTAAACTTCTTAAGGTCCTTGACTATGGAAAAAGCTTATCTCTCTAAAAAATTATATTTAACTTCATACCCATGTAATTTTCTTGGGTACAATGTGATCAAGTGCTCATTTCTTCCTTCCTCTTCCTTTTGAGTTAACACAACCGTTAGGCTATGCTTACTCCCATAAATGTACATAATGAAATATTTATAAAATTTAGGGTTAACCTATACAATTGTGGTAGATATTACATCCTTGATTTCCTAAAATGTTGTTTTTTCTTCAGGTATCCACTTGAAGTCCTAGTCCTTCTTTAGCATCAGGGTGATTGGTCTCACCAATATTGTGAATTCAAATATAAACCTGATAATAAAATTTATCTTTCCAAGGAAAGATTACACTCCTTTATTGTTTACCAATAGAGCTAAGTCTCTGATGGCCTTTATTCTCTTCGAATCAATGGTGATCCCTGATTTGGATACTATATATCCAAGAATCTTGCCTTGCAAGACTCCAAAAACACATTTATTGGGCTTAAGAGATATAATTATTTCTTGGCACCTTTGGAAGACCTTCTCCAAATGGTCAAAGTGATCCTAATTTTCCATATAAAAAATGGTGAGGTCATCTAGGTAGATGAGGATGATCTTATTTATTAGGCCTTTGAAAGCTACATCTATTGTCCATTGGAATGTCACTCTAGCATTAGAGAGGTTGAAGGCATCTTTGCATATGTGAAGGTTCCCCACTTCATGGTGAAGTTAGTCTTATGCTAGTCTTATTTATTCACCCACACCTGATTATACCCAAAAACTCCATCTAGTAGAGAAAACATCACCACACCTATTACTATTTGGAGGAGCTGCTCCATAAAAGGAAGGGGTAATGGTCCTTCAAGGATGCCTTATTCAGATCCTAGAATTCCATGTATAGCCAGATTTCTCCACTCTTTTTTCACACAAGAACTAGATTGGACACCCAAGTCAAATGTTTAATTGGGTATATAATCTTAGAGTTAAATAGTTTCTTGAGCTCTTGGGCCATCAGGTATTTGATCTTTAGGTTTACCATCCTTTATTTCTATCAAATTGGTTTGGCTCCTTCTACCAAGTCTATAGTGTGTTAAATGACCTTGCATTCATATCCCTTTAAGTCATCATAAGTCCATGTGATGACTCCTTTATATTTATCATAGAAATAAATAAATTATTTTTTATCTTTTTGGGGGACTTCTTTTCCAACTTTTAGCTTCCTTCCACCTCCAAAATCAGGCTCAAAGTAATTACCCTTATCTATGACAAACTTTCAATTGTCATTATTTACATCATCGAAGTCAAAAATATTTTCTAGGGTAATGAGGCCCTTTGACAACTTGTTGGTATTTAACTACATGATTTGGTTCCCATAAGAATTTTCAATTTTTGGTTGCAATTACTTCATGAATTTGCATGATTGGTGGAGGAACATGGTAATTTGAGCATCATTTTTGAAACACCTACTAGTTTTGGTCATTGTATAGGATATTGGACCTAATGATTACCTGCACTACTTTCTCATTGGTTAACAAGTTTATCATTGGGTTAAATTGAGAACCAATCATTGCCATTCTATCAGCCCCACATTTGTGGCCCTTAGGATGATCTGAATGTTGAAGGTTTCAAAGGATTTAATCAAATCCCATATATGATGGTGGTAAGCTGTCATGTGCACATTCTTTTCAGCCACTACCCCCTTACCTACCTTACTAGTAATTTGGAATCACCAAATACCTTTAATTATTTCATGCTCATCCACTTGACAAGGCAGAGGCTATGGAATAACACCTCATATTCAGCCTCATTATTGGTATAGCCAAATTGAAATTGAATGACTCATAGGGTCTCTTTTTTAGAAGGAGATGTTATTTGGATGTTGGATCCAAAGTTGGTCTTACATTTTACACCATCAAAATACATAGTCCTAAATATGGACTCACCTTTGATCCCTTCGTTCTAATCTCCTTTCTTCTTTATGACCTCTAAAATGACCTAGTATTCATCATAGATCATGTAAGTTCCAAAGCCAATGGTGTCAAATTTTTTGAATGGGTCATTCTCAATGAATTCATTGACAAGGGCTTCTTCCTCTAGATTGTTGGTATCTGTAACCTTTTCTCCTATGAGCATCTCCACATAGTGCATCTTTGTTCTTGAGAAGGAGGTGTGCCTTGCTTTGAAGTTCATCATAAATTCATCCACTATGTATTTTGGGTGAATTGGTTCGGATAACACTTCAAAATTTGAACCATACTTGGTCCTCATGATTAGATGGGACCAATCCAATGATAAGTACCTTGTTATGCCTATTTTCTACACCTTCTTAATTTTTCAAATCTATACATACTGCCATAGTGAAGACTCTATCATAAAGCCTAAAACTGTGTTGGGGACCCTATTCATTAATGATATTTGTAGATGCATATTTGATTATGAAATTGTAATCATTAGTTGATGATTTTATTTATGTTTTAGTGGTTTCAAAAACCATAGTGGATAAATGAATAAAATATGCATATATGATTCAACCTATTTGACAGTAGCAATAGACTTATTTTTCTCAGTTCTTAGTCATTTTGATGATAGATTTGAAGTGATATTAAAAATTTAGTTTTAAAATGGATGTTTTAGTTTGACTTTGATGGTTCAATGATGCTTAGTTGATTGATTTATTTCTATATCAGTTATTCATGAAATTTAAATGGTATTTGAGGTTCATTTTGATCAGTTCAATTGGTTTATGATGTTCCTTTTAGTTGATATATTTATTGAAATAGAATGGATGATGATGTTATAATATGATAGTTCTATCACACTTCTTCATCATCTTACAAGTTATTTTTCCTGGTTGCCTAAATTTATATCTATTTGATTAACATTCTAAGTTAGTTGTCAAGATTCAAAGAATATTTGAAATTGATGATCATTGCAATCAAAAAAATTATTTGGTTGATAAGAAGTCTTTTGGAGAACATGATTATCATTGTCAGGGTCATTTTATCACCCTCATTTAATTAAGTTTCTTGAAATATGCTAGTAAATATTTATGCCTATCATATTTTTTTTGTTTCCCTAAGGTTAAAGTTGGTTAGCACATAGTATTAAGGTTTTAAATTGTCTAGACCTTCTATAGAATCGAAGGTTTTGTTTGAGGACTTAGGTTAATCGATGATTTTGATGACAAATAATCCTAAGGCTCTATTGTAAGTATGGTTTCTGATTGAGTTGGCACCTAATGGGCCTAGACCCATCAAAGCATTGGTCAAGTTAGCATAGGAATTAAATATATAGAAGTGTGTGTCAATGCTTTGAGATTATGGTGGATTTGGTGGCAAGTTAGCATTGATTACTAACTAATCTCCTTGAGTTATGGTACTTGGCAAACATTTTGGCATGATGGTTAGTAGGTTGCTAAGTCTGATAGACCATCAAAATGTTTAGAGGAATTGCTAAGTATGTGATTGGTAAATGTGAACCAATAGGAAAAGTGCACGTAAATTAAGTAGTTATGGCATAGAGGGTGGCAAATAAAAACTTGTTTTCTTCATTCATTGTGTCGTTTTGGCAATCTCTAAGTGAAAGTGAAGCTCTAGTGTGACATCATTCAAGTTGTAGAGGAGAAAGCTAAGTAAAAATTGCAAAGAAGATTTTGGATTTGAAGTTAAGTATGTGTATTTTGTTATCCTATGGAAGTATGGATTTCATGAAAACAAAGGAAAATCTTATTCAGCTTGGAGTTTAGATCTTTGGTTAGTTTTGGAAGTTAGAAATAATTTTTTAAAAATTTGGTATGTAAATTTATGATTCAATTTTGGTCTATGAAATGAAATCATGGTGAATAAATAATTCTTGGATAGTTGAGATTCTACATGGAATGATTATTTCTATACTCAAATAAGTTTTTGTTTGAAATTATCTTTGGTCCCAGGTTCCTATTGTGGGTATTTTGCATGCATTTTATGGAAATTATATCTTTTAGTTTGATGTTGGGATAGTCTCTACATATACATGAATCTAAAAAATTTACATGCATTCATTTTTTAGTTGAAATTTTCAAAGGAAATTTTTAGTCATTTTTTAAAGGTCTCATGTATCAGGCTTATCTTAAAATATGGAGTTATCATACAAGGTTTAGATTTAGTTTCATATTAGGATATTATATGAAAACCCTTCTCAGTTTGCAGCGTTTCTTGTTCTAGATGTTGAGTAGGATGGAAGTTTATGGCTTTATCTTGAGATTCAATCGTAATGGTACAAAATGGCTCATTTGTTTTTGTTGATTATTTTCAATTTTGAGGGTTTTGTTTCTCAATTTATCGAATCTCTAAATTTACAAAGTTTTGTTCCAAATTAGTTGTAAATTTAGTGTCATGAATTAAACAAGTTGTAAAAATTTTGTGGTATATCGAGATGGATCAGTTGCATGAATATTTTTAGAATTTGATTTATACAGTGGATAATTAGGAAATAGTTTATGGTTTTTGGCAAGTTGTGGTATTTTGAGATTCAAGATGTTTTCGATATAAAATATTTTGATGTTTATAAAAAATTTAGCATATTGAGAGGGATATAATAAGACATAGATGAAAAAATTCAAATTTTTGTGTTTAATATGCTGATATGTTTTAGAAATGGATTTAACTTTCAGAACAAGATTCTAGTTAGAATATTAAAACATATTTAGTGTAGACTGGTTAGTTTGAATCAGTGTATGTTATGATTAGTTTGTGAGTTTCATAGCAATTGATTGTGGATAACATGCATAGGTGTTCAAATAGTTGAAATTAGAATCAGACTTTCATATGTTTGAATCATGAAAGTTTATATTGTTATGATTTAGATATAGTGAATGCATTATATTTTTAGATTTATGTTGCAAATAAGTCATGGTCTAAGATTTTGAAATTTTTGCACTTTTTTTATATTGTTTCTTCTTTCAGTATGTCTAGGTGAGAAAAACTAACTAAAAATAGTAATGATGGAGGATGGGGATAGATGTCAATTAGAGGCTGTCAATCAAGTCATAGCAGAAGTTCTAATAGGGTTGGTTTCTATGCTAGATATTTTGGGTCTAGATTTATTAGGGGTACAAGGATGTCTATTCATTTTAACACATATAACCCTAATTTTTCGAATGTTCTAAACACTTTTCCTATCTAAATAGCCTATGGTGGTTATATAGGTCATAGGGTATTTTGAGGTCGAAGGTTTAGATCTCGTTCTCAATCCCAAAGTAGTTCTTCTCATTTCCTTGAGTGTCATCTTGAGCATGATCCTTACTTGCAATTATAACCCCCTATTTTTAGAGGAGAACTAGTTGATCAACCACTTCTGGCTAATTAATTTCTTAATAATCAACCTCAAAACTATCTTGACATAAAAATAACTCATGCCAAGGACCTTAGGAAATTGGTCACTCTTTCAGACACACTTGCCCCATCTGATACAAATTTTGGTAGAAAATGCAGAAAGTTAAGCCCATTGGGAGCACATAGTAAACCTATTTTTAGGTTAGAGAGATTAAATTTAGGGGGCTAAGGTTATATTAATAGAAGGAAAACCATAGACATTCCTAACCAGGTTTTTGAAAAGAGTTATGCCATGAAAAGAGTTGAGCTTAAACCATCCAGTGAACTAAGGAGGATTAAGAGGATTAAATTGGAAGCTGATGATGATACATCTGATATAGGGAGTAGATTGTTGCCTTTCCCTAATATGGAAATGAAATATAATATTTGTCTTAATTAGTAAGGCAAACCAGTAATTAAAGTTTTATCTTACTCAGATGATTATTCGTCATCTAAGGGTTAATTTTTGTTTAAATATTTGAACTTTTCATACAGTTTGATATTTCACTATGATACTTCCATTTCAATAATTTTGAGAGATCTAGTATAATCAGTAATTCAGAGTTTAATATGGTTATATGTGCCTAAATTTAATTTAAATGTGATATGGTTTAAACATAAGTGGGATTTATCAATTTTTTATTTATTATTTTATGATTATAATGTATACTACTATATTATCAATCAATTTTGGTCTCCACCCATTAAGATTAATACCTAGTCTATTTTATTAAATATCTTGATCAATTTAAGACTTTAAAGTTTTAACCAATTTATCCTCACACTATTTAGTTAATTAATTGACTTTGTTAAAAGTTAATTAGTTAACATTAACCAATAAATAATTAAAGTTAGTTATAACTTATTTCATAACTGAAGTTGAGGCTATTAAAGAAGATCAGGCATTTATTTGAAGACAAAAGCTCAATAGGTATTGGAGACTAAAGTATTTTCTTAAAGTCAATCATTTATCTCTTCTTTCTATGCAATTTTTTTGAGATGGTACAACTTTTGCAAATAGTCCTAATGGTCTTTTATCTGATGATTGAGTAATCACTTATACAACAAAGGTATATCTAGTTATATTTGTCATCTATTACTGATTATCTAAAGTTTGCTAAGTCTAATATCTTTTGATGACCGTTATTTATAGTCTTATGTGTAGATTTCAAGTATTCAACCTAAAAATGATGATCATTTTGCCTTTTTGTGACACTTCATTGATCTATTCAATTATTGAGTTGTCCTTTCAAGTTTTGTAATGAAAGATTGTTAGATTTCTCATTTAAAATTTGTCCTTTATGCTAAGATGACTCTCATTTTGAGACTCGTAACTCTTTGTAAATAATTAAACCTATTTATAATATAATAGATTTTAGTTTTCTTCTAGATCTTTTCTTTAGATACTTTTAATTAATTTCCATGTTTTAAAAAGTTTAAGTTGTTTTCTTAAGAGTTTTTGTTACTTTATAAAATAGTAGTAGTTTTTTAATTTATTTCTTAATTTTAAATCCATTCTAGTGTTGATTTTTTATTAGTTTTGTTATCTTTCTTTTTCCTAATCAGGGTTATAGTTTACTTTTCCTTTTTAGTTAAATTAGTTTTTGATTATCTTTAGTTTGTTTAATTTTTACTATTCTAATAGACTAATTTAGTTTTTATCTTAATTTTAGATCTGTCTTTTAGTTTACAATTTCATTTTATAAGTTTAGAGTCGTTTACCTTTAGAATAGTTTAGATTTTATAGATTTTTTAAAATCTTAGTTTATTTTTTGTTTAGTTTTTTTTACTGATTAGTTTTATTTCTTTATCTTTTGTTTGTTGTTTCTTTATTTGTCATTTTTTTTTAGCTTTTTTATCTCTTTCAGTTAATCTTTAAACCTGTAAAAAATAATGAAATTCATATGAATATATATATACATTTAGAATCAGATTTCTATTCTTCAAGAGATTGTCTAATTAATATATTTTTTCTATCAAATATAATAGATTACAGATTTTTATTTTTAACTGATTCTTATTTCTATAACAAATTTTTGATTATGATAATGGAATAAGTTACTTAAATATCTTATTGATTATTTTCTCAAAATCTATAATATAAACGTCCCTCACATCTTTAGGGTCTTAAATGAACCTTTAAAACCCCTATGATTTGACTGGTAGGATTCCAACTTGACCTTTGTAATAGGCAAAAGGGTTGATTCATTAAAGGAACAATTTTCATCATCAACAAATTTGGTGACTTTGCTAGAGAAATTCGTTTAGAATCTATTTTCTTTGCTAATGGTACTTGGAGGTGAGTAGCTTCCAATTATTCAACCTATTGTTAATGTAGAAAAAGATCATGTTGATATTGCTTTTAATTTGAAATATTTTTCTTGGTATATTCATCTTGAAGACCTTCCTCAAGTTATTGAAGTTATCAATGAAGAATTAGAAACTGCTAAATTTTAAATCGATTGATATTTTAATTTGACACATGAAACTCAATAGGATATAATCAATTTTAATAAGAGAATCAAAGGAAATAGTGTAGAAGTGTTAGCTGTTAATCCTAGTCCTAGAATTTGTTATCTTTCTAACTCTTTTCCTTTTGATGATTTTATTGAACCTGTTGTAACTCCTTTATTTAGTCAACATTTAAATCAATAAAATTAGGTACAAAATAATCATCTCTCTTAGTTATAATCTGCCAAAAGTTCTAATGGTGGATCAGATTATCAAAAACCCTCCAGTCAGGAATCAATTGAAGGGAAATCAGCCAAAGGGAGAACAATTAATATAAGAATGAAGATTAGAGGATATCCTTCATGGATTATAGAGTAATAGAGAATTAGAAGAACTCATGAAAGGTGAGGATGAAAAAAAAATTTATCAAGAACTTCAAATAGTTATAACACTTTAGATTTCTACAAATCTAATCAATGTCAGAAACTGTTCAGGTAAGCTGCCTTCTCTTAAAGGATTAAATATACCAAAAATTTTGAGTTTTATTGGATAATCTTAGAAGGATCACTTATAATATTTTAGATTAGTTTGTACCACCATTGGAATAGCTAATGAGAAGATTTGTTTAAATTTTTTTGCATAAACATTAGAAGGAAAAGCTTACCAAATGTTTGTTAGTCTACCTACAAAAGTGATTGATAGTTGAAATGATGTAGAGCAATGGCTACAATTGTCCATTGGTTAATAAAAGGAAGATTTTGATTTAGTTAATTATAATTCAAATATTTCATTAGACCTGGGTGAAACCATGTATCATTTTATCTCTAGATTCATCAAGTTACGTCAAAAAATCTCAGATGATCTTAAGCCATCTAAAAAATTGTCTAGTTTTTATTTTTGTAATGCTTTACCCTTAAAATACAAACTAAAATTAGAGGATAAATATATATTTAAATATGATCAAACCATAAAATTTTGTATTTATTATGAAAAGAAGTTGAAACATGTAAGTTTTAAAGATAGATCTACCATAGATTTGAATTCAGATAATGTCAAATTATTAAAATCAATTCAAAGTTTAGGCAATGAGTTGGTCGTTGTTAAGAGATAGTTTAATGATAAGTCCTCTTCTTCACATAAAAATTTAAAAGATGATAATACTACTTATTATTGTAATATATGTGAACTTGATCATAATCTTAAAACATGTCAAGTTGTTATGAAGTTTAAAAAATATTTGTTACATGGAAAGGATAAGATAATTGAAGATTCAACATATAATGTAAATTCTCTTGATGATTCTTCAAAAAAAAGAAAATATTTATCTTAAATAATAGGAATAAAGATTATGAAGTTATTAACAATAATAGATTAGTAAATGAAAAAATCCATTTAGATGATAAAGTTAAAACAACTCATAATGATAATGATAAAATGATAAAAAAAATTCTTTGCAACTGGATATACTAACACACAGTATCAAAATTATAAATCTAAGAATTTTAGACAAACAAATGCTAAGACTTGCAAATAATTGATAATTTTTTAATCATTAAAGCTGGATTTTCATTATTGTAGGCTGTTAGTCTTCCTGTACAATTAGATAAGATTAATGAGGTAGTTAAAAATCCAAGAGATGATGTAAGTCTACAAGAGGAAAATAATTTTGAACATATCTATGCTCAACAGTTTGACCCCTTATTGATTATATTCCCCCTTTCTATGTCACAATTAAGATTGGTAATAAAATAATTCATAATGGTATTTTAGATACTGGTGCTTCAAAGAATATCATGCCTAAATGTATTTTTGATCAATTAGGTATCTCTTATGAGGTAGATAGCAGAAAAGTTACTAGTTTTGATGATAGACAAACTAAAAGTTATGGTAAGTTCCATGACATAGTTATCAAGATTACACAAGATGAGCATTTTAGATGTATGACTAATATTTAGGTCTTAGATATTCCTAGTAATTATTCTATGTTATTAAGAAGAGATTGGTCAAAATTACCTACAGTGTCTGTTGGTAAAGATGTGACTTGGGTTCTAGTTAATAATGAGATTGTGTTTATTAAAAGAGAATATTTTTTTGGTACTTGGATTGAATCTCTTTATTCATCTAGTATTTCCTACATAGAAACAAGTATTAGGACTTATGAATTGTTGAATGTTGATGAACTATAAAACCAACATGAAAAAGTATTTAAAATAAATCTTTTATGGTCTCTTTACTTTGATGGAGCATATTCTCAACAAGATAGTGGTGTTGGTATTTGTCTCATATCTCCCATTGGTAAGATATTTCATTATGCTTACAAATTATCTTTTGAGAACAATAATAACACAGCAAAATTTGAAGTGTTAGGTTTGGGATTAGAAAAAGCTATACAATTGAATGTTAAACATTTGAAAGTTTTTGGAGACTCAAAGTTAATAGTAAGACAAATTCAAAAAATTTACAAAACTTATCAAACCCGTTTGCATTGTTACACTTAGAAAGTTTGGTCATTAATTGAAAATTTTAAAGCCTTCAATATTACTCATGTTCTTAGAGAATTTAATGTGAGATCAAATAAATTTGTTGTTTATGCTTCTAATCCTACTCTGAGTGAAGTTAAACCCACTGTTGATTTTCTCTTAATTAAATTTTTTTGTCCCAAGATTCCTGATTCAAAGGATAATTGACTAGTTTTTAGTTATGATGAACATATAAATTCATTTCTAAAAGGAATTACTTTGATCAAGATGATTATGTACTTAATTGTGGAGATTATCTACAACTAAGTTCTAACAAATTACTTGCTAGTTTAGTAAGTTTAGAATCCATGTTTTCACCTAATAATTAGCCAAAAGTCACTAGAGCTGAAGATCCATCAAGAAGGATCATAGGTGAAACCATTCCTATAAATTTAGGCACTGAAGATGATCCTAAGTATGTCTATTTAGGAATCTAAGTAACTGAAAATGAAAAATTTAAATTCATTAAACTTTTTAAAGAGTTTATGGATATATTTGCATGGTCTTACAAGGATCTTAGAGATTATGATACAAATATTATTAAATATTATATTTCAATTAAGCCAAGTATCAAACCTATGAGGTAGAAAATATGAAGAATTAGCCCTTTGTTAGAGGACACCATTAATAAAGAGCTAGATAAAATGATCGATGTTGGTATCATTTTTCCTATAACATATTCTAAATTGGTCGTTAATCTAGTACCTATAAGAAATAAGAATGATGATATTAAAATTTGTGTTGATTATAGGGATTTAAATAAAGTACGTGTAAAATATAATTTTTATCTACCTAACATAGATTAGATTTTATAAGTTATAGGATCTGAAATTATGTCTTTATTAGATAGTTTTTCTAGTTATAATCAAATCTTTGTAAATCTTGATGATAGGCACAAAACTACTTTCACTACGTGTAGAGGCACTTTTGCTTATAATCAGATGCCTTTTGGTTTAATGAATGCAGGAGCCATTTTTCAAAGGGCTATGCATGTTGCTTTTGATGATTTTATAGACATAGTCATTCAAGTTTACTTATATGACCTTACTATTCATTCCAAGAAAAGAAAGAAACATTTAGATCATCTTCATGAAGTTTTCAAAAGATGTAGAAAGTTTGGCATTTCTCTAAATCTTAAAAAGTCTATTTTTGGTGTAACCAAAGGAAAAATTTTAGGACATAATTTCTAAAGAAGGTATTTATGTTGATCTTGAACGTGTTAAAACAATAAAGGGATTACCTTCTCCCAAAAATTAATCAAGTTTAAGATATTCCTTTGGTAAAATAAATTTCATTAATAAATTTATTTTTGATTTCACTGATAAATCTAACCCATTAATTTTGTTATTAAAGAAATATAAGATTTACACTTGGATGAAAATGTTGATTTAGTTTTTAATTCTGTTAAGATTGTTATTGCAAGTGCACTTGTTCTTGCCAAGCCTAATTTAAATAAAGAATTTATCCTTTACATTAATATAATAGAAAAAGTTATAGGAGCTGTAGTTACTCAAAACTTTAAAAATAATGAGGAAAAACCCATTGGTTATATGAATCAAGTCTTAAAAGATATAGAAATTAGGTATCCTCTCATTGAAAAATTTATTTTCTCTCTTGTTTCTTCATTAATTAAGTTTAGATATTTAATAATGGGAAACAAAGTTCTTGTGTGATCTAATGTACCTGTTCTATCATATCTTTTAAAACACCAAGTATTCAAGGAAGAATTGCTAAGTGGATTTTACATATTTAATAATTTGACCTCAAATTCGAAACATCAAAAATTATTAAGGGAAGTGAATTAGCCAAACACTTAGCTAAAAATGCTATCTCAGACATTAGTGTTTTAGTTATTTCAATTGAAGAAAACTTTAATGCAAAACCAAACTTTAAAACTATGAAAGTTGTTGAATTTGTTAAGAATTTTAAGTTTGGGCATGAAATGAATGAGTGGGAGTATTTGTTGGTTGAAGATGACTGGTATCATGATTTGGTTTATTACTTTCAAAATAAATCATGTCTGAATAATTTAAATAAAATAGAAAGATGTTCTTTACGTTTAAAAGCATTAAAATTTTTTTTACTAGAAAACTTCTTGTTTTATCATAATCGTGATGGTATTTTACTAAGATTCCTTACTCATAATCAAACTCAAAAGGTTATTAGGGGCTATCATGAAGAAAATTATGGTGGACATTATACTACAAAAACAACAGCTTATAAAATTTTAAGAGTTGGTTATTATTGACTCACTTTGTTTCAAGATGCATATAATTGGTTCGTTCTTATATGCCTTGTCAACTTTTTGTTGGACGGGATAAATTACTATCAATACCTTTGAATCTAGTTATTCTTGAAAAGCCTTTTACTAAATGGGGCATGGATTTTATTTCATACATTCACTCACCTTCATCTACAGGTCATAGCTATATTTTGACAGCCATGGATTATTTCACCAAATGGCCTGAAGCCAAAGCTCTTAAGAGTTCAGTCACAAGTGAAGTGATTTTATTTTTAGAAAATCAAATTTTATCTAGATTTAGAGTTCCATATGAAATTATTTCTGATAATGGACCACAGTTTGTTTCAATCAAGTTCTTAGAATTTCTAAGAAAATATTCTATTATTTCTAGTCATTTGTCAAAATATTATCCATAAGAAAATGGATAAGCTAAGTCCACTCATAAAAATTTGATTTCTATTATAAAAAAACTAGTTTGTGACAATAAAATGAATTGGTATCTTAAGATTTTTTAAGCCTTATGGGCTAATGAAACTATTGTTTAAGTAGCAACTAGTTATTCTTCTTTCATTCTAGCGTATGGATTTGAAGCTACTTTACCTATAGAACTTTAGATTATTTCGATAAGGACTGCCTTACAATATATAGATGAAGATACAAATTTAATTGAACAAAGGTTACATGATTTAATACTACTTGACGAATCTAAAGCAACTGCACTACAAAAATTTAAAAAAGCTAAGAAAAAGTTATAGAAGTTTTTCGATAAAATAGTGTCTATTAAAAAGTTTAGGTTAGTGATTTAGTATTATACTATGATAAAGCTCATGAAGACCTTAGAAACCACCATAATTTGATGTATTATGGCTTGGAACTTATAGAATTGTTACAGTTCTTGGTAATAACACTTTTCATCTTAAAGACCTTGAAGGAAATTGGTTGTGTTATTCTGTAACTAACCATCATCTTAAGTTATTTCATGATTAAATGTTCATTTATTTTTTTTCTGTATTTTTTGTTTTCTTTTGGTTTGTTTTCTTTTCTAATTTTATTTGTTTTCCTTTTGTTTCTTTGTTTTTATTTGATCAATAATGTATTGTGGGATGAGAAAGATCACATATAAATGAAGAGTACAAGAATTTGCATAAAATGTTGTAAGTATCATTCATTTTTAGAAATATTCTTACAATTTCAAATTCATAATTAATGATATATGACTGATTTATATTTGATTGTAAGAGTGTTACTTCATCTTCAGATTTTGTTTTTAAGGCATTTGCAATTGTTTGTGTATCCATTTCAAATTTTTTATTAATTATTTTCCCTTTCTTTGTGCCACACTAGCTAAACACTCTATCCCTTGCTAAATTTATCATTTAAGGGGTTCACAGTTAACTACTTGAGAAATGATTTTCCTAGATCACACTCTCAAGGCAAAATCAATATTATATTATAGGAAAATCTATTTCTAATCAAATTTGTTTTATAAAATTGACTAACAAAGTCATTAATGTCATGTATATTTTCTACACCCCTCCTAATTTTTCAAATCTATACTTACTACCATAGTGATGACTCTATCATAAAGCTTAAAATTGTGTCGAGGACTCTATTAATTAATGATATTTATAGATGCATATTTGATTATGAAATTGTAATGATTAGTTGATTTTATTTATGTTTTAGTGGTTTCAAAAAACATGGTGGATAAATGAATAAAATATGCATATATGATTCATCCTATTTGATAGTTGCATTAGACTTATTTTTCTCAATTCTTAGTCATTTTGATGATATATTTGAAGTGATATTTCAGATTTTATTTTAAAATGAATGTTTTAGTTTAAATTTGATGTTTTAGGGATGCTCATTTGATTGATTTATTTCTATATCAGTTATTCATGAAATTTAAATGGTATTTGAGGTTCATTTTGATCAGTTCTATTGGTTTATGATGCTCCTTTTAGTTGATATATTTATTGAAAAAGAATGGATGATGATGTTATAATATGATAGTTCTATCACACTTATTCATCAGCTTACAAGTTATTTTTCTTGATTGCCTAAATGTATATCTATTTGATTAACATTCTAAGTTAGTTGTCAAGATTCAAAAAATATTTGAAATTGATGATCATTATGATCAGCATAAGTATTTGGTTGATGAGAAGTATTTTGGAGAACATGATTATTATTGTCAGGGTCATTTTATCACCTTCATTTGATTAAGTTTCTTGAAATATACTAGTAAATATTTATTCCTATCATATTTTTTTTTGTTTCCTTAAGGTCAAAGTTGGTTAGCACATAGTATTAAGGTTTAAAATTGTTCAGACCTTGTATATAATCGAAGGGTTTATTTGAGGACTTAGGTTAATCAGTGATTTTGATGACAAATAATCCTAAGGCTCTATTGTAGGCATGGTTGTTAGTTGAGTTGGAACCTAATGGGCCTAGACCCATCCAAGCATTGGTCGAGTTGGCATAGGCATTAAATATATAGAAATGTGTCTTGATGCTTTGAGATTATGGTGGATTTGGTGGCATGTTAGCATTGACTACTAACTGATCTACTCAATTTATGAGACTTGGTGAAGGTTTTGGCATGAAGGTTAGTAGGTTGCTATGTCTGGCAGACCATCAACATGTTTGGAGGAATCGCTAAGTACATGATTGGTAAATGTGAACCAATAGGGAAAGAGCACATAACTCAAGTAGTTACAGCATGAAGGGTGGCAAATAAAAACTTTTTTAATCATTCATTGTGTCATTTTGGCAAGCTCTAAGTGAAAACAAAGCTCTGGTGCAACATCATTTGAGTTGCAAAGGAAAGCCTAGTATAAATTGTAGAGACGAGTTTGGATTCGAAGTCAAGTATGTGTGTTTTGTTATCCTGAGGAAGTATGGATTTCATGAAAAAAAAAGAAAATATTATTCACCTTAGAGTTTATATCTCTAGTTAGTTTTGGAAGTTAGAATGAATTTTTTAAAAATTTGGTATGTGATTTTATGAATGAATTTTGGTCTGCGAAGTGAAAGCATGGTGATTAAATAATTCCTAGATAGTTGAGAGTCTGCATGGAATTATTATTTTCAAACTCAGATAAGTTTTTATTTGAAGTTATCTTTGGTCTCAGGTTCCTATCCTAGGTATTTTGTATGCATTTTATGGAAATGATATCTTTTAGTTTGATGTTAGGGTAATCTCTGCATGTGCATGAATCTAAAATTTTTACATGCATTCATTTTTAGTTGCAATTTTCAAAGGAAATTTCTAGTCATGTTTTAAAGGTCTCCTGTATCAAGATTATCTTAAAATATGGAGTTATCATACAGGGTTTAGATTTAGTTTCATATCAGGATATTATATGAAAACCCTTCTTAGTTTATAGCTTATCTTGTTCTAGATGTTGAGTAGGATGGAATTTTGTGGCTTTAGCTTGAGATTCAGTGGTAATGGTGCAAAATGCCTCATTTTTTTTCATCGATTATTTTCATTTTTGAGGGTTTTGTTTCTTAGTTTATCAAATTTGCCAAGTTTTGTTCCAAATTGGTTGCAAATTTAGTGTTGGGAATTAAACAAGTTCCTGAAATTTTGTGGTATATTGGGTTGGATTAGTTGCATGAATATTTTTAGAATTTGATTTATACAGTGGATAATCAGGAAATAGTTTATGGTTTTCAGGAGGTTGTGGTATTTTGAGATTTAAGATGTTTTCAATATAAAATATTTTGATGTTTATGAAATTTATCATATATTGAGAGGGTTGTAATGAGACAGAGATGATAAAATTTAGATTATTGTGTTTAATATGTTGATATGTTTTATAAATAGATTTAACTTTCAAAACAAGATTTTGGTTAAAATATTAAAACATATTTAACATAGACTGGGTAGTTTGAATAAGTGTATGTTATGATTAGTTTGTGAGTTTCATAGTAGTTGATTGTGGATAATATGCATAGGTGTTCATATAGTTGAATTGGAATCAGACTTTCATATGTTTGAATCATGAAAGTTTATATTGTTATGATTTAGATAAAGTGAATGCATTATATTTTTAGATTTATGTTACAAATATAGTCGTGGTCTCAGATTTTTGAAATTTTGGCACTTCTTTCAGATTATTTCTTCTTTTAGTATGTCTGGGTAGGAACAACCAACTGAAAATACTAATGATGGAAGATGGGGATAGATGTCAATTAGAGGTGGTCAATCAAGTCATAACAGAAGTTCTAATAGGGCTAGTTTCTATGCTAGACGTTTTGGGTCTAGATTTCCTAAGGGTACAAGGATGTCTATTCATTTTGATGCATCTAACACTGATTTTTGGAATGTTCTAAACACTTTTCCTATCCAAAGAGGCTATGGTGGTTATAGAGGTCATAGATTATTTTGAGGTCAAAGGTTTGGAGCTCATTCTCAATCCTAAAGCAGTTCTCATTTCTTTGAGCATCATCTTGAGCATGATCCTTACTTGTAATTGTAGCCCCCTATTTTTAGAGGAAAACTAGTTGATAAACCACTTTTAGCTAATCAACTTCCTAATAATCAACCTAAAAACTAGTTTGACAAAGAAATAACTCATGTTAAGGACCTTAGGAAATTGGTCACTCTTTTAGACACACTTGCTCCATCTGATACAAATTTTGGTGGAAAATGCAAAAAGTTAAGCTTATTAAGAACACATAGTGAACCTAATTTTAGGCCAGAGAGGTTAAATTTGGGGGTCCAAGGTATATTAATAGAAGATAAACCATAGGCATTCATGACCAAGTTGTTAAAAATAGTTATACCATGAAAAGAGTTGAGCCTGAACCATCCAGTGAACTCAAGAGGATTAAGAGGATTAAGTTAGAAGTTGATGACGATACATTTGATACAGGGACCAAATTGCTACTTTTCCCTGCTATAAAAATGGAATATAATTTTTGTCATAATTAACAAGACAAACCAATAATTAAAGATTTATCTGACTCGGATGATTACTCATCTAAGGGTTAATTTCTATTTAAATATTTTAACTTTTCATATAATTTGATATTTCACTATGATACTTCTATTTTGATAATTTTGAGAGATCTGATATAATCAGTAATTCAGAGTTTGGTATGGTTATATATGCTTAAGTTTTATTTAAATACAATATGGTTTAAACATAAGTGGGATTTATCAATTTTTTATTTATTGTTTTATGATTATTATGTATACTACTATATTATCAATCAATTTGGGTCCCCACCCATTAAGATTAGTACCTGGTCTATTTTATTAAATATCTTGATCAATTTAAGACTTTAAAGTTTTAACTAATTTATCCTCACACTACTTAGTTAATTAATTGACTTTGTTAAAAGTCAATTAGTTAACATTAACTAATAACTAACTAAATTTAGTTATAACTTATTTCATAACTGAAGTTAAGGATATTAAAGGAGATCAAGCATGAAGGCAGAAGCTCAATAGGTATTGGAGACTAAAATATTTTTCTAAAGGCAATCATTTATCTCTTCTTTCTATGCAATTTATTTGAGATGATATAGATTTTTCAAATAGTCCCAATGGTACTTTATCTGATGGTTGGGTAATCATTTATGCAATACAGTTATATCTAGTTATATTTGTCATCTATTATTGATTATCTAAAGTTTTCTACGTTTCATATATTTTGATAACTTTTATTTACAGTCCTATGTGTAGAGTTCAAGTATTCAACTTGAAAATGTTGATCATTTCACCTTTTCATCACACTTCATTGATCTATTCAATTGTTAAGTTGTCCTTTCAAGTTTTGTAATAAAAGATTGTATGATTTCTCATTTAAAATTTGTCTTTTATGCTAAGATGACTCTCATTTTGATACTCACAACTCTATAAAAAATTAACTCTATTTATAATATAATAGATTTTAGTTTTTTTCTATATCTTTTCTTTAGATACTTTTAATTTATTGTCATGTTTTAAAAAAATTAAGTTGTTTTCTTAAGAGTTTTTATTACTTTATAAACTAGTAGTAGTTGTTTAATTTAGTTCTTAATTTTAAATCCTTTCTAGTGTTGTTTTTTTATTAGTTGTGTTATCTTTATTTTTCCTGATATAGTTTACTTTTCCTTTTTAGTTCAATCAGTTTTTAATTATCTATAGTTTGTTTAATTTTCATTATTCTAATAGATTGATTTAGTTTTTGTTTTATCTTAATTTCATATCTGTATTTTAGTTTAAAATTTTATTTTATAAGTTTAGAGTTATTTGCCTTTATAATAATTTAGATTTTGTAGGTTTTTTTAATCTTAGTTTATTTTTGGTTTAGTTTTTTAACTGTTAGTTTTATTTTTTTATCTTTTGTTTGTTGTCCTTTCTTTGTCATTTTGTTTTAGCTTCTTTCTCTCTTTGAGTTAATCTTTAAACCTTTGAAAAATAATGAAGTTCATCTAAATACATATATACATTTAGAATTAGATTTTTATTCTTCAAGAGATTGTCTAGTTAATAGGTTTTCTCTGTCAGATAGAATAGATTACAGATTTCTATACTTAACTGATTCTTATTTCTATAATAGATTTTAGATTTTGATAATGGAATAAGTTACTTAAATAACTTATTGATTATTTTCCCAAAATTTATAATAAAAAAATCCCATCACATCTTTAGGGTCTTAAATGAACCTTTAGAACCCCTACTATTAGACTGGTATGATTCCAACTTGACCTTCATGATAGGAAAAAGGGTTGATTTGTTGATGGAATAATTTTTATCATCAACATACCTGCCTATTTTTTTGATGAAGTCTCTTGAAAAACATATCTCGAAGATAGGTAGGATGTTTATCAGTATAATGTCTTGTGGGATAGTAATGTTAGGATAAGAATATAGCATGAGGGGAATAGCCTTGATGATCCCTAAGGTTTGAACCTTCTTTCCATCTAGTTGTATCACTTCTTTATTCAATGGCTCATACTTAAATTTTAGTGCATCTACTATTTGTCTAGGCATCACCATCATGATTTCACCTAAATCGGTCATGGAGTTGTGCAATAATTTCTTCCCCACAATCAGTGTCAAATAGAATGGGGTAGGTTTTGTTTTTCTTACCCCCTCTTTGGTATTGATGAATGTGGAGGGCATCTGGGGTTGTGTGCTTTTGCTACCTTCCTTCCCCTTTATCCTTGTAGATTTTTTAATCACCTTTCCTTACATGGGATTTTCCTGCTTCTCCAAGGCTTCTTTGAGTGAGACTTCTATTTGAGGATAGATAAGACATCCCATAGAGAGACATTGGCTAGAACCCTCTTCAATTGTTCCACCACATTGTATGACCCTTAAGGTGAGACCTCAAGATATTTTGCTTTGTTCTACACTACCTCACTCCACTTTGGATATATCAGAGGTGAAGGCTATGGTGTTGGGCCTTACATTAGCTTTGGGTCTTTTAGCCAATCTTTTATTTGATCGAGTGTAGTAGTCTGATAAAACCTGTGTGGCTCTATACATGGGAACTTTGCTCACGTAGACTACGTCTTTGCCTTCAACCCAAGAGAATAGTGTGTGCTTTGGATCTATTTATTCTTATTATTATAGGGACATCCCCTATATTTATGCCATCAAGACTGCATTCTGAATCCCCAAATATTGATATGTGTAGGTTGAATCAGGGACATTCCCTTGTCATCATTATTTGATAATCTTCTATTGTAGGTTATCCTTTGGATATTTTTAGGGTCCATGAGCATCATTGTAATGAAATAACCATAAATTAGAGTCACCCTCCAATTTTTTTGGCTAACAACTAGTTTTTTGTTCGCATTAGGTGATATTATATACAAGGGGTCAGGTACCACAACCATTTGGTTTATGGGTCATGTTTGGTGATTCAGTGCTTGATGATTCAAAGCTTGATGGTTTGGCCTTTATCTCTCCTAGTATTTGTTTTTTTGGTATGGTGCTCTCCTTTCTTGGTAGTTATTGAAATGGGGCTTCAGAGATATAGGCTACTACCTTTTGAGACTAATTATCTCATTAGAGAAGTTTTTTAAGATACTCTTTATATCATTCATCTCCATGGCTAGGGAGGATTAAACAGATGTGCTTGCCTGAGTGGGTAGATATACATACATAGAAGGTAGGGTTCTTGAGGTACTCAATATTTCTTCATGTGGAGAAATTGATATCTTTGAGAGCATCAAAATTAATGGACACAGAGGGAGATTTCTCATATCTATCAAATTGTTTTTAGCCCTTACTACCAAATCATAAGCATCTGACAATGTCTGACCTCCAAGCAATTGAATCATAACCATAATATATAAGTTAAAGGCCTTGAAGTAGCAAATAATATCCATGCCTATGAGTAGTTGATTTGTTACTAGGATCCTTTAATATGTCTTTTTGAACCTGGTGTTGAAATCAACAATGGCTTCTTGTGGGCCTCTCTTGATGGTTATTAGTTGTTATAAGAGGGATGATTGGTCCACTTTCTCATTAAATCACTCAAAGAATTTGTTGCCTAGGTCATCCTAAGTGCCGATCAATTTGGCTGGAAAATATTAGTACCAATCAAGAGAATGTCTTTTGAAATATGTCGCTAGTAGCCTTAAGGCTACATTTTATGAATTGACATAGTGCACAGTGTACATATTTGCAACATCTTGGAGATATTATACTATGGTCTTGAAATCCTCTCTTGAGAACTTGGGGAGAACCTTCAAGGCATTCATAGGAATGGGGTCCCATGTAGCTAGGGGTGTCAAAGGGATAAATGGGTTGCCACTATCTTATGATATGAAGTTCTTTTATGGGATTTAAATAGCCTTTTATTGTCATTGAGTAGAGCTAGACCTCATGGTCCTTTAGAGAGTTGGATCTCCTAGAGGTGATGTTAGTAGGCTCAAATTATTTATTGTTTATGACCTTGTTACAGGCCTTTCGATCATAAACTTGGGTTCCTAGTTGGGTAGACTAGTTGATCTGGTCCCAATGGGAGTGCCAAAAAAGAAAACCTATTGATGCCTAAAACTCCCACTTTAGGTTTAATATCCTCCTATGGGAATATTTACAGGTGTGGGACCAAATTATGGTCTGTAAAGCAACCTCTAGGGTCTTATAAGATGGCTCTTCATTCCAAGTTAAGGGGTGAAAAGGGAGAAGGAAAGAAATATAAATAATACTGAAATAACACTAACTGAGGTGATACATCAAGAGATTTAAAGCATTAACCTATTATTTCATATAATATATTGAATCCTTGAACACTATAGACCATAAAGGAGCATGAAGCATGAATTAAGATCTATAAGGCAAGAAAATATCAATACTATAAAATTAGAGGAAAAGAAACAAGAAACAGAGATGACTTCCCACTCAAATTGACATAGAACATCACTTCCTCTTCATTGCTAGATGGATAAAAAAATATATAAAGGCTTAAAGGGCACAATAAAATGTCTAATCACACCTATGAGTGGCACCTATTAAGGTTGAAGAATGATAAAATGCTAATTGCTATTACTTCTATTCTATTATAAATGATTGTTTACAAAACTAGCAAATACCAGTAAAATGATAACCAGCCCAATCTAAAAGGGATGAGCCTAAAATATATAGGTGAGATGGCCTCTCATGGGAATGACACCTAGAAATCCTAGCACTCATACCCATGATGATGTCATTAATATTGAATGAGGGACTCGAGCTCATGAGTGCAGTTAGCCTCTGGATCTTGGATATTATGCGATCACTTTATCTTATTAAATCTATGATGCTCAAGAGGGGTGTAGTTATGCCATGTGTATATCTCTAGATTTATTTATGCTATGCCACTAGTGATGGGGATCTACTTACCTTGGTTAATGGTGAAAATCCATTATCTGATAGGAAAGTCTTAGCCTTTGAAGAAACGTCATCACACCACATGGAAAGGCTCATCTCTTTCCTATTACAATTGTATGGTGGGTCCCTTTCTTTTTACAACTGGCTAATGATGAAACTCCAAGTTTTGATAGACCAAAGCTACTCATGGATAAGCATGGGGATGACACATGTTGAGCTAGAACTTCTCTAGGGAAAATGGGTGCTTCTTTGGCAAGGCTGAGTATGGGGGTGCCACGTGTAAAGTAAACGCTCTTTCTAGGGGAAGTCAAGCATTTCTTTGCAAAATTGAGCATGAGGGTGCCACATGTTAGAACCACATTCACCAATAAATGGTTTGGTGGTCTCCATTAATTCATCTACTAGTCAATGGCATTGTCTAAAGGTCTAACCAAAATGAACCAACCTTGGATGAATGTTGGGACATCATGTGTCGAGCCCGTGCTAGATTGGAGGGAAACAAGAGCTTCTTTGGGATAAAGAAGCATTGGATTGACATATGTAAGGAAGAAAAATTAGGTCTATACTTAGACAAAAATTTTAAAAATATCCTAATAAGGAAAAGGCTGAAGGAATAACCATAAAAGGTACCAAGCAAGCCTAAGGTAAAAGGGTGACTGCTTCAAAATAATAAAAAAACATGGATTTTGATCCACAGAGGATGGGTTGTCTAAATGTTGGATGTATACAAAGTAAATAGATGTCCAAAATGGTTTTGGACCTGTACACCTATCAATAATGCAAGGGAACCGTAGTGATGAATAAGGAAAGCACACCACCCGTATTGGGTTATTCAAGTTATTAAGGTATTTTGAATTGTAGTAAATAAATACATTAGACACTTCATTAATAGAATGGAATATTTTAAACACATTATGCTCTTCATTAGTTTTAAATCTCTAAATTTTAGCAGTGTTTGGCAATAGAGAAGAAATAGTTTACTTCAAAATCACTATCATTATGAAGTTTATAGAAGACTGCAAATTCCACCCATTTTAAAGTAAAAAGTATTTTCCCCCTTTTTAAGTGAATATCAATTTTTTTGTAGCTACTACCTTGTGGGAAGAAGTGTAATATTTATTTTGTGTCCTTTTTCAAAGGTAGGATAAATAATCTTTGTTTGCTACTAGATAAGAGAATAGAATTTTATCAAAAAATACACAAAACATTTACATAGCAGATATAAAAGGCTACTTGGGGGATTGTATAGGAAGGATCAACCATTTTAGCTTCTTATTTTTTATATATTATATTGATATCTTGGAATAGTTGGATGCCCTATTTTTCACAAATATGCAAAACAAAATTTTTAATAGTTTGGTAATTGTTATAGCACGTGATGATGGGGTGGTTATAAACATGGGAATTACCAAATGGTTATAATTTGAGTGGAATGAACAAAGATTATAGTAGTGAGATATTTTGATGTAATGTTTTTGGTGAACCACATATAGATAATGAATACAAATATTTGGTTGATGACCTCTTATCTTTTGTTTTTGAGTCACCTTTATCTGTATCTTGTGATAGTTATAGACAACATTAAAAAATTGTGAATGATGAAATATTGAAATCTATGAATAAAAATGAATTAGTAACATGTACAAAAATTTTGAGTAATGATTTTATTTAAACAATGTTTACACATCAAATACATGATAATTAGGAATTCCTACAGATGCATAATGGAAATAGAATAAAATTATCATTAGAACACACACTCATTGTTACAGAATTACATTGTATCTCATGATAGTTATAGACATAACATTACAACATGTAGTCATCATTTTAGAATCACATCCTAATCAAAATATCATTAAAACAGCATATATACATCATTTATTAGTCAAAACAAAGTTTACTGTCTTTCAACTAAAATATAACATATATTCCATAGTAATGTTTTTGACATTCAATCAACTTTACATCATGCCACCATAGACAATGGAGATTAGTATTATAGAAACAAACACGAATTTTATATAATGAATAAATGAAAATACACATTAGTGACAATGTCATGCACTCCAAAATTAGACACAATATAAAAATATTGTTCTGCATGCACATATTCTAAAGCAAGCATGTCCAACACATCCATACTCATTTCCATTATTTTATTTTGGTCCTCTCATGATGTTTCTTATTCAAGAGATTCATTTGCACTACAGACATGAATATCCTAAAAACACCCATACAAGAAAGTGGCATCCTCGTGTAGTTTACTTAAAATGCCTCTAGGAACATCCCTCTCCCCTTTCATCTCTGTAAAAACATCATACGAATCAACCTCCATGGACACACCTCTTTTATCATGTAAATATAAACATAAACTAAGCTTGTCTACTAAAGCAAGGTAATGAGCACAATGTAAAGAAACTTAATTAGATAGAAATATACCATATTGCCTTATGATTTTTTTTTAGGATTGAACAATTGCATTTGATATAAATATCCCTTCCTTTCCATCAAGTAGTAACCAATAAACTAATGTGTTGCTCACACATATTGCAAGTATTAGCAATGAATTATAGAAAACATAAAAAAAATGAGAATTTAAACTATTTCAATTATATGCATGCAATGGCTAATCATACACATCAAAATCAAGAAACATGACAACAGCCCATTAGCTTCATTGCTTGTATCTAACATTCAAATACTTTTTTTTCATGTACTATTCCAGTTAACCCCTTTTGAGTACTAAAAATAAGCTATGCAATGCACATTCAACATCAAAAACATATATATTACCAAAAAAAGCTATGCAATACACATTAAACATCACAAACATATAAGACTTGATTATTCTGTTGAAATATATTACCAAAATGTTCTTCGTTCCACTTCTTGGCTTCCCTTTTTACATTTTTTAGTTTCTAGGAGGGTAAATATTTTAGATCATTTTTCATGGGTGTTACAAAATACCTTAAGATCAATTTCGATAGAAAGGTGATTTGATAGGGCCTTTAATATCCTTATTTATAATCTATACCTTTTTATATATGCAATGATAAATAATGTTATTCTAATGTATATTATTTGTGGATTCCCCCTCTTCCCAACTCCTCCTCTACCCCCTATTCCTCCTCAACTCCCCTTCACACGCTCCCTCCCTCCTTCCCTCCCTCCTTCCTTATTTTATTTTATATGGACAATGTTATTATTATTTGTCATTTGTACTCTAGCCAGATCCTCCACTTATGTTTCTAGTCTTTGTTCAATCATTTATTAGATGCACTAGCTCTACTTTATGTGATTTTACCATTGTATTTTGGATCCATTTGTCTATATCAATCATCACATAAAAATTTTAAGCTTATCATGCAATATTAGTTGACCATTTGTCTTATTATTGATTTAATGGTTTCTTTTTGTATGTAGTTAAAGAAGGATATGGTAGGCTAATCTTAAGGCCAAGATTTTACAATTTTGTGGTGCTTGGTTTAGGAATAATTGCCTTTTGGTCAAGGTTATTTCTGTTATGTGGTTTCCCCATCCTAATTTTCCTATGATTAATAGACTAGAGACCTTCAATAACTTATTCTAAAATTTACCCCATGATTAGAGTGCTTGGAAATGGATTCATAACATACAACACCTCCAAAGATTTCTTAATAATAGGGGAGTGCTCCTTAGACTTTGAACATAATTCCTCCAAACATTTCTCCTCAAGATTTTCCTCCACCAATGCCACATCGACAATAAAGTCACTCTCACAATGACTTATTTACCCCTCCCCCTCAATAGAGGGTTTTGAGATAGCCTACTCATGAAAAGACCATTTTTGGGATTTCAAGGTGATATCTTTAACACAGGTTATTGTGGACATGTGTGATTATTCCCTTGTCATTTAGGTGGGGACTTTTTATTCTTCCCTTGGATACACATTATATTCAAGATGGATGGGGGGTTTCAAATCCAGTTTTAGGGAAACCATCCACTTGGGTGAAACCTATTCCTAGGGATTATATATATCCTTCTCCCTTTGGCATTGTTGTTTGTGCCTAGTGTGGCTCTTTGATGTTATACCTTATTAGCCTTTTCTTTTTTACTATTAAAACTTCATTGATGATTTTGATTTGTATACATACCATCTGGTGACCTTTTTATTGCAAAACATATGATTCATTATATATATGTACATGCGTACATATGTATGTATGTATGTTTGTGTACACACACACACAAACACACACACACACACACACACACACACACACACACACACACACACACACACACACACACACGCACACACACACGCACACACACATGCACACATATGCAATGGATTGATAGATATGATGATATATACTTCAGGAGAAACTCTCAGTAAACCACTCCTTACGTTTGAATATTATAAAAAAATTAAAAGGATGAGAATATATTAAAAATTAAATAATCTACTGATTATTTAAAGGAATTAATTACAACAAAAAAAAATTAAATTTTATTAGTAAAACAAACTTGAAAATGGATTTCAATTAATAATATAGATTAAGGTGTCAGGATAGAATGAGAATATATTATAAATTAAATAATCTACTAATTTTTTAAAGGAATTATTACACCACAGATTTAAATTTTTTTTTGTAAAACAAACCTTAAAAGTGATTTCAATTAAAAATATAGATTAAGGTACCAGGATAGGATGAGAATATATTATAAAATAAATAATCTACTTTTTTTTTAAATAATTATTACATCATAAATTTATTTATTTTTATTAAAACATACTTAAAAATGATTTTAATTAATAATATAGATTATATAGAATTATTATAAAAATGAATGGTATAGTATCATACTCCTTTCAAATTGATTTGAAGAAAAGAAGAATCTCATTTAATTTATAAAAATTTAACATAACTTTTCAACTGATAAAGATTTAAACAAATCCTAAAATAAATATAATATTAAGTCAGGTACCAAGAGAACAAAACACAAGTGGTAGGGGAGTAAGCAATGCTAGTGGAGTGAGAACATCGTCTAGCGAGCCACCCTAGCCCCAACCACCATTAACGAGTAGATCCCCATTATATGGATCCATAGAATCATAGAGTGACTCCCACCTATTATTTTTCTTATCCATATTTTCATCATTCACTAGAAATACAAGATGAGGAAATTTTTTTTAATACACTTTAAATTTGATTAAACATTAAAATGAAAGGAACTTCTAATTTATATTTAATAGGTAAATGGCTTGTAAATTCCAAGTAGCTCTAGTTCCTTCCTAAGAAAATTTTATAATCTCATTTGCCTTTTTAAGTTCAACCATTTTTATGAAATTCATTCCTTACAAATTAAATTAAAGTTCATTTTAAAGTCCACTATACTAGTGCCCTATTTATAAATTATAGTATAGTTTATAGTACATGAGACAAACAGGTACTCCAAATAGGAAGGAAACACTAGCAACGCTCTATGTGTGTTGACTTTGATTTTCCCCTTTATCAATGATGTAGATTTAGATCCCTACAACATATTAGAGACCTTTTGACTCATGTCATGACATTAAATCCTTTATCATCTCTCAAACTAGTGTCTTTGAATCTAAGCCACTGCAAGTCATCCTCTATCCTAATTATCTCTAGTTGAGGACCTAGACTAAAGATTATCAAAATAAACAAACACGTAGAGATGAGCAATGGACACAAGAACACTATAATTTTAAGCAAACAAGGGATAAAGTAGATAAAATAAGCCATGTAAATTATATTCCTCCATAGAAATTGAATCTCAGAAGAGAAAAATTGATTAAGAAATAAAATATATTATGCGTGCTTCAATGAGAATAATGCAAGGATGGTTCCTTCCTATGATTTTTGAAATTATCAGTATCCTAAGAATGAAACAAACTTAATAAGGATGAAACATGGCAAATGATGGGAAATAGAGCATGGAAATATTAATGTTTAAGTCTCAGCTACCTTCACACCAATGTGGAACATGTGATGTAGGTGCCAACATGGAACATGCCACGTGGGTGTCACTAGTAGTTTGGATCTAGATTCCCATCATTGGAAAGTTTTATGGTTTATGGTCTATGAATTTGAAATTTGTGAGCATTGGGGGGCTAGTCAACACCCACATAAGTTTGTGCATGCTAGTTAAGCTCACCCATCCTTCTTTTCTACTATCATGGCTATGATAGTTGACAATCATTGAAAATATACTTCACATCATCATACTTGATGATAAAATACCTAAAATCAAAGGTTACCAAATCATATTGACCCACATACAATAGGCCCCCCCACACACATCATCCAATTAAGTTTGAGTATCTACTAGAGTACACTCTGCCACCTAGCTACCCCCTGTGTACCTTGATACACCATCTTAATTTTTGGATAATGATTTATTTTTCATTATATTATTTTACTCATTAACAAAATTGAATCTCCCTAACTTAAAATATTTTTTTATAAATGAAATAATGAAACAATGATTAAAAAAATTTAATGAATTTGATGCATTTGATATATACATTTTTTCTTATTTTTTATTTTGAAAAATACTTTAATTTTTCTAGGGAATTAGTCACATCAATGAATAGAAATAAAATAAATTATGTATTTTTTAATCTCTTCACATAATTAGTCACATCAATGAATAGAAATAAAATAAACTATTTATCTTTAATTTTTTTATGAAATAAAAAGATTGTTTATTTTTGAATTTTTTATAACATATATATTATAAAATTAATGTTAGAACTTAAAAATATGAAAAAATATTTCACTTATATTGGTTTCACATTTTCTAATACTAATTAATATTTTTAATTGATTATAATAGATAGTGTAACATGTAATAATAATTTAGATGGTTACTGTAGACACTAGAAAACTGCACATTTGCAATTCTAGATGTCTGAATGCTTCAGAACCCCCTAAAAACCTCGTAAACTTTCTTAACCCTTAACCAACCCCTCTTAACCTAACCAAATCACTATTCACATAATACTATTCAAAATTATTGTTCATTGTGGGACCCACTATCACTATTCATGATGACATGGCAAGTGATATGAAAGGTGATATGGCAAGTGACATGGATTTAAAGTGAGGTGGCTTGAAGTGGGACATCATACCCCACCTAGGACCCTCCTCCAAGGTACTTAATGACATCATTAAGCACCAAAGGGGCCCTCCTTTGAATTATGGTACATTTTTCCCTTTGGTACCATCATTCAACATGTGTTTTTGTCCTCATGCATGGAGAATGGTGCCAAAATTCATGTGGCACATAGCCAAAATATGGAAGTGAGTGGTGGAAAGTATCCTGGACCCATATGAGCCCATGTGCATGATTCCCACTCCATTTTGGACTCTTTAGCAAGTTGGGAGACAAACCAACCAAGTGGGAGACCTATTAGATAAGTGGGAATCTCACCCCCTTGTATTTCATGACCACTCATGATCCCACTTGGAAAATGGTGCCAAAATTCATGGGGAACTTATCCAAAAGATGGAATTGAGTGGTGGAAAGTATTTTGAACCCATATGAGCCCATGTGCATGATTTTCACTCCATTTTAGATCCATTATAAAGTTGGGAGACAAACAAACCAGATAATAAACCTATTAGCTAAGTGGGAATCTCACCCCCTTGTCTTTCATGACCACTTATGAGCCCACTTGGAAAATGGTGCCATACTTCACTATTCCACTTCTTTGGCATGTTTATTGACAACAAATGCTATAAATACCCTCTTCTGCTTCACCCATGGTTAAGTTGGTTATTGATTAAAATAATTCTTGTTATAGGTTTTCTAATTTGGAAGGAGGCCACTCATCTTGGAGGAGAAATTTTCAAAGCAATGGATTTCTACCAAAATTGCTTCAACAACATCAACATCAACATCTCCATCCACATTCTTCTTCAAGCTTAGAAGGTAACTTTTATTTTGTTTATTGCATTTCAGTTTCTTATCTCCCTTGGCCTCATATTTATTTACCCCCAAAATATAACCCCTTGGCATAATTCTTTTCCCTTCACCCCTTTTCCTCTTGATCCTTAACCTCTTCTTTCTCTTTATTACATCTACCCCATTTCCCTCTTTGTCCCATTTACCCCCTTTTGCCCCTTTGCCTTCTTGGCCCCTTTCTTGACCATTTATCCCTATTGATTTATTTACCACATTACCCTTTACCATCTCAACCATTTTCCAACCCCAAATAAATCATTCTTTTGACCCTTATCAAGTTACCAAACCAAAACCGCAACCTTGTTTTTTGACTAAATTTCAGCATTGTTGCTTTTATCTAGTCATTATTTTAGCAAACCATTTAACTTCTTTGTTCTAATTTTAGTTATTTGATATTTTTAGTTTCAGTTTTTTTATCATTTAATATAAGTATATTTATTTTATCATTTCAATTTAAATGTTTAAATCAAGTGCATTGACAGCCTCCTAGAAAGCTTTCACTTCTAGGATCTAGGTCATGCTAGGCAATCCACCCATCTACTTATCTAAAAAAAAAGTTTTTTAGTAGTGTTTTATTATTTTCATTATTATTCCCTAACCAAAAAATAGTTCTTCATGATCATCTAGATTCAATTCATGCACATTCAATAGGTATTCTTCTACAAACCTGTAACATAGTTTCTTTCTTTATATACTGAGAAAAGCAAAAATTAGATAGAAATATTTTGGCACACCTAGTGGGACCCTTGAGTTATCTTGGGCTCATAAATGTTTTAGGGAATTTAGTTGTATTATTAAAATGTCATTTAGTTTCACATCTCATTTTTTAAATTTAAACATTCCTTTCTTTCTTTCAAAACTCAAGTTTTAGTCTCTTTTTCTTTCTAAAATTCAAAAAATAAAAAAGAAAATTGTTGTTCTTTTTTTTTGCATTTCTAAATTCAAAAGGAAATAATCCTAGTATCAAGACTTGAATTCTAATATTGCATTTATGGGTGCATGCTATTTTTTCTTGTATTCATTCAAAAATAAATCAAAATTTCCTTTTGGTTAAAATTAACTTGCATACATTATTTGCTTACTTGTTTTAGTACACCTAAATTAATTAAGCAAAGCAAATTAATCATAGAACCACAAATTTTACATATTCTAAACCACTTTCATAATAAATACATCAAACATACTTGAGATAAGGCCTAAATAGAATTTCATTATCTATCAGATAACCTTCCCCTTCCTGATTATCTTGCTTGGATTTAATCACCATTTGGATAACCAACTTAGTTCTCTGGATGAGTATAAGCTTTGGTAATCGGTATATTGGCTAAGCATCCACACTTGTTCTAGGATTTTGATGTGAGGGGATCAAGCCCCAAGTACCAATCCACTTACTTTATCCAATATAGACTTATTTTTTAGCACATAACCATAGCCTGAAACCAAACATAGATTGCTTTCTAGGACCTATTCAAACCAATTTCCTCTTCACACTTTTCTAAGGCATAAGCCAAAAGAGAGATTAAAAGGATTCTTAGAATTTAATGCACTCTTAGTGAATGTATTTTTTCCTTGAATCTTCTTTTATTACTCTTTAGTTTGAGGTGTGAGAATGTATCATTTATTTCCTATTTTCTCATATGGTTCTTACTTACCAATAGTGAAAAGACCTCAAGGAACAAAACTCACCACCAAATCAACCAACCTATTCCACATCTTCACCCATGGAACATGTTTCCAAACCTATGAACTCCTCTCACTCTTTTGGAGTTCCTACTTGGGTAGTCCCAGGAGATATGGATTTTTCTACTTTTCGAAACAATAATCATGCAGCCTTATAACATTACCTTAAAACTACATCTTACCAAATCCTAGTTTTAACCCCACCTATAGATCTGCCTTATGGCATGCCTCTCCACCTCACGGAGATTAACTCCACTACCATGGGTACTAATCAACCTTTAGTTACCCAAGCCTTATCATCGATAAATAATCCCCTTAAAACTACCATTCAAAACCAAACAACCTAACTACCACTGCTCTTATACCTCTCACTAATCACTCCTCTACAATAGGAGTGCCTACCTCTAGCATTACATATCTTCCTATAGTTACCTCCAATACATCAAAAACTACTCCCCTTCAAATCCTTGTGGCATCCATACCCTCCATGTTAGCACTAATTAGTACAAGGGTCACCACCCTTCCATCAGCCACTAACCCAACTACCACTCCTAAACAATAAGTAACCTTTATTTATCTCCACAACTCATAAGGGAATATGCCCACTACCCAACCACCCACATCTACCCAACCATTTACATCCACATACCAATATATATCTTCTACCCAACCATTGGAATCCACATATCAATATGTGGTAGCCTCTCAACCTTCTACCCACTATCAACATGTTTCTCAACCACCACCATAATATGCATCTTACGACCTCCTGGGTGCTCAACCCCAATCAAACTTCATGAAGATGATCATGTACAAGATGACCACCTTAGAGTAATACATCTTGGGTGCTCATAATATATTATCCTATGACTAAATTTGTAGTGAGTCCATCCATTCATCCATACCCATTAAGCCATATCCTCCCTAATGGGAACTTCCCAAGTTCTCTAAATTTCAAAGGAAGATCCCCAATAGCACCTTAGGACATTTAGGCATGATTTTTATCTCATCACCTATGATGATTCCCTTCTTCTTTTCACTTTATCGATATCTTTGGTTGGCCTAGCCTTAGATTGGTATAGTTCCTTACACAAACATTCCATCTTCTCCTTCACCTAACTAGCCAAAAACTTCTTAGATCACTTTTCGATCAATATATCCAAGAAAGTTTCCATCACCGACCTCTACTCTATCCAATAATTTGAGGATGAGTCCATTATCAATTTTGTGGCTCATTGGAGGATCCTAATTAACTAAATTTCCTTTTCCTTACCTCAACTTAAACTTATAGATCTCTTTGCTCGGGAATGTGCCAAGCATATCTCATCCACATTATGTGTCCAAATCTTCCAGAACTTTGATGAATATTTTAGCATGGATCATAAAATAGAGAACCAACAAATTGATTAAGGAAAATGTAAACTCAAAAATAATAGCTCAACATATAAAACCAATGAGGCTTCTTCCTCCAAGTCAAGTAACCAACCCAATACCAATACCAAGAACAAAGGAATCACAAATGTTATTGTCCTCAAAGCTGCACATCCACCATCTACCAGCCAAAAAAACCCAAGGAACCAAACCTCCAACTTCTCTAATTCTTCAAACCAAAACCCAAGGAAGCAGACTTGGAGCAACTAAAAGTAATTAACTCCACTTGGGAAACCCTATGCTTTTATTTTGGAAAATTTATTAAAAGCCAATATCATCCAACTTCCACCAATTAAACCACCTCAATAGTTTGCTACTTCTCACCCTGTGTTGGGTTGGTATAATGAGTTTAAGTTCTATAAACTTAGATTACTTCTACTTCTCATACACATAATCATCACAAAAGTCCAAATCAACCTATTTCAATCTAGCAACTTGTCTTTCAATATCTCCATGCCCTTTTGGCTCATATGATCGACCCTGTAGTACCACAAATTTGCATCTCCATTTGTAAAAACTAAATTAAAATTATCAACACTACTAGTCAAATACAAAGTGATAATTTTTTTATCTCTTACAACCACAAGAGCACCCTTGGTAACTTTCTAAGAGTCTATTGTAAACATCATCGAACAACCCTCACTGTCCAACTACCTCACTGATATTAATTTTTGCCTTAACTATGGGACATGTCTGACATCCTTTAGTATCCATGCATTCCCATTCTATAGATTCACATAAACACAACCTTTCCCTATTAGACTGCATGGTTCATCATCACCAAGATAAACATGTCCAAAATCTCCTTGAACATAATCAATAAAATGATGCCTATGTGGGGTGGCATGAAAAGAAGCCCATGAATCTAATACCCAAGATTTAAAAACATTATCCAAAGAAATAATTAAATAATACTAATTAATAGTACATGTTGTCATATTTACCTCCTTGGTCTCCATATGTTTTGTCTTTTTATCCCAAAGTTCTCGACATTACTTCTTTGTGTGTCCACTTTTCCCACAATGCTAGCACACCATCTTGGCTCTAGATTTAGATCTTCCTTGAACTTTTCAATTTCCATGGTTTCCTTTGCTTCTATATTTTTGTCTCCCTCTAGTCTCCACCATCAAATCATTCCTTGAAGATGATTCTTTGGTTCCCTTCCTTCGCATTTCCTTGCTAAGAATCACACCTATAACATCCTCAAACTTTAAAATTCCCTTAGCAAGGATGGCATTACTCATAGCCATAACTGGGCTATCCCAACTATTAGGTAAAGAGCACAAAATAAATAAATCCTTAATTTCATCTTCAAATTTAATACAAACAGAAGTTAGAATACTCACAACCGTATTAAAATCATTCAAATGATCAGCTACAGAACCATTTTTAGACATTTTCATATTGAATAACCTTTTCATCAAAACTATTTTATTAGAGGTAGAGGGTTTTTCATATAACTCCCCTAATTTATTCATCAAACCAAATGTGGTCATCCCCTCTAAAATATTGAATGCAACCGAAGATGCAAGGCACAACCATATGGCTCCCAGTGCTTTCCTATCAAGCAAATTCCAATCTACCTAATCCATACCTAAAGGTTGGCCTATTTTCCATATTAAAGGGAGAAGAAGATCATTCTAAAAAAATTAATCCTCCATATGCATCTTCCACAATCCTAAATTCTACCCATTGAATTTTTCAACCCTAGATCTACCATTATCTGCCATAGCTCCCACTCAAGCTAATATATTTCCCTATGATTTACCACTTTAGCAAAACCACTAAAGCTAGCTCTAATACCAGTTGTTAGAAATAAGTGATTAATTATGCAATAAAATGTAATATAGAATTCATTCCTTAAAATCATAGTAGTAGAGACATATGGAAGAAAATTCAGATATAAGCAAATACACACATAACACCGATATAATGCGGTTCACCCAATGTGGGCTACATCCACCAAGAGGCTCTCTATAATATTATAACAAGATTAAGAAACAACTCTCAACAAAAAACCTCTTCCAGAGATAACTTTCTCTATCCTTAACTCATACTAGAATTCTTGAGATGCTAAGTTACACCTCAAACCCAATCACACTGACTAAAGAGAGAATTACAGAGCTCAAAATGAGATGCAAAATGCAATGAATAATATGTTACCCCTCACCCCTATTTATACTTTTCAAAATCCCTTGAAAAATGCACCATAACCATAGAGATAACCATATTCCCAAAAAATAAGGCAAAAAATAAGGGAGGTTTCAACCACATAATCCCCTGATTCTCTCAACACCTTAGATCACACCCACTTCTCCATAAAATGTGCCACAAATGGGGGAAGTGGTTGACACACTCAAAAATGTGTCCCACCATTTATGAAAGTAAATATTTCATGTTAAAAATGCCTTGGTAATTTTATTTTTATCATAGGGGTGAAATAGGCTCTATATTTAAGATAATATCCTTGGAATCCTTATTTAGGTAAGACGCCATCTTAGAATTATAAATTATTAAAAGTTTAGTTTCATCTAATATGTATATCTTTTTCCCCTTATGATCTTTGAATAAAAGGCCTTATCTATGTAAATATTATCCTTCACAAAACACTCACATTAAAAGCATATATAGGACAATAAATGGATAAGATATATAATATTTATAGCAAGTCTTTAACTTGTTGATCTTCATCCTACCATAGTGATTTTAAACCCTTATCAAGGCTTCAATGACTTGATAAATTCATACCAAATATTTAGTTAGGTTAATTCAAGCAATCTTTTTTAGGGTTATGGAAACTTTATATAAGAAGAGAAAGGCCTAGATGGAATCATAAGTATCTCCATCCTGGCTATAAATACATGGATGGTAGCGAAGCATTACCTAAGTAAGTAATATGTCTGCAGAAGCTATAAATACATGACTGGTTATAGACCCATGTTACATTGGTAAAGATTTATATCCTACCTCAACTTTGTGAACCTCTTGGTATCTAATAAAATCATGAATGTGTTTGTTAAATAACACTCATGATATTGTGCATACACATAACACTTATTTTGATAAGGCCCTGATACATAAAATGCTAATCTGGTAGATTGCTTAGGCATATTCTATTTGAATTTCTTTTAATAGTTTGAGTATACAAAGGAAAATGTATTTGACTTATTAATCAATCCTATCTCAAAAAAGATAAATCCTACTTACATTTCTATTTGTTGATACATTAGATATTCAGGGTCATGACCAAGATGGATCCACTAGACCTAACCAAGGGATCTCTTATCATAATAACATCACTAGAGAGGGTTCCAAAGCCTCTAGTCAAGAAACACTATGAAATAACCCTAGCTAGGTCCTATGTTTTCATATTCACTAATTAAATGACAAGTATAGTAAAATCTAATCTAGTGCTCACCAAAACTTGTGGCACAAAGTAGGGGTAATAAACATAAAAATTAAACATGTATATAAGATCTATACTCAAGTTAATGTATAGGAAATCTTAATGCATAGGAGAGAAGTAAAAATTATAATCTACCTACTTTAACAAAGGAGGAACAGAGTTATGAGTACTTACCTTTGAAGATGAATCTGTCGATCCTCAATCTCTCCCTTGGCCAAGGTGCTTCGCAAGAGGTTATTGTGGTATGTAAGGATAACAAGGATAAGTTAGCTCTAGGATACATAACTTCTCTATGCATCCAAAAGACTTATTCACAAGACAAAATCCATATTTCCAAAGAAATTATTGAAATCCTAAGTAATGCTCCTCAAGTAGAATGGTGGATAAGCAGATGCATAATATAATACTCTTCTTCTTTTCTTCCTCTAAGAAATGGTAGAAAGGATGTGTGTATATGTCTAGATCTAACCCTAATCCTTTTCAAAATTTTAATTAAGGGAGTCGACCCAATTCAGCTCTATATTATTAATTGATAAAAATAAGTTAGGTTCTGGTCTAGGTCAGCCAAGGTTGACCTAGACCCATAAAGTGAAACTATACATTTAAATACAGGGTCAACCCAGGCTGACATTGTATGA
The DNA here is from genome assembly GCA_037957365.1 of Torreya grandis. NCBI lineage: Eukaryota > Viridiplantae > Streptophyta > Pinopsida > Cupressales > Taxaceae > Torreya > Torreya grandis. Next base: position 1,511,442 of record JARHVA010004057.1, on the reverse strand, counting down.
TAAATTTTAAAACATGTTTTAGGCTTAGGTAGGTGTTGTAGACCTAGATTGTACCCTAGATGAGTAAAGGATTATTTAGGTCCTCTACTCAAATCTAGTCCAATATGGGAATGACCCTAGGCTATGGGTTACCTAATCTTGGATCAGACCTCCAAGATTTTTAACAAGGCTAAATCCTCTGATGTATCACTTAGCTCATTTCCACTAAAACCTAATAATTAGTAGGGTGAAAAGGGAGATAAAGATAATTAAAAGGGAAATCTAAGATAATATTGGTGATGTACCTAAATTTATTACTCATCCACTCTATTTAAACTTCTAAAAACACTAATGAGATAAACAAAAGATTGAATCTACAACTCCAAAGTCTCTTATGCATCAATGTTTCATGCATAGTTTTTATCAATTGATTAAAGCTTAAGGGAAGTGATGGAATAGGCCTAATTACAGGAATTAAGCAATCAATGTATCCACTATTAGATTCAATCAAATGACATCAAACACTAGGCATGACTTGTATAACATGACAAACTACCAACTAGGAGAGATCAGGACTTGATAAGGGAGAAAGCTCTACCACATATGTAAATCAACTCACATGAATACACTAGATAAGCATAATTAAATCTTATCATAATCTTCTATTCATCCCAATAAGTAACAAAGCTCAATCTTGTTAAATTTTAGTCATGCCCAAGAGAGGGATAAAAATTAAAAGCTAAAATCTTGAATTTATAGTAGAATGGGATGAGAGATAGGGGAAGGGATGCATGGGAGAGTGGATAAGGGGGTCATAATTATCAAGACCAAGATTACCATCATAAGTAGTCACAATAGCCACTTAAAACTTCATCGAGCCCTTCCCTGCATTATTCCACTGTCTTTTCCTAGCATGGAAGGGTGGATCATGAAGGTCAAGACCACTAAAATAATCAACCACCTCCACTACATGAATCCTTCTCAAGCTCCTCTATATTAATAACTTTCACTATAAGTATAAAATCCTCATATTCATGCACCCGATAAAGCCATGACTATAACTGCCTTGAGTGGCTTCAAGTACCTACTTGTTGAAGATATGACCATATCAAAATATGAGACACTCCTTTCATTAATCACAAATTTACCCCTATTTCAACCTAATCATAGGTTTACTATAGATGAAAACCAATCCCATTTATTGGTTTTCATATAGCCATAATTTCATTGGAGATATCTAGGTTGTTTGATCTCATTTCAATAGCTAGTTGCCCATCGTGGATCTATATTAGGCCTAAAAAGACCTATTTCTACCTTCAATCATTTATGGAAGTTGAAAACTCATCATACACTTAGATCACTTTCAAAATACCATGAACATAATTGTAAAACATTACTTCAACCTCAATGAACAAGGTCTACAAGTTATAAACCCTCACACCAACTCCTAACTAAATTTTAATAATGATCTAAGATTTTACAAGGTTTAATCCTAGTTGTGTCTTGTTCTTACATTCATACTTTTATATGCCTAGGTGGTGAAACATTTTATCTAATGTGTCTACCTTCATGGCATCCCCTCAAGTTGCTTACCTCATTTGAAAACTTGACTATCATCACCTAGGACACATGTCCTTATCTTGTGTTACCCAGAGATTTGATCAAACCAACTCCATTAATCTCCTTGAGAGTCCTCTATCTTTGACCTTTATTATCAGTCATCAATATTTCATATGATTTCAAGATCATGCCACTTGGTAGTCTCACATTCATCTTATGAACCTTGTAGTCATATATCCATCAGGCTCACACACTTATACCATGTAGTATCCATATATTTGACTAAGCTCCTTAACTCTTCCAACCTTGATCTGCATCATTGATCCTTTTACATATGCTCCATCAATATTGATCTTCCAAATCAAATATGTACCATTAATCACCCTTCAGAACCATAAGATCCAATGTGGTTCATTAATTTTCTAGGGAATTTTTCATGATTGAGACACCTGGCACCAATTCATTTATTCCCTCAATCCACTGATTCTTTGACTTTGAGCTCTCTATTGATCTTTGATTGTATGATTTAATGTGCATCGTATATCTTTCCTTTGACTTGTCAACTCTAAATTTGAATGCAAATTATTGATCTACTCTGGTATGCACCATCAATCTCAATATGGGACCTTTTAAACTATTTACTACCCACATATCATTGATCTATGATCTGATAAAGTGAGATTTTAGCACTTATTAGCTTTACATTTATCTTAAGATCCTCTGATGCATCATTAGATCTTCACGGCATGATTGAATGTGTGTTATTAGATCTACCTAGACCCACTGGATTGAGTTGTTACCTAGATGTTTTTGATCTTTTGACTTGATTTAATACAACACCACTTGGTAGCTCCATGTTTAGGCTCAGGATCCTTTGAGTATTTTGAACTCAAATGGCTAGTTCCTATAGCTTTAACTTGACAACCCCAAGCAAGTCCCAAACTACTAGATTATCCATGTATGACGTTTAAATGATGGTCTAACTTTTCTAGGCTTGAATTAGTCATATTTCCTTTAAATAAGGGCACTATAAGGCATCAAAATCAAGCTAAAATAAATACCATCAAGATTTTTTAATGATGAGGGTTTGCATTTGGCTCATGATTCCAAAATGTTAACATTTATGATGACTCTGATAGGAAGCATGCCTACTATGCTTGAGATCTTAGACACTTTTGTGACTTCTTGTAATCATGAAATAATGACAAATTTGAACCTTGAATGCAAGTAACCCCTTTAACTAAAAATACAACACCCATCAAAACAAGAAAGGAAACACAAAAAACAAGAAAATTAACCTAAACAAAGTAAGGACAACTAACCTAAGGAAAAGGGAAAACAAGACAAACAGAAGGGAAGCAGACTACTACTTATGCTAATCACTTATTAGAATAAAATAAATGTAGAAAAAATAACTTGAAAAAATATGTTTTCCTTTAGGATCAAATGGAAAGATATATTGTCCATCTTGGAAATTTGAAACATGTCTTCCATCTCTTGATGGCCTCTTCTTTTAGATTGGAGAAATTGGATGTTCATGACCTCTTAATGAGATAGATGGACCTCAAACTTCCATTCTGATTTGTATTGATTGAAGATGTGGATATGAGACCCAAACATCTTCTTCCCATATTCTTCTATTTTATAAGAATGCTATCAATTCTTTTTCATTCATTGGCTACAAATGATCTGAGGTATCTTATATTATGCCTTCATTCTACTCCTCATGAATAAGTGACTTGTCAAGACCTTCATGATCAACCTCTTTTTTCTATTTAGGCATGTTGGATGACAAAACCTCTTTATTTAATTTGTGCTCAAGAGCAATGATCTGAGGTATTAAATCATCAAACACTTGTCTATCCCTCTCATCTCCATGCACTTGTTCTTCTTGTGAGCTAACTTCAGCAATTGATTAGTCTTTAATATCTTCAATAGGAAGTGTAAGACCTTGAATAGATTTTTTGAAATATCCATATATTGTTTCCAAAAATCCTCATCATTACCTTGATGTTTATCTTCCTTGGTTGGGTTTCACTCATCAATGGTTAATTCTACAAGTTCTTGAGAAACATCTTGATGTGAGATATCTAGTATGTGATCAAAAGGATCTTGAAAAATGACATTTTGTGACATATCTAAAACTTCTTCATGGCTCTCTTCTTTTACCTACACTTGTTCCTACAACTCATCTTTTTTGACAATGTTGAAGAATGAATCATGTTTGTTCCTGCCAAGAGGTATCCCAAGAACCATTTCCTCCTCAATATCATCCAAATCATCATCATCAGCTACAAGTTCAATCTAAATTTGAATGTTTACCTCTTTAATAATGGGTTTTCTTTCTATAAGTGGCATAGAATATCCTTGGAGTGACGCTAAGAGAGATGAAATATATACCTCATTTCTTTCATCTAGCTATTTATCTTCAACAATCGCCATTTCCTCCTTCTGCATATCACTTTAGATGGATATCCATGAGGGAAAGGACTTATATTCTTTAGGATGGAGGGGTGAGGATTGAGTAACTTTGTATTTTCTTGATTGCATGAATTGGTTCCAAGATGGAAATTTGGGCTCATGGTTCTCCTGCATAGTGTGCATTGTGGCTTGAGGAATGAAAGTAGGTATGTCCAGTTGAGTTTATGTTTCCTTTGTAGCTATCAATTTTTGGTACAAATGTTTATCTAAAACTTCAATTTTCCTATTAAGGGAGGTTTCAAAATCATACCTTGATTGTTCATAATGGTTGGATATTTCAACACAAACTTGCCTTTCCTCCTAAACTTTCCCTTGGACAAATTTCCATGAGGGGAAGGTTGAGAGGAGTTGGGGGGAACTATGACGACCTTGAAACTCATTTGGTAAGGGCTTATAAGTGGTTATGGGAAGCTCAACATGAAGCTAACATGGAGTGAATGAGGGAAGATAGGATGGGTAATGAGGTGTTTGATGTTCTTCATGGGTTGCTAGCTTCTCCTCAATATTGGAGATGAGTCCATTTATGTCAATCATGTCACTATTGTTTATAGAATAACCTTTCCTAATGAAATATGTCTAACTTTATTTTACCTATTACACTAAATTTTTAACCCTGCTAATGACATGTTTTATAATTTACTATCCATAACCCTTCAATGTATCAATGTTTATCATATTCTTTTATTGGTCTAATAGAGCTTGTTTAAGGTTAGATATGGAATGGATTGGGGCATGAGTAGGTTATTCAAGATTTTCATGTTGATGCCATGACTAATCAAAATGGTAATCAAGGTGTAGAGGGGGTAGATGAGACTCATATTAGGTTTCATGATCTTGGTAATAAGGGGACTCATCATAGGACTGGGAGGAGTGAAAATATGGCTAATATGGGGTAGGATAGCATGGGTATGGATTAGGGTAGTACTCTTACATGTATGAATGATATAGGTCCTCATATTGTTGGTGAGGATCATAATGTGGTTGATCATAGTGAGAAGTGTATAGGTCCATGCTAAAACCATCCATTAGAGACCATTAGTAAGATAAATGTTGAAAGCAATCAATATTTGAAATGATACTTAATTTTCATAAGATTTTTGAGTGCCTAAATATTTCACTGATATTCTAAATACCTCCAAAGGCTAGTGTGTAGGACCACCATCCCACCAAGTGTGCCAGAATCATTGTAGACCTAGATTTCACCCTAGCTAAGTAAAGGATTATTCAAGTCCTCCACTCAAATTTAGTCCAACATGGGAATGACCCTAGGCTATGGGTTACCTAATCTTCTGTTAGACCTCTAGTATTTTTAATGAGGCTAGATCCTTTGATGTATCACTTAGCTCATTTCTACTAAAACCTACTAATTATTGGGGTGAAAAGGGAGAGAAAGATAATTGAAAGGGAAATCTAAGATAATTTTGGTGATGTACCTAAATTTATTACTCATCCACTCTATTTGAACTTCAAAAAACACTAATGAGATAAGTAAAAGACTGAATTTACAATTCCAAAGTCTCTTATGCATTAATGTTTCATGCAGAGGTTCATCAATTGGTCAAAGATTAAGGGAAGTGATGGAATAAGATTGATTCTAGGAACTAACTAATCAATTTATCCACTATTGGCTTCAATTAAATGACATTAAAAACTGGGCATAACCTACATAACATGAAAAGGTACCAACTAGGTGAGAGCAAGACTTGACAAGGGAGAAAACTCTACCACATATGTAAATCAACTGACATGAACACAGTAGATAAGCATAATGAAATATTAACATAGTATTTTATTCATCTCAAGAGGTTACAAAGCTCAATCTTGGTAGATTATAGTCATGCCCAAAATAGGGATGAAAATCAAGAGCTCAAAGCTTGAATTTATACCAGAATGGAATGAGAGAGAGGGGAAGGGATGCATGTGAGAGTGGAGAAATGGATCATAATGATCAAGGCTACTATTACCTCTATAATTAGTCATAATAGCTACTTAAAACTTCATTGAGCCCTTCCCTACATCAATGCCACTATGTCTTTTCCTGGTGTTGATGGGTGGATCATGAAGGTCAAGACCACTGTAGGATGCAACCACCCCTATAATATGAATCCTTATAAATCTCCTCTACATGAATTCCCTTTAATTTAAGGACAAAATCCTCATATTCATGCACTTAAAAAATCCATGACTATAACTACCTTGAGTGACTACAAGTACCTGCTTGTCAAAGATATGACCATATCAAAAGATGAGACACTCCTTTCAATAATCACAAATTTTACCCTATTTCAAACTTGATCATAAGTTTACTATAGATGAAAACCAATCCCATTTATTGCTTTTTATATATCCATAATTTCAATGGAGATACGTAGGTTGCTTGATCTCATTTCAATAGCTAGTTGCCCATATTGGATCTATATTAGGCTTACAAAGACCTATTTCTACCTCTGGCAATTTATGGAAGCTAAGAACTCATCATACATGTGGATCACTTTCAAAATACCATGAACATAGTTGTAAAACACTATGGTCTATAAGTTTTAAACCCTCACAATAGGTCCCAACTGAGATTTAATGATGATCTAAGATTCTACAAGGTTTGCTCTTGGTCATGTCTTGTTCCTACATTCATACTTTTATTTGCCTAGGTGGTGAAACCTTTGATCCAATATGTTTAGTTTTATGGAATCCACTCAGGTTGCTTACCTCATTTGAAAACTTGACTATCATTTCTTAGTACACATGCCCTCGTCTTGTGTTGCCTAGAGATTTGATCAAACCTACTCTGTGGATATCCTTGGGAGTCCTTTAGCTTTGACTTTTGTTATCAATTTTTGATCCTTGATATGATTTCAAGATCAAGCCACTTGGTAGTCTCACATTCATCTTGTGGACCTTGCAGTCAGATATCCATCCATTTCATATACTTATGCCACATAGTGGTCCCACATTTGATCTGAACTGCTTGACTTTTCTAACCTTAATTTGTACCATTGGGCCTTTTGCATGTGCTCCATTGATCTTGATCTACCAGATCAAACATGGACCATTGATCACCTTTCATAACCATAAGATCCAACATGGTTCATTGATTTATTGGGGAAGTTTTTGTGATTGAAACACTTGGCATTAATTCATTTGTTCCCTAAATCCATTGATTACTTGACCTTCAGATCATAATTAATCTTTGATTGCATAATTCAACATGGACTTTAGATATTTTTTTTGACTTGTCAACTCTATCTTTGAACGTAGATCATTAATCTACTCTTATATGCACCATCAATCTTGATTCAAGACCTTTTGACCTATTGACTGCCTACATACCATTAATATATGATCCGATCAAGTAATATTTTGACACTTATCAGCTTTGCATTTCTCTTAAGACCCTCTGACTCTTTGACCCTTGCTCATACCAGTATATCTTCATGGAATGTGATGAGATCAGAATATGGCTCATTATTGACATGTTATTTCCCTCAATTCATCTCTCTAAGGATATTAGCTTATGCAAATCATAGATTGTTAAATAGCTATTACATGGAAAGTAGATATTTGTCTTGTTTATATTGAACCAAGGACTAAACCTTTACTTTGTCATTAATGTCTAATACATAGCATGTTTTAGTGATTTTTGTTGTGAATAATTCTTAGGAAGAAGACACAAGCGATGTATAGTGAAATTTCAATTTTGATCTCCATCCAGCAGCACTACAAACTCACACAGAATGAATCTACGAACTCTGTAGGTCCATTTTTCATGCTTTTGAGACACATGTGTTCATATGAATACATGGGAGGACCAACACAAAATAGTAATAAATCATCATGAATGGCATCAATTCAAAGGATGGCACATGCTTATTTGTATGGACTCCGTAGGCTTGTCTATAGACTCTACAAGCTTGTGTCTATGGACTCTGCAGGCTCATTCCTATCAACTCTACAGGGCCAATTATGTGGATTATGTAAATAAAAAGCTAAAAATGGGGAAGCTAGCATCCATATAAGATGAGAGAGAATCATTCTAGCTGGAGTCAAATGAGAAAAATACTCATTTGTTGTTTTGTACGATTTGCTTTTGATAAAGTTGTATATATTTGGATCTTAGGACTATTATAGGATAGTATATCTATTTCATTAGAATAATTGGATATCTTGGAAATCCAATCTCCTATCTTTGGATGAGTGGATTGACTAAGTAATCTTATCTCTTCACATCCTATTTTGAGTTGATTTTATTAGCATAAAATTTAAAAAAATTGTTATTAAAAAAGATAATAGATGAAAGATACATACAAGCATATTACAGGTTTTAGATAGATTGTAATCATTTTAGTTTTAGGAATTATCACTTTAGTTTCTAGCATTGATTAATCTTTGTTCCTGAGTCTAAGAGGAGCAAGGGCCCACTCTCTTTGGAATAAGGAATTGTGTATGGTAGTTATGTTATGTTATATTAACTCTTTGTTATAAGTAATCAAAATCTTGTTAATATTTGCATTCATTCATAAAACATCAAAATAAATTCACAATTTAAAAGGCATTTCCTTATTCCAAAGTCATTTCCTTTCTAAGCAAAGTGTGGTTTCTTTTACAGCAATTGTGTGAAGCAAATTTCCTTTTTTAAGTTAAACATCTCCATTTCCACGTAAGCGTAAATAGGAGTGTGATTTTACTTTCAAGTAAAAGAGTGGATTCATTTGATTAAATAGTTTAAGACACATTTATTTCATTAGATTCATTTGATTTTTCTTTTCATTATTAGCAAAAGAGTGAATCAAGTAGTTTAAGACACATTTCTTTCATTAGTCAAAGTTAGAATAGGACCATCAAACACCCCCACAAGCAGACTTCTAGATCTACCACCCTACACCTTACTGTAGACAGCTTTGGACACTAGCCCTGGTTGATAAGACATCAATTGAACATTGATTAAATGAGGAGTTGAATGACACTCATCATTTTTGGTGCCGTTACTGGATAAAAATATGTTAGTAAGGTAATAATTATTGGTCTAGGGTGAAAAATAGAAAATAATGTAAAAACCATAAAATCAAAAAAAAAATCAATAAATTGATGTATCATCCTAGAGACTCTAAAGGATGATTCATCCCCAAATTCTCACCAAGAACACAAGTTGAAAATCCTTCAACATCTCTGAGTAGTCAACCATAAGTTATGAGTGAAACCTATCTACAAGAATTTTTAGAAACTTGGAGAGAAATCAAGCCAATGCCACAAACAAGCCCCATAGGAAAAACTCCTCATGATCAATCTTTTGCAGGAAGACACTATTTAGAAATTACCAAGGAACTAGAAGAAACATTTCAAAAATCCATAGCTGAATAAAATATTGAGAACTTTGAACAACCTATAACTGATACCACAAATATTCAATGGGAAGATAATCCCAGCTTTGAAACATCATCAAAAGAAGAAAATATGGCTTTCCAACAAAATCCACAAAATCAACAACTTGCACAACCAGGAAGGAATTTTTCCTTTCCTATTGTTGCAGATCCTAATGATCAAACCCCCATGAAAAATATTTCACCAACTAATCTACCAAATTTCTAGGGAAGATCTATAGAAGATCCTGATCAATCTCTATCTGAATTTAAGGTGCTATGTCAAACCTATGATTACACAACAGATAGCCAAAAATTAAAACTATTTCTCTCTATAGTTAAAGATGTAGCTATGAGATGGTTCATGGGTTTACCTAGAAATTTTATTAGAACATGGGATGACATGGAGACAAAATTATTAAACAAGTATCAATATTACTACCGAGTGTGAGAAAAAAAAGAGGATTTTTTAAAAACCAGATAGAATGAGGATGAATCTTTAGAGGATTATTTGGATAGATTCATGTTCACTCATAAAAGAAGCAATTATCCACTCACTGAAGAAGTTTAGAAATTGGTTTTCTTAAAAGAGTTGGATGAAGATACTAGAGATGCCTTAAATTTGATGGGAGGTGGAGATATAAATAAGCTAGCTTTCAATCAGATTTTTGAGCTTTGAACCAACTACTCTTCAACAAAACCTAGAATTAGGAGAGAAAGGTTTGGTAAATCTAATGAAGTGGGTAAGCTAATAGAAGAATTTTCCAATCTAAAGATGGATATTCTGGTTACACTAAATATTACTTTGGATGGCCTTCAAGCTAAGGTAAATGCAATAGAACCCTTAGCAATCTACTGTCTTAAGTGTAGATAGAAACATGCCCTTAGAGACTTCCCCCTAGATAAAACCAATATTTCATCATGTGGGATCTTTGATGAAATATATCATGATACCAAACATTACACCCTTCTGCCTGTTTTAAAAAATCAAATAAAAACACAAGTCTAGTCCACTGAAGAAGTAAATTATATCCAAAGACAAAACTTTTCCCTACAAAACCAGGCTCAAGGACAGTTTAATGCAAGAAACGCAGTTAATCCATGGATGACACCATAGAATGTTTCAGTTCCTTCACCTTTTTGGAATTAACTCCAAATTATATCAATCCAAAATCCATGGGCAGGACAAGATTAGATGCCAACACCCCCATAAATGGTGCCATAGCCACAGCCATAACAACAATAGGTACCACAGTAGTAATGGATGCCACAACAATATCAACAATGGAATCCAAAGTGGAACCCATATTAATAATGCACCTAACCAAGAAGACCACTTCAACAAGAAACTATAATGCCACCCCTAGTTATTCAGCAACAAAGATAAATCAATCAACCCTCAAGGCCTGCACAACCAATAGCAAATCTAAAAAATAAACAACCAGCACCTATTTATGTTAATGAATGGGAAGAGATAATGAATGTTGTAGCTATTGATTATTTGGACATAAATTTAAGATCAGGGAAAACTATACAAAAACCTCCAATTCTCATTTTTGAGATACCTAATAAAAAAGAAAAAATAGAATCATCTCCATTAAACACTAGAGAAGCCGAAATCAAAATGAACCTTGAAGCAAACAAAGAAAACACTACTACACCAGTAGTTCCTTTTCTTGAAATATTAAAATAAATTGATATTAAACTAGAATCAAAATTGGTCTATGAGTTGCAAAAGATCAATATTGAGGTACCCCTACTACAAGCTATTAGGGATATACTTGAATTGAACAAGATCATCACAAACCTTTGTATCAAGACACCTAGGATGAAAGAAAAAAATCCAAGAACCATTCATGTTGATGGAAAAGTTGTTGATTTATTAACAGGAAAACTATTAGTTCTAAAATATGCAGATCTAGGAAGCCCAGTGATCATAGTCACAATCAAAGGTAAAGAAATTCATAATGTTTTGGTAGATTTGAGAGTAACAATTAATGTTATGACAACTAATACTCTCCATACATTATCTCTTATGAGAATGCAACCCATAAATACTATTCTTTAAATGGTAGACTAATTTGTAACTAAACCAGAAGGGACTATATAAAATGTTAAAGTACTAAAGAGTCTTGGGAATATCCAGTAGATTTCATGGTCTTACAACCTAAAACAAATAATCTACGATATCCCATAATCCTAGATAGGCCATGGTTTGCTACTATAGTAGTATTAATTGATTATAGATTAGGAGACATGACCATTTCTAATGGGTTAAAATCAAAATGCATCTCTTTGTATCCTCCTGCAACAAATCACATACAAGAACTTTAGGTGGATGAATCAGACAATACATCAAACAAAATCTCCTCCTTAGCTATGATCATAGTTAAAAAACACTTGGAAGAATTGAATGGAGACATAGACCCAAAATCTATGGACTCTGCCAGTCTGAAATCTATGGACTATGCCAATCCAAAAGTTACAAACTCTACCAATCTAGAATCTATGGACTCTGTCAGTCCAAAAACTATGGACTGTCTCAATTTAGGATTCTTGGGTCAGACAAAATATTATGAAACCTCCACTTCTACTTATTTTATTGATTCCTCACCATATGATCATGGATTGATTCAAGAAAGTGTGTGTAAATTGGTAGAACAACAACAAACTCATTTCTTAGATGCATTTCATTATTCTTTAGCAAGACCGATTCCTCTTAGAGAAGAGTTTGTTGATAATGTAACCATGTTTCATAAGCTACATCCTCATCCATGAACTCTGAACTCATTGATTAGTGAATTAAATAAAATAGAATCCAACTACCTAGACACAAAACCTATCATGGTATTACCTGGAAAGATTTTGAACATCAATAGTTGGTTAAAAAATGAAGAGGAAGATCAACTCTTTGAAGTACTAGAAAGACATATCAAGGGTTTTGCTTGGGATTATATCAACATGAAGGGAATTCACCCTAGCATATGCACTCATCATATTTACATAGAATCTATCAAACCAGTCAAACAACCACAAAGAAGAATAAACCCAATATTAAAGGAGATAGTCAAAACAGAGATCCAAAAATTGCTGGAAGTTGGGTTTATTTACCCAATCTCAGATAGCCAGTTGGTTTCACCCCTAGTAATTATTCCCAATAAAAATGGAAAATTAAGGGTATGTGTAGATTATAGAGAACTGAACAAAGCAACACTAAGAGATTATTTTCTTCTACCTTTCATTGATCAAGTTCTTGACAACTTGGTAGGAAAAAGATATTTTTCTTTTTTGGATGGGTTTAGCAGGTATAATCAGATAGTAGTGGCAGTTGAAGATAAAGATAAAACCACATTTACCTACCCTTGGGGAAATTTTTATTTTTGAGTAATCCTATTTGGACTCTATAATGCTCCAGCAACCTTCCAAAGAGCAGTTCTAGCAATATTCTCTGACCTTACAAATGATTATGTTAAAGTATATATAGATGATTTCACTGTTCATGGTGGAACTTATGAAGAGACTCTTACCAAATTAGAAAGAGTATTTATCAGATGTGAATAACATCAGTTATCTTTGAGCCATAAGAAATTTTTGTTGATGACGGATGAATTAATAGTGTTGGGACACCATACTTCTGCAAAAGGCATTCAAGTAGATCCAAAGAAAGTTGAAATAATCTCCAACTTATCTATCCCACAAACACAAACTAAAATTAAGAGTTTTTGGTGACATGTTAGTTACTACAGATGTTTCATAGATAATTTTAGCTAAATAGCTTCCCCTATGTTTGCCTTATAAAAGATAGTATATTCTAATGGAGTCATAGTTGCCAGCAGGCCTTTGAGACCATCAAAGCTAAACTCATTACTGCACTAGTATTAAGAGGACCAGATTGGACTCAACCATTTCATATATACATAGATGCTTCCAATACAGCAATAGGAGCAGTCATTGGACAAAAAAATGAAGAGGATAACATGTGTGCTATATATTATATTAGTAAAAACATGACACTTGTTGAAAGAAACTACACCATAACCAAGAGGGAATCTTAACTATAGACACTTGTTGATGACTTTCTAGATGAATAACTATTTACTATTTCATAAAAATCTTTCTAGTTTGCTGATATAGCCAATTACCTCACCACAGGGAATTTTCTTCTACAATTTTCACAAAAAGAAAAGAAATATTTAATTAAAGAAACTTCTTTTAAATGGATTAATGGAATACTATTCAAACTTGGACCTGACCATGTGTTTCATAAATGTGTGACAAATGTTGAAGCTTATGATATCATCAGAGCTTATCATGATAAACCCAGAGGAGGTCATTACTCAGCTCAAATAACCATACACAAAATCCTAGAAGTAGGATACTATTGGCCTCACCTTCATCAACAAGTAAAAAGATATGTCAAACACTGTGATGTTTGTCAGAGAACTAGATAGCCTACTCTTTCAATAGAGATGCCTCTACACCCTCATCCTTAATTAGTTTTAGAATCATTTGAGAAATAAGAAATTGATTTTATAGGTCATGTAGATCCTCCTTCCAGAGGAAAAGAATATCTCCTAGTATGTACAGACTATGTGACCAAGTGGGCAGAAGTAGAAGTATTAACTCATGCAAGAGAAGAGATGGTAGCTAAATTTTTATATTTCAAAATCATGCAAAGATTTGATGCTCGAAGGGAGATAGTCTTAGATCAAGGACTGCAGTTCATGTCAAACATGATAAAGCACTTCATACAAGTATATCAAACTCAACACAAAAAAACATATCCATACCATCCACAGGCTAATGGGTAATTTGAAGTCACCAACAGAGAACTGGAATCTATTTTAACCAAGGTTGTTAATTCCAACAGAAAGGATTGGGTAGATAAGGTACTAGAAGCTGTTTGGGCCTATAATACTACTTGGAAAACAATAACTAGATTTTCACTTTATGAATTGGTTTATGGTAAGAAGCCCTTATTCTCTACTTAATTTGAATTATAAATTTTGAAAATAGTAGTAGAAGTAGGGATTGAATTAGAAGAAATACAAAAAGAAAGACTCTTACAGCTTAATCAACTTGATGAGATGAGGATGGAAGCACTACAAAGAACTGAATTGGTACAACATCGAAGAAAAGTTTAATATGATTCACAGATCAAGCAATGGAAGTTTTAAAAAGGAGATTGGGCACTATTGTTTGATTCCAAATTTCAATAGTTTAAAGGAAAACTACAAATGAGGTGGTTGGGACCTTATCAGATTGAGGAGGTCCTTGAAAATGGTTTTGTTAAGCTAATCCTATTGATGACAGTAGAAGAGCTCTGTTAGTCAATGGACTTAGATTGAAACTTTATCAAAAACCTCTCAATAAAGAAGAATTTGTTCAAAAGGTAAAAGATCAAGTAGCCTTTATTAAGGACTCTACTTCTTCTAGGGAAACTGCTTCAAATCAAGTAGATATTATGGATGACTCTACTTCTTCCAAAGAACCTACTCCTTGATAATCCTGCATATAAAAAAATTAAAAAATAAATAAAAATAAAAAATAAAATAAAATAAAAATAAATTAAAAATAAAAATTATATATATATATATATCAATAGTGAAAATTCTTCCAGGGACACTATTAACAATGCATGCCCAGAAAACCAGCTTGCTAGATGGTTATGCATTGCACAAAGTGCTTTGGCTAGAAAACTAGCAATGGCTGGTCAAAGGAAAAAACAAAATATATAAGAAAAAAAAAGAGAATCTTACCATGTCACTATGATTGGTCTTCTCCATGCAATAAAAGTTTTTATTTCAACACCTGTTGACTAATCCATGCAAACTTATTTGTGCAGGACAAATGGTGAGCAAAGGATAAATCTAAGGTCAAAAGTAAGTGAGACATATATTCTATTTATTTATGTTTAGTTGACTAATTATCTTTGATTTAATTAAGATTTATTCTATGGAGATGATCCAAACTTGAGCCTTCCAAAATGGAATGATATGACACATACTATAATAGATAAGCATGCAAATAAGATAGCAAAGGTGTATGTCTACTTTATGATGACCTATGCAGCTTTGGTATAATCAATTGTGTCATCAATAATTATAATGATGGGACATCATAAAGGAGTTCTAAATAAAATAATAAATAGCTATCATCATTAAAGTGGCATGTCATCATTTCATCCAATTTTTAATGATTTGACAAAATAGTTGGCACACTTCATAGAAATGTAAGGCGCTGAACTGTATAAAGTAATTATGTCAAACTATGGACTCATGAAGTTGTGGAGTTTCACATAAAACATTTCACTTCTATAGATCTTCAGTGATTGTTGCCTATAGATTTCAATAGAATCTGGTCTAAACCCTAATCTAAGTTAAAAAAATAGAGTTATCTATAAATCTAAGTATAAATGGGACAAAAAATGAGATCAGAGCTGAAGAATGCAGCAAAACTTCATAAAGACAAAGCTTTTGTGGTAATGTTTAGAGCAAATAGCTGGCTACCTTTCATTGAAAATTTCTAGGGTTTCCACCAAATAATGGTAAGAGAATTCATCACTAATCTCACCCCTGAGTTTTCAATTGTTAAAGGCATTATTATTCCTATTTTAACTCAAATTATAAGTCAAATCATATAAGTTCCAGAAGAGGGAATGAGAGTGATAGGCAGAATTCCATTTAATGATTTAATTATTTAGTTTAATGGTAATGAGCAGACTGGGACTTCATGTCTAATAAATTCCAAAGGAAAATCAAAAAGGATTAGTATAAATTCATTTCCTAAACCTTAGAAATCTGTAGCCAAGTGGGTGATCAAGTATATCATTTGTGAGGGGCAAAATAGTTTTTTAGGAGGAGAAGCCATAAAAATATTAATACACCTTAAGTATGGGAGGCAAAACCCTCATTACAAGATCAACCTCCCATCCTTCTTATATGGTACCCTTCAAATTATGACTACAACTCCTAATGTTGCTCTTAAGCACCATGGCCTTATTCACCTAATTATCCAACATCACTTCCTTCAGCAAGGATGAGGTCTGAGAAGAATTTAAGAATAGTATAACACAACAAATTCCAAATCTACCTGCACAAAAAACCTCAAATTTACTACATCAACATCCATCTCCACCTACTACATCAGTTGAGAAAATAACTCTAAAGAAGAAATCATAGACTGTAGTCTCAAAATAAATCCCTTCTTCTTCTTCAAGAAGAATCACAAGGTCTCAAATCCTTGTAGTTTCAAGGTCCCCAAAAGAACCTCAAAAATATGTAGTGCAACCAATTCCCTTGTCAGGAAGAAGAAAATTGAAATGAAAGGTTGCTACATAACATGAGAACACTGAGGGTTTGATGGTTGAAAAAGAAAGACAACCGAGTGTATCTTAGAGAGTGACCAAAAGAAGGAGAAGGTTAATTCTGATAGATGAAGATGAACAAGAGATTGAAAAAATTTTGGATATTCTTAAAAAGGTATCTCATTCCTCCATACATCAAAGTATCCTTGAAATTATAGATGTTGAAGAAACTCCTTTCAAAAGGAACTATCCAATCATAATAGAGGAGCCAATTCCAAGAGAAGAGCCAATCACGATAGAGGAATCAAGTATGGCAAAATAACCACATGTTTTAGTTGAAAATACAATGAATAAAGGAAAAATTATATGTACAAATAAAAAAGGATTCATCTAATCTAAATGATCCTATTATGCAGTTAACCTTGAAGCTTTCTCAAGCTCAAGCTTTAGAACAACAAAAAACTGACATTACTGATTTGATCAGTCAATTGTAGAATAAGGATCATCTTAACTCATTATTGGTGTAAAAATTAGACAACATTTACCAATCATGTAGCATAAATTCACAGATTAGAAGAAACAATAAAGAAAAATGAAAGTTAACAAATAGACATGGATATATGTAGAAAATCTGAAGAAGGAGAATAGGAGATTGTAAAGTTTGGTAAACTCTTCCAAAGCAACTTCTAATGTTTCACCTTCTCCTCCTAAGGTATTTGTTGACCAAAGTTGTCAAACAAATTATCCAGGTATTCCTACCTTGAAAATACTAAATCAAATTGAAGAAGAATATTCCATACTCAAATAGAAAAACAAAGTTACAACTTCTTCAAACAAAATATTGAAAAATAAAAAGAAAGAATTAGATGCTAAGGTCCAAGATTTAGAAGAAAATTTGTAAGATGCATGAAAACTAAAGGAATCTTCTTTGGCATGTAGGAATCTTTCTCCTACATATAATTTATTTTTATTTGAATAATTTTATAGATGGCAGCTTCTGAGGATCTCTTGTCATCTTCCTTACAAGATTTTACAACTAATAACATTTCTAAAAAAAATTTATAGTGCTAAACTTGATCAATAGGATTTAATTTGTGAGTTTTATTTACATGATTTGATCATAGGAGACCATGAGCACAATAAGTTCTTGATAAACCTTCATGTAGGAGAAGTTCAACTGAGGGCATTGCATTCTATATTGAAAAATCAACTAGCATAGAAAAGCATATTTGAGGAGTATACAAATCATGCTAAGACTACAGGATTATGTATCAAACCAACATTTCTTATCCCTAGATTGATCAGAAAGAATTTTAACTGTGCTTGTTTAAGTGATGAAGTTAAAACTTATTATTTACAAGCTTTATATGATTGTGTTGTTTATTTTGACTTATTTTCAAGACAGAGTTTTGATTCAGTGGTGACTGCAAGTGTTAAAAGGTGGGACCAACTTTTAGTGCCTCTTAGAAGATGAGAGGTCATGTCTCCAAATAACTTAAGATGGAGTATGAGGAGAGCTACCTCAATTTTGGAAATCATAATAGAGGTAATAAACTCTGGGGGAGAAAAGAAATGGATTGGCATGAGATATAAACCCCCTTTATTGATCATACCTATTCTAAGATGGTAGAGTTAGGCTCCACAATCAGAGGAGAAATTAAATACATAGAAACAAATGATTCAAGAATGTCAAGGGTTTACAAGCAATTTAG
Source organism: Torreya grandis (assembly GCA_037957365.1). Taxonomy (NCBI): domain Eukaryota; kingdom Viridiplantae; phylum Streptophyta; class Pinopsida; order Cupressales; family Taxaceae; genus Torreya; species Torreya grandis. The sequence continues at coordinate 1,493,050 of JARHVA010004057.1, read as the reverse complement.
ACAAGCATATAATAGATAAATTTGATGACTATGATTTGAGTCAGAGTTTGGAAAGTAGATACAAGAGCTACGAATGTAAATGAATGTTTGCAATGGGATTTTCAAAAGGTAAAGCCTAAGGGAGATGATGAGCTCATAATATGTCTCATTATTGACATGTTATTTCCCTCAATTCATCTCTCTAAGGATATTATCTTATGCAAATCATAGATTGTTAGATAGTTATTACATGGAAAGTAGATATTTGTCTTGTTTATATTGAACCAAGGACTAAACCTTTACTTTGTCATTAATGTCTAATACATATTATTTTTTAGTGATTTTTGTTGTGAATAATGTTTAGGAAGAAGACATAGGTGATGTAAAACGAAAGTTCAATTTTGATCTCCATTTAGTAAAACTATGAACTCACACAAAATGAATCTATAAACTCTGTAGGTCTATTTTTTTCATGCTTTTGAGATACATGTGTTTATATGAGTACATGGGAGGACCAACATGAAGTAGTAATAAATCATCATGAATGGCATTAGTTCGAAGGATGGTGCAGGCTTGTTTCTATGAACTCTGTAGGCTTTTTTATATGGACTCCATAGGCTTGTATCTACAGACTCCATAGGCTTGTTTCTGTAGACTCCACAGGCTCATTCCTACCAACTCTACAAGGTCAATTACATGGATTCTGTAAAGACAAAGCTAAAAATGGGGAAGCTGATAGCTAGATAAGATGAGAGAAAATCATTTCAACTAGAGTCAAATGAGGAAAATACTCACCTACTATTTTATAGGATTTGCTTTTGATAAAGTTGTATATATTTGGATCTTAGGACTATTATAGGATAATATATCTATTTCATTGAAATAATTGGATATCTTGGAAATCCAATCCCCTATCTTTAGATGAGTGGATCGACTAAGGAATCCTATCTCTTTACATCCTCTTTTGAGTTGATTGTATTAACATAAAATGTAAGACTTTTGTTATTAAAAAAGATAATAGATGAAAGATACGTACAAGCATATTACAAGTTTGACATAGATTGTAATCATTTCAATTTTATGAATTATCACTTTATTTTTCATCATTGATTAATCTTTGTTTCTGAATCAAGAGGAGCAAGGGCCCACTCTCCTTGGAACTAGAAATTGTGTACGGTACTTATGTTATATTAACTCTTTGTTATAACTAATCAGAATATTGCTAATGTTTGCATTCATTCATAAAATATCAAAACAAATTCATAGTTCAAAATGCATTTCCTTATTCCAAAGTCATTTCTTTTCTAAGTAAAGTGTGTTTTCTTTTATAGCTAACGTGTGAAGCAAATTTCCTTTTTTAAGTTAAACATCTCCATTTCCACGCGAGCATTAATAGGAGTGTGATTTTACTTTCAAGAAAAAGAGTGCATTCATTTGATTAAATAGTTACATCTTTTCCTTTTTATCAAAAGAGTGAATCAAGTAGTTTAAGACACATTTATTTCATTAGTCAAAGTTAGAATAGGACCATCAAATACCCCCACAAGCAGACTTCTAGATCTACCATCCTATACCTTACTACAAACAGCTTTGGACACTAGCCCTGGTTGATAAGACATCAATTGAACATTGATTAAATGAGGAGTTAAATGACACTCATCAGCATGATTGAACACGTGTTGTTGGATCTACATAAACCCACTAGATTGAGTTGTTTCCCACATGTCATTAATCTTTTGACTTGATTGAATATAACTCCACCACTTGGTAGCTCCACCTTTAGGCTGAAGATCCTTTGAGGATTTTGAACTTGAATGACTAGTTCTCATAGCTTTAACTTGATGCCCCTGAGCATGTCCCAAACTACTAGATTGTCCTACATGGAATTTAAAAGATGGTCTATATTCTCTAGGCTTGAGTTAGTCATTTTTCCTTTAAACAAGGGCACTATGAGGCATCAAAAACAAGATGAAATAAATACCATCAAGAGTTTTGAATGATGAGGGTTGACATTTGGCTTGTGAGGCCAAAATATTAACATGAGTTACTAATTAAAGAGGTGAATTATTTGGAGGAGTGTGTAAGAAAGGTATCAAAGCTTAGGGAAGTGTATAGGAGAAGGTTAAGTAGATAATAAGTGGTGGTATAAGGGACAACAATCCTATGAAGAACCAATGTTCTACTCACCCCTTTCCTCGTGTACCCTTTAAGGCATGCACTCAGAGATATTAAAACTCGATAGGTTCCTCTAAGAGATAAAATTTTACTAAGTATTAAAGATTAATAAAATAATTTTGTGTATACATATGCCCCATTTGAATCTCATCACATGTTACATGAGTGTAACAGGGGATTATGCTTCAAGAAAGAACATAGTAACACACAAAAAATGAGCTAACTAAAAATGAAATATAAAATTAATGTTGAAATGAAATAAAAGTAACTAAAAATACCATATACATACCTTGACTTGCCTTTCTACTGAATGACTACATGAAAATATCCTATTCTTGATTATGAAAATTACAGTACCTACATTTGATAAACCTTAAGGATACAATACTAACAATAGAATTAATGTGCGCATATGTAGGATGGTCAAAGTAGCAATGAATAACTTACAAAACTAATTAAATTACTAATAAAAATTAAAAATTTAGGATTGTTAAGGCTAGGTTAGAAATAAAAGATTACGCATATAAATGACAAAATGATGACAAATGATTGTAGAACACACTAGATCATGTTGGGAAGCATGTAAAATAGAAATGGTAAAAGAAACATCAATGCAATAAAACTCTAAAAAAGATATGTAAGCAAGTGAAAAGTAACCCCATGTAATAAAATCATGTCAAATGAAACATAAATAAATCACAAATGACTGAAAATGAAATTTAAATCAAGATGTAATATAAGTATGTCAAAAAAAGATGAAGAAATCATAAATAAATAAAATGAAATGTAAGTTAATATGTAATACAAGCATGAAGAAGTCATGCATAAAGAGAAACATGTAAGAATGTCAAATTTCATATGTAAGATAACTAAAGTTCATAAAAATCAAACAAGAATATGATGGATAGATGAAAATCAAAAGCTCTAGAGGATGAAAACTCAAACTTAGTGCTTGTTCTAAGATACAATGTAAGAACACACAACCACCTAATGACATGACTTGGATAATAATGAGATGGTCTGGTAATCAAATGGTGTAAGGGTGTTTGTGAGGAAGGCCTAATTCTATCCAACATCTTACAATTTAACTCACAAACTATAAACCAAAAAGCATAATAAGGTAGATGTGATCAAGGATGTGATCATCTAAAATCAATATCCAACAAGGGGAATATAATTAAAGTATGATGTAAACAAGCAATGTGAGGTGCCACAAGGGTGATTTTAAAATCCTTATCAAGAATAAGACATAATAGGAAAGTGAGCAAGACTAAGAAATTGTCAATGATGACTTAGGACATTATAACTAACGAACACAAAGGTTAGGCTAATAAGTAAAGTGCATAGATCAATCCATGAAGGATATATGCATGAAAACAAAAATGGACCTACCTTACCATAATGTGTTATCCATTCTTCAAGACCCCTTAAAAAGTCATCAATATACTATGAATACTGGGTACTTGTGTGAGAAATTAGGTGGTATGATCATAGGAATACAAGAAGGGAGGTTAGTAATATGTTAGTTTAAGTAAAAAAAATTCACATAAACACACTAAAACTTACACTCCTCGCCTAGATATTTAAGTTTAGTTAACAAAAGATAAATTAAATCACAACTAAAATGTAAAACAAAATGAATCCTTTACCTTCCTTGCGATCTCCAAATGCATTATTGAGTGGCTTGCTCAGCTTGTGCTTTAAAGAGTATTTGGTAATGGAGATTGTATAGCTCCTCTCCTTGGCACCATTGGATTTGATATGGCTTGGTTTATCTTGGCTTAATATTTTGGAATTATAACATTATTTATATGAATCTCATGCAACAAAACTTGCATTATAACTCTCCAATATCCAAGCTTAGAATTCAATAGGCAAGGGCTTGTATTTATAGGCTTAGGAACTAACCCCAACCCAAGGTGAGTTAAGATGTAGTTTAAACATGGAATAGGTTCAAACCTAATCTAGGTGAGTCAAATATAACCCCATTAGATTTAATAAGTATCAGTTACTCATGATTTTCAATGAATAGGCATGGGTATCCAAAATGAGATATTTTAAGATATTTTCAAAGATCTTGACAACTCACACATGTCATGATGAAGGTTAGGATAATTGAATTTTTTATTTTTCTTTTTTAGTTATTCATTAATTACACATGGATAATTCAAATAAGCATATAATTTAGTTTAGCTTATTAATTAATTTTGATTAGCCATTTATCTCTTTCAAGATTTGATATTTGTTCATGTGCCCCACTTAATAGGTCCATAGACCAAAGTGACTATTGTGATGTTGTAGGATGATTAGGGATGAATCCATGAGAGGTTATGATTATATATGATAAGATACCCTAATTAGGGATGTTTTAATGATATTATGATCTTTGAAAAATGATGCAAAATTAAATTTGGGACTTTTAGTGATTCATAGGCTTAATTTGCAATGGTTAGTAGGAATCAATCTGAAGTCTGATCGAAGGGTAGTTATAGCCATTTTTAGGTGTCTATAGTTTTCCCATGTTTGGGAAGGTGTTGTAATCTATAGGCACAATAACATTTTCTCAAAGAATGAAAATTTACTATATACCTATGACTTTAATGATGATATATGAATTATAGGTGCCCCCTCGAGGGAGCAGTTGGCAAAGGGGTCGATAATCGATCCTTTGAAAAGAGGAAATGGTTAGACCAAAAAGATGGATATGGTGGAAAAGATTGATTTACCTAGAGGTAGTTATAATCATCGACATAGGTAGGACAAAAAGGGTAATGATTTACCCAAAGGTGGTTATAATCATTGAAAAAGGCTTAGGGTAACAAGATAATGATTTGCTTAGAGGCGGTTATAATCATGAAATAGAAAACAATGATGTGCCTACAGGTAGTTAGAATCATTGATAGGATAAAAACATGCCCCAATTGGGTGGATAGAGATAATGGTTTTTATAAAGATAATTATAAGCATTATCATAATGAAAACATGCCCCAATTGGGTAGAAGAAAGAGAATGATTTTTCTAAAGGTGTTTATAATCATTAACCTTCAAATAGATAGAAACACAATGATTTGCCTAAAGGTAGTTATAATCATCATTAATGCAAGTAGGATGGTATACAATGAGTTTTCCAAAGGTGGTTATAAGAATTGTACCTTGATAGTGGTAAACATGATATGGAATATGATGGAAAATTGTTATAGAGGAAAAATATCAATTTGGGTAACCTACGAGTAGGGAGATGTGCATCTAGACTAGCAAGGAGAAGAATTCTTATGGTGCTTAATTACTTTGTGTAGGATATGATTTAGATTAGAATAGGAATTGCTTAGTGCCAAGGAGATATCATTGCCTCATTTTTGTGTAGACTCTCAGAGCTGATTTTTGTTGTAGCATGTAATGGTAGGCATCATAATAGAACACCATGATAACTTGGCTGAAATATGCATATGAACTGCCATGTGATCCAATACTCAATTAAAAATAATGCACTAATTATAAAAACTATGGTGATAATTTGGATGTATGAATATGGATGGATTCAAGAATAATGCTCAAAAAATCATCCAATGAATGCACATATATTGAATCAAGTCACAACAAGAAAGCAAACAAACATGCAAACAAACTAACTAACTAAAATATAAAACAAGAAACAAACAACAAATAACCAAAATAACATAAAACATAAACAATAGTTAAACACAATGTTAGCACAAATAAAAAACACACAAGACAATGATCATTGCCCCTAGAGGATAAAAGATAATGAAACAAACAAATAAAATGGGGGAATTGAAGAAAAGGAAGAGGGTGGCTGAGCTATCTCCAAATGCACTAGGCAAATGGATGTTGTCTACATAGTTCCATGGATGTAATATCCAACAAAACTTCAGGCCAAATGTATTTCTCCTAAGATATGGGATAGAAGAAAAATGATTAGAAGAAAGACATTATGGATGTGATAGAAGAATATGGGAATGGGCTCACAAAATGGTGAGAGTATGAGATGCTAGACCAATAGGATGGGAAAACTAAATGACAAGAGGTTTCTTGTGAAATATCTAGGGTTCCCAGAATCCCTAAGGCAAAGAAGTGGTCAATATTTAAGATTTTATAAAAAAAATTATGAATTTTTTTGGAATTTTTGGAGCATCCCAAATCACTCAAGAATGACGAGACACCAAATGGTCCAAACTCACAAAATGGAGAGAGCATTCAAACTGAAGTATTACTTGCCAAATGATAAGAGTGTGGCTTAGGTTGATCATAAAATGATGAGAGCATAGCAAAGGGATGACTGAGCTCACCTCAACATGAATCAAGTGTTGCCTACGTAGTCTTAGGATGGGAACTCAAGTCACTATATTTTTTCCCTGTAGTAGAGGAATATGAACACATAGCAGCCAATGCAAAAAAAAAAGGCAAAATTAGCAAATGGCATAATATAGCATAGGAATGGCAAAGTGGTAGTTCAAGGCATGATAAACAAGTATTGTTCCTAATTTTCCCATAGGTGATTATAATTAGGAAAAAATGGCATAGGTCAGTGATACTAATTTGCCTATAGGTTGTTATAATTAGTAACATGATGGTGAGACACTAGTTTGCCCAAAGGCAGTTATAATTAGGCCCACACAGTATTGAATAGAATAATAAATGAAGGATGCAACTACCAAACCACTATCATACTACTCTAAAATACATCTTCTTTCTAGAATGTTGAAACAAATGTTGAAACTTGATCTGAATCTTTATGTTGAAATCATCTATGGAACCAATGGAATGGAACCAAGGCCAAAGGGTTGGGTAGGGAGGAGTAAAAAAAACTCGATCAATAAAAAATGTATGGTAGAATGGTAAAGTGATATAATGGTATGGTATAGAGAATAAAGTCAATATTATGGCACAACTAAAATGGGCCTCATAGACAATACACTAGGTCTCTCAAGTGAAGTAACACTTGAGATGTAGAAATTTCATTGGCTCATCAAATTCATCCCCATCTAGTGCAATGATCCTATATGCTCCAATGCCATAGTTTGCAATAATGATGAAAGGGCCTATCCAGTTAGGTTTGAACTTGAATTTTTGTTTCTTCTCAGCCATGGTACTCTATTGGTTTTATTTAAGAACAAGATCACCAAGCTCAAATTCTCTATGATTGACACACTGATTATAGTGTTCACAAAGTTGGTTTTGGTATGCTTACAAGTTGTTAACTACAGCCATGTACTTCTCAACAATAAAATATAGATATTATAGGTGATCTATGATATAGTCTTCATCATCTAGGACATCCTTCAAAGATATGCAAAAAAAAGAAGGTAACTCAACTTCAATGGGAAGAATGGCTTCAGTGCCAAAAACAAGTGAATACAAAGTGGCTCTTGTTGGAGTATGGTGATTGGTGTAGTATGCCCATAGGGCATGAAATATTTGAAGATGTCAATTGTAGATAGTATCATTGACAATATTTTTAAGGATGTTGAAAATGGTTTTGTTAGATGCTTTGGCTTGGTCATTACCTTGTGGGTAATATGCCATGGAAAAATCTTGAGTAATATTTTACTCGACACGGTGATTTAACATCCTTGTTTTTTAAGGATCCACTATTATCACATATAATGTCAAATGGGATAATATAGCATCAAATGAGATGGTGAAAGATGAATTTGTAAATTTTTTTTGCTAGTCATGTAAGTGAGGGGTATAGCTTTGACCCACTTAGTGAAATATTCAGTGGTGGTAAACATATGTTTATGGCCATCGAATGAGGTGGGGTTTATCTTCCCAATGATATTGAGGCCCTATGTAGCAAATGACCATGGTGTAAGCATTGGTTTTATATTTTTGGTCAGGGCATGAATCAGATTGGTATGCTTTTGACATTTATTACACTTTTTAACATACAAAGTTGTGTCTACATCCATCATTAGCCAATAGTACCCAGTGTGCAAGAGATTTTTGGATAGGATGGCCTCACTTATGTGGGATCCACATACTCCATAAAATTATTATAACACTAATGCATATTCTTTCAAAGTTAAATAATAAAGTAGAGCTCCATCAAAATTGTGATGATAAAGGGTTGGTCCGAGTAAGGTATCACATGTGGCATGGTGGATAAAGGCCTTGGATTATTTGTGGGATAGGTTTGGTGGCATTATTTAGTCATGAATATTGGCATAAAATTATGAATACCATATAGAGTTGGGACCAATAATATCATAAATAATTATGATAGTTGAAGGTTCATGAGCTGGCGTTAGCAGATTTTCAACAAGGAACTAGTATTTTTTTACCATGTTTGTATGATGATCAATGATCCAATGGTAGCCATGAAATCTATTATTTTATTACTAGCCCTTGTTATATGTTTAAATTGTACATCAGTAATCTACTATTTGAGCATTTTGACCATGGCCTTGTATGGAACTAGCTTGTCTTATTTGATCTAAAAATGGTTTATAACCTGATTGATGATTAACTAGGAATCACCATAAACCTTGAGATGTTGTATATTCCATTGTACTACATGTTGAATCCCTACAACAAGTGCTTCATATTTATACATGTTATTGGTACAAGTAAATTTGATCCAAAATGATTTAGGGATTAGATCCCCCTATGGTGTAATAAACAAAAGGCCTACCCTTGATCTATGTGTTGTGAATGACCCATAAAAATATAACTTCCAGTGGTGCTCCTCAAGAGGTGTTTCAATTATGGTAATAATGGATTCATCAAGGAATTGGAATGTTAGAGGTTTTGTATATGCAAGGGATGATTTAGCAAGTTGATCTGCAAGGACCTATCCCTTAATGGCTCTTTGGTTGATATATTCTATCTCAAATTTACTCAACAACATGATCCATTTGCCCATGTGGCTTTGTAAAGTTATTTTAGATAGTAGATACTTGAGTGGATATACTTTGCAAATGACCATGGTCTTTTTGTTCAACATATAATGGTGTAGTTTTTTAGCTACAAAGACCATAGCTAAATAGGCTTTTTCAATGGGTGTATAATTTTGCTCATAATCAACCAATGTATGACTTAGATAGTACATAGCATGTGACTTTCCATTATCATCATGTTGAACTAGAAGTGCCCCTAAGGATTTTTTAGTGGTAGATAGATTTAATAAAAATGGATTTTCCAGTATTAGTGGCAATAAAAATGGTGGATTTTCTAGATAGTCCTTTAGTTTTTGGAAAGATTTTTGGCATTCATCATCCCAATGAAATGTGACACCCTTCTATAAAAAATGTGTAAAAGGATAGCACTTGTCAGCCAACTAAGATATAAAGTGTCTGATATATTGGATATTACCCTGTAAACTATAGAGCTGCTTCAAATTAGTTGATGGTGGCATTTGAGTTATGGCTTGTACTTTAACTAGATTGACTTCAATGTCTCAATGAGACACAATGAAGCCAAGCAATTTTCCTAAAGTAACTCCAAAAACACACTAATTAATATTGAGCCTAACTTTGTATTCATGCAGTCTTTCAAATATCCTTCATAATGTTGTTGGATGATCAGCCCTGGTCTTTGATTTATCTAGGATGTCATTGATGTATTCTTCAACAATGTCATGCATCATATCATGAAATATGATGGTCATGGCTCTTTGGTATATATCCCCAACATTTTTCAGACCAAATGGCATACCCTAATAATAGAACATTTAACATGATGTGGTGAATGTTATTTTATGTTGGTCTTCTACATGATCTAAATCTGGTTGTAACCTAAAAATCCATCCATCAATGGGAGAATTTCATACCTCATTGTGGGGTCGACTATCATGTCAATGTTTGGTAGAAGAAAGTCATCTTTTAGGCAAGCCTTATTTATGTCTCTAAAGTCAGTGCATATTTTGATTCCTTTTGGCTTCTTGGTGATTGTTAAAACATTCAAGATCCACTCTAAGTAGTCAATCAATTGAATACATCTTACTTCCAAGATTTTTTCCAACTCTTTCTTCATTAATACAACAATGTGAGGATGCATCTTGAATAATTTTTATATTATGAGTTTGGCATCAAAATGTACCACAAGGTCATGCACAACCAAGGTAGGGTCCAAACCTAGCATGACTAAGTAGGCCCAAGCAAATATGTCAAAAAATTCCCTCAAAAGGGCTATAGAGATGTCACATTCCTCTTCAGTCAGGGATACACCTAATTTGATCTATTTTGGGTCATCTAGAGTCTTGATGTTGACTTCTATAGTATTATCCACAAAAAGAGTTGAACCATCATCCAGAATGGTTGATAAATATTTAAATTGGCCTACAATGATAGAGTCCTCTATTCGGACTGGCCATTCAAGTTCTTCAAGGTATGAGGAACTAGAATCTCCCAATAGCAAGGATGGCCATGTGACAAACACTATTAGGAACTCTTAGATGATTCGATCAAAATCCTATTGTTCTTCAAAATTAAACTCAAACGCATAAGCAAGCTCATTATTGGTGGTCTCCTAAGATATGTTTAAGGAAGGTTGAACACCCCCATCTAATGGTGCTTGAAATAGGTTTTCACCACTTGATTGGCTTTTCTCTTTACTATTTCCCTAGTCCAAAAGTGCCTCAAAGAGGTTTTCACTTTGTAACCTCAATGTTTTATTAAATTATTTGTGGCTAAGGGTGTTCACCCATTCTCCAAAACAGGCTTTAGGATCCAAATTGATAGAGAACTCTTGTTTGTGGTCTCCCAATGAAAAATTATCGCTCAGGCTTAGAAAATCATAGAAGGCCTCATCAGTCTAAAACTCATCAATCGGCATTGTTGATTATTATTGGTCCCAATCTACAAGTTGAGGATAATATAAAAGAAGTAGATTATTGTGAAATGACTAGTCTAAGGGTAAAAATGACATTGGTGTCAAATAAATTGGTACTAGTCAAGTCTTCATAAGGGCTATGATTGGACTATGCTTTACTATCAGCATCAATATCACTAGTCATTGGCATTGGAACACAAATTAGGTACATGGGGTCACCCCTAGGTAGTTTAAATCTAAGACCATATGTTCCTTTGTACTAAGTGGTATAAATTAACTCAAATAGACCTTATTTATTTATCCCAAGGCCTCCTCCTTCATATCCATGTTTCATCATGAATTTGTTTGAAATTGGATACTTGGAATTTAAGTAATAGTTGGCCAGTTTGTCATTATACAACCAAGATTCATCATTTGCAAGTGGGTCATATTCTTGACCAGTGGCTGATATGAAAATGATAGGTGCTAGACTTTGCATTTTACCTCTACCCTTTATTTTTTATTCCATGCAAGGTGTGTTAGGAACCCACGAAAGCACCATTGATTAACATATACAAGCAACTTAAATATGCGGAATTAAACCAGAATCACAAGTAACTAGAATTCAAAAACAACACAGAATATGAGAGACAATACACAACTTGTATTAATACTCATCCAGAAAAGAATACAATAAAGAAGATGCCACTTCTTCTTCACACCTCTCAGAGGCTTCCCACACCTCAAGTGTACAATAATTATTTCCTCAAAGCTCTCTCTCTTACGGTCCCAACATAAAACTCAAACACAGAGTTGGTGTTCACCTCCAACCAGTCAGTATCCACTACTGCCAGTACACAAGTGCTCCATGCACTCCAAAAGTGTTCCACGCACTCCACAAGTTCTCCACGCACTCTAAGTACTCAATTTACTCCAAGTAGATCTCCCCTGAACTTGAAACAACCTGTAACTCAAATGATCTTACTTATGGAAGGAACTACCTTGCCTTCCTCTTTGCTCTCTGATGTGTTGCTGTCACCTTTGATTCCACTGCCACCTGCAAATCTCCTTTGACCTCGCACACACACCTGTTACCATGTAGATCTCTCTACACCCTAAATAACCCTTGTCCTTGCCTCACCAAGTCCTTGTGATTCTCTAAACTAGTACCCCGATGGATTTTCTCCTTGATCTAGCACACCTGCAGACCAACCTGATCATACACACTCGGCACCCCTATGGAACTAGGAGGAACACCCTTGCTCTCTTCACACATAGAAGGAGCTAACCTTGCTAAACTCAAACTAGAACAAATTACAATACAACCCATGAGTCTATTATATAGATCTCATACAAACAATAATTAGACACCTAATTACAATAATTAGATCCATAGCTTCAAGTCTAAAATTGGCTCTTAACATGCAAACACTCAGTTCGTACCGACAGTTTTGGAATCGTACAAGTGACCGACATCGGTCCCTGTCCGCCTAGAGGTGACCGACACTGGATGACTCCTGTCGACATCGATTGCATTCCTATCCACCATTGGCCGATGTCAGTCGGCCTAACCGATGCCGGTGACTGTGACACTCAGCAACCTCTTAGCAACCTCCTTCCTTGTTTGCATCAGTGAAGCTTTTAGCTCCACAACCTAAAAATCTCCCATTTAGAGATAAACAGCTGCACTATACCTGTACCTGTACCCCGTCTAATCTATTTCCTAACTTGTATCCCTCTTCAAGATCAATCTTGAAGACCACCCACCACACAACCTGTGGTGCACCTCCTGTCATCCGAGTAACCTGCCACATCCGAACCTACAAACCCATGTAGTGAAGTCTTGACCCTGCATAGCATGAATCCCTGCTGCTGGTCCCTCTTAAATACTTGAGAACCCACTTCTCTAAATTTTCTCCTGACTCTCTGACAGCACCCACTGCTTGGGCAAACTTAGGTCTATACCAGACCTCATGTGATTTCAGACACTAAACTATCTAGCCCTTGGTGTGCTCCAGTTTTGCATCCTACGTATTGAACCTCGCTAACACCTGATTCACATTAGCTCCCACTGGAGACAAAATCAACCTGTGATCTTCCATGTCTCTCATGCCAAAGAATTTTGCTACTCCAAATTCCTTATGACATGCCACTGAACTAACCTTACCCTTAGCTCATCAAAACCTTGTATGTATAAACCTGCTAGCTAGCATACCATCCACATATAGTAACAAGATAATGTTGTGACCATCATCCACCTGGTAAGACAAACACAATGGTTACACTGACATTGACTAAAGCCCTGCTTTGTCTTCCACCTGTCAAAATTGGTACCACTGTCCTACAGCTTCCTCAAGACCATATGACCTGGCCTTCCACCTCACGTGTCCATTCTCTCTATTCTTTAACCAAGGTATCCATTCATCTCAGTGCTTTCATACCAGTTGGTAACCCTAACAAATCTCTCATTTGGTCTTGCATCCTGTTCATGCCAAGCTCCCACTGTTTCCTAGATCCTTCCTGCTCTACAGTCAGCAACTAGTATAAAGAAGAGGAATAATGAATTTGAGGCTTACTTGTACTTTCAGTCCTCCCCATGGGCATTTAAGACTCCTTGATAGCTTATTGTCCACCCAAAATCCATCTCAGTGACCGACCTCGGTCACCACACAGTCTACATCCAACTAACGTCGGTTCCATGCGACTTTCCAGGTCATCGACATTGGTTATCCTGCCGACGTTGGTCTCCACCTGCCCGACACCACCGACTCCTCTGGTCTACACATGATCGATGTCGATACCTATCTATTTGACATCAGTTCCCCTTGATCGATGCTGGTACCTGTGTATGCCTGTGAGTGATGACTTTTTACTCGCGAGCTCCTTTGAATCAAAAGCCGTGTCTAAATTGCCTTGCTCAGAAGTATCCAGCCCCATCCACTGAACTCTGTCTGTCATCTCCTAATAGAACACCAAGGCTTTCCAGTTCTTAATTTTGTCAAATACATCTATCTTTTGCTTAAGAACATGCATCTCCTTCTTTCTCATGTGACCAAGCCTACAAAGCCACGTCTTCATAACAGAAGAAGAATTAGTAATAAAAGCAAGTAGATAAAGAGTACCTGCTTTCTTACCACATGCTAATTCAAGTGCATCCACTGTGAGAGTTCTTGTGCATCTCTCATCACCCAACTTTCCTGAAGCAATTAGCTGCATCTCCAAGACTAGGACCTGCATGACCTCCTTCAACACCCATGTGTTGGCCACCTGCAATTTTAGAAACACTTCCCCTTTGCCAATACTATGACAAGGCTCACCAACCCCTCTAATTGGGGCTGCATGGAAAGAGGCAACAGAATCTATAAAACAAGATTCTACTTTATCCAAGAAACATCCCAGAGCATCTTGTGCAACAACACCTGCAACATCTGCTTCTTCAGTTCCTTCATGCTGATCTTCTACCAACCAACAATCTTTCTTTACCTGCTCTTTCTTTCCATAACACCGTAATTGACCATTCGTGCTTTTCGATTCCTCCATTCTTAGCTTACTTTATTTTTCCATTGCTCTACTCCCACTCAATCAGAAACCCCTGAGAGTGACCTGTAACCAAACACAAACCTGCTCCCTGCAACCTTAGCTCTGATACCAACTATTAGTGGTATCAAGCTATAAGCCAACAACCTGGCTCTGATACCAACTATTAGTAACCCACGGAAGCACCATTGATTACCATATACAAGCAACTTAAATATGCAGAATTAAACCAGAATCACAAGTAACTAAAATTTAAAAACAACACAGAATATGAGAGACAATACACAACTTGTATTAATACTCATCCAGAAAAGAATACAATAAAGAAGATGCCACTTCTTCTTCACACCTCTCAGAGGCTTCCCACACCTCAAGTGTACAGTAATTCTTTCCTCAAAGCTCTCTCTCTTACGGTCCCAACACACAACTCAAACACAGAGTTGGTGTTCACCTCCAACCAGTCAGTATCCACTACTGCCAGTACACAAGTGCTCCACGCACTCCAAGTACTCAATGTACTCCAAGTAGATCTCCCCTGAACTTGTAACAACCTGAAACTCAAATGATCTTACTTATGGAAGGAACTACCTTGCTTTCCTCTTTGCTCTCTGATGTGTTGCTGTCACCTTTGATTTCGCTACCACCTGCAGATCTCCTTTGACCTCGCACACACACCTATTACCATGTAGATCTCTCTACACCCTGAAGAACCCTTGTCCTTGCCTCACCAAGTCCTTATTATTCTCTAAACTAGTACCCCAGTGGATCTTCTCCTTGATCTAACACACCTGCAGACCAACCTGATCATACACACTTGGCACCCCTGTGGAACTAGGAGGAACACCCTTGCTCTCTTCACACACAGAAGGAGCTAACCTTGCTCAACTCAAACTAGAAAAAATTACAATATAGCCCATGAGTCTATTATATATATCTCATGCAAAAAATAATTAGACACCTAATTACAATAATTAGATCTGCAGCTTTAAGTCTAAAATTGACTCTTAACATGCAAACACTCGATTCGTTAACAAATTGTTCATGCAACCGATAGTTCCAGAACCACACAGGTGACTAACGTTGGTCCCTATCTGCCTGGAGGTGACTGATGTTAGCTGACTCCTGCCGACGTCGGTTGCATTCCTGTCCACCACTGGCTGACGTCAATCGGCCTAACCGACGTTGGTGACTGTGACACTCAGCAACCTCCTTCCCTGTTTGCATCAGTGAAGCTTTTAGCTCCACAACCTAACAAGGTGGTTTGGCTTTAGGTCTTCCATATGACTTGGGGTTCTATGGAAGCTTAGTAATATGAAATGTATCATGGGTCAAATATTCTCTTGGGCCATTAGTCGAGATGGTATAATGATTACACATTTTAGGAGGTAGCATGTGGGATAATGAATCAAGGGTGTCCATTTCAATGCAATTGGCCTCTATGGAATCAAAAATCATTTCCTTTCCTTTATCCTTCTTAAGAACCAAATTCAAGAAAAAATGGTATTATAGCTTTGGTACTCAGCTTCTAAATTCTTGCAATGTTTATATGGCTACAAATCTCCATGGATAGTAACCTCCATACCTAAATGGGATAACTTGATACAGTATTGCAATGTTGAAGGATTGCACAAATCTCATGTATCCAAGGTCTACCTAAAAGCATATTATATGAGAAATCAAGGTCTAACACATGACATAGTGTATCATGGGTCAACGGCCTAATGATAACTAGTAAGTTTATGGTGCCTTGTGATTCTCATTCTTCATTGTCATAGGCCTTGATTATGATCATTTCTAGTTGGAGATCAATTTTGATATACCTAAGAAGCTTGAGAGCTTTAGAGACACAATATTTAGACCTGATCCATTATCTATGAGGACACATTTCACTTTGTGCCATGTTATGATAACTTCTATGTGCAATGGATTATTTTTCAGAGGGCCAAGAGATGATATATAAATTTGGTCAAAGGTTAATTGTTGTCCTAGGGATAAATTTCCAACCAAAACTTGAAATTTGTCTAGAGATATGTCATTAAGAACTTTATATTGGCCAAGGAACTATGTTAAGATGTTTTTGTGGATTGTATATGTATGCAACAAATCCAAAATAGAGATTTTTATGGGAATTTATTGTAATTATTCCACAATATCAAAGAGCTTTTCTTGCACAGTAGTAAATGGCTTGTTCCTTGCTAAAACAGTTGGTGGGATGGGTGAAGTGGCATATGGATGTGGGCCTAGGATGGCAATATTTGACCATTGAGTTGTGATTGCATAATTTGGATTAGATACATGACCATTATTGCTATCAAATGATGGTGGTGGGGGACAAGATAGGATAAGTCTCAATTATTAGTACTCTTGTGTGTTGTCATAGGGAAACCATGAGTTATCAATATAAGGTCCAAAATTAGTAATCCCTACTTGTTGGTATGCCTGTATGTGGTCCCAAGTCAAGGAAGGATCATCTACATGGGTTGGTTGATTAGAATTGTTTAGTAATGGTATTATTTGATTGGTACTTCATCTTGGATTGATGGAGACAATGGAAACATGGCATCCCATAATATGGCCTGCTAATTTGTTGTAGTCATGTGGATTTGCATGGTAGGTCTATTAGTTATTGGCATCATTTTGGCCTTGGTTCTATCCATTTGGTGGATGTTGGTTTTATTATTGCTGATTTTGTTAGTTATGTCTTAGTTATTGATATTGTTGTTGTTATTCTGGTCATTATTATTGGAAATATTATCATTGATGTGAAAGGTCTAGGATTGGTGATAAAGGCCCCATAGCATTTATTATCTAAAGGTGTTTTTAATGTTCATATTTTAGCTAAAGTGTGTTGATATTTATTTAATATTAATGAATATATTTTTGGTTTCATAAAGTCAAAAAAAGGGTCCATGAAGAAGTCAAAGAGTCATAGGGTAAAGACAACAGAGGGAAAGGATGCATTTTCCCATGAAGAGTCATCTTGAGGAATTCCAAGAGTCACCAAGTGAAGATAAAAGAGGAAGGGTGAAATTTCTCATGAAGGGACACTTTGAGGAATTCAAAAAGTCACCAAGATAAAGACAAAAGGGGAAAGGACGCATTTGCTCATGAAGGGTCACCATGTGACTTTTCAAATGCAAGGATTCAGAGGGTCATGAAAATATGGCACCATTTTTCGTGAGGATTGAAGGGTCACAAAGGGTGAATGATAAATGTCATTTGGTAAACTATAAATAAAGGCTTGGGAATCCATTTGTAAAGTGTGGAAGAGAGCATGGTTTGTAATTATCATAACTAGCTTATAAGAGAAAAGGAGAGAAAAATATATATATTATAATGTGTTATCATTGATTGAGAAAGAAAATTTGAGAGATAGTTGTGTGGTATACACAATATGGGTTAGTGCTCCTATGGTTTGGTGCTCACGAATAGTTGTTATGTTGGTGCTCAGCAAAGGGGTTGGTGTTCATGTGGGTTGGTGCTCACAAATAGTTATTGTGCTGGTGCTCAGCAAAGGGGTTGGTGTTCCTAAAAGTTAGTGATTTCAAATATTTTAGTTTGAGTTGGTTCTCATTCATATACTTGAGATTGTTCTCCATGCTTTTTCTCACATTGGGGTTTCATTTTAAAATATGGTGTCTCTCTCTATCTTGTGTGGTGTTTATTGTTTTAGTGTTATTGCATATCTTGAATGAATGGTTAAGTGGAATTTGTTTAAGTAAAATTTTATAAGACATATGATAAACTAATTCACCCCCCCCCTCTTAGTATATCTCATGCTTAGAAATTATTGTCATTGGTTGTGTTATAGAAAGGGGTTTTGATAAACTCCCAAGTTTTGATTGGATGTGGAATCTCCAATATCTAATTATATCTCTCCATTTTACAAAATATTATGAGTCAAATGTTTAATTTACACACAATGATGCAAATTATGTCTATTAACTTGATGATATTCATATAATTTATTTTATTGATACCAATCGAGATAAGGAATGTCCTCAAGATAGTGCTTCAGAATAGGCCAACTAATTAGATTAGCAATGGCAAACTTGCAAAACATGGATTCAATGATTTCTCCAAGGTCACTAAAGATGCAACGAGTAGGCATAGTTCTCCTTAGAGGAGGGGTTTAATAAGGTAAAGGATGTTGTATTTTTTGTGTTGGTCTAGGTTACTACACTTACTGCATTCATTGAAGAGGTTATTGGATAGGATTAATTTGCATATATGACATAGGTTGAGTAGATGATGTTTGTACCATTTGGACATGCCATAACTCGATTACTCCATTTCCAAGAACATTATTATTATGATTGAATGGTTTGGATTTTTCATAATTATTGGCCTATGTTGGTTACAACACTTGTGCTTGGACTTGGTTTTGATTTTGGTTTTGGCCATTTGTTTGGTTTGTAGTTTGGTTCTAATTTGACAAGCTTATTTTAATGATCCCTTTGTTAATAAAGGCTCTTTCAATCAACAAACCTTTTTCAATGATTTCGTTAAAAGTGTGTGCACACTACAGTTCCAAATGGTAAAATATCTCACTATGTAAATTCTTGGTAAACACAATGGCTAATTGCTTGTCTGGTAAACTATGGGTGAATCTATCAGAAAGTGCTCTCCATCACTGTAGATAACTTTCAAAGATTTCACCATCCTTTTGTTTGGCTTGCATCAATTCTACCAATGAAATCTCATGTTTAAGATTGTAGAAGTGTTGCACAAACTTATCTAAAATATCATCAAAATCAGAAACTAAATTTTTAGACAATTTTAAAAACCATTCCAAAGCTTGTCATATTAGACTCCTTCGGAACAATAGTAGGAGGTATTATGATTTTAATTCCCATGACCCTACTCCTCCCTATGATTTATATCAGCTCACATGTAGATTACCAACCCTAGGCATCCTACTATGAGACATCCACCACTTTCTTGGACCTCTCTTGTATCATATTCCTACCCACCTTACATCCCTAGTTCATATTGTGACTTTTACACATAAAATAGGCCTTTTTGGAGACCTCACAGGGCCTCTTAAGATCTTGCTAACCAACCCAAGATGAATTTTGACCCAAGACGTGACTTGTAGGAAGTAATCCCATGGACTAGGCTACACATTTCCTTCACCAAAGTTGTGGCCTAGGCTGTAGCCTGGGTAGAATGTGTCTAAAACCCCCAATTTGAAGCCAAACAGCCAAAAATGGCTAGTTTTAGGTCATTTGGCAGATTTGGGTGAGGATATATGTCTATTTCTCATTCATTTGAGCCTTTCTCTTTTCTCATTACGTCCTCTCTTGATTCTTCTTCCCTCTCTTAACTCTCATGCCTTATTTAATCTCTCTTGGTTCATTCTTGGCACTCTTGAGCTTGATTGGGGATAGAGAATCCCATATGTTGCTACATTCTTGCTTGGATACTCCATTGCTATTCTCAATTATTCTTACTTCCTTGTGGTTTGATCCTAAGCTCCTACATTTAGCATTACACCTAATTTGTGTACTTGGTTAGAGCTTTTACACCATTGCAAGTTCTCACTTCACCTCTTCCTTTGCTCTTGGCTCTTATTTTGGACTTCAACTTGCACCTAGCTTGGTCTTCCTCCTACATTGCTACCTAGCTTGGATTCTTGGTTGGTAGAAAATCTACACTTCATCTTTGAGCTTGATCTGAGGGCACTTTTCTATGCAAAGTGAAACTCCATTTTTTGTGTAGTATATATGTTAGGGTTTGAATTGTTTTAGTGGAATAGTTATTTTGCTTAGAGTAGTTTCCAAAGTTTATTGCATTTGTATATGTTTACATAATACTTTCATTTCTTGAAATATTCCTTTGTTTCATACCATTACTCTCTTTGTAACCCTTCCTCATTGCATAATTAGAGATACACATGTTCAAAACACACTAGAAAACTTGCTCAAACATTCTCTCCCTTTCTTGCTAAAAAATAGAACATTGCTTTATTAGAAAATAGTAGTATTGCTTTGAAAGGATAACTCAAATCTAGAATAGGCATGCTCTTAAACCCTTACTTGAAAACATATTTATTGCACAAAATGTCTTTCATTTGGCCTCAAAGCACCCTAATTTTTAGATTTACATTTCATTGGTTATCTCATGTCATTCGTTGCTTTCATATTGTTTATACAACCAATAATATAGTTTTATCCACTTGCTTTACTGTGGTTGGACCCATTAGATTAATTACCATACTTTGTGTGCCTAATTAGGCTAGTCCCAACCTATTTTTCAAGTCTATCTATAGCTTGGTATAATCCAACAAATTGGATAACCACTATAGACCTCCTGTAGCCCATAGAACCCCTAAGCCTTCTAGTCTCTTAGTGGTTTGATTTAGCACCCTATCAAACACTAGTGGTTCCATTTAAATTCTTAGAGCTACATCCTAGCACACCTAGTGGGACCTCACATATAGTCTTACGCTAGTTCTATCCCATTTATAACTCTCTTAGCCAACTCCCCTCTATTAGTTATTAGGATTTGCTTTCAGTTGTGTTTCAGCTCTCACCTTGGTTATTTTCTCTTTATTTGGTTTTATATCATCCTCCCTATTGGTTCTCCATTAGTTTGACTTTTTTATTATATCCCGTGTTTCTCTTGCTTCATTTCATCCATGGTCAGTCTCCCACCCTTGGGATGCTAATCCCTTCAGATTCAAGGTCTCGTCCCTAAGCTTACTCATGAGTAAGCTATAGTTTCAATGGAACATCATAGACACCATAGGATCTAGGAACTTCCCTCAACCTATCATGGTATTCCACACCCTTTCATGTTTGAAAGGGAATAAGATTGGTAGGACTATAAATAATGGAATTAGTCTCCTTTTCACCAATCTAAGCTTCATTCATCTGAGGATGTTTCATCTCAACCCCATACCATATCCCATTCACTTGTTTGAGGTGATAAGGATCCCCTTGAATGTTTGGGACCTAATAAGCTATATATGATCATTGACAATTACCGTATACAACTTCAAGTGAATGATGTGCATCTTTCTCCCCCTAAGAGAAGGTAGTGTGCTTCTTCTGGAGATAGAGATCACACTCAGTCCAGTTCAAGTGCCTCAACCATTTCTCATATGAGTCCCCCACCTCTTTCTTGATAGGACACTATAGAAAAAAAACCCATCATGTCCATATTGTGGGTCATAGGTATTCCCACTCGATGAGGTATATTTATCATGAAGATTTCTCCCATCTTCCTAGCCCTTATTTTAGATTTTCTAATGACCATGTTGGTTTTGATCATCTATGGACTAGAGATCTGTGGGATACCTATCTGGATCATCAGTTCCCATCAATTGACCCCCATTTGATGGTACATGATCAACATCATGGGTATTTTGGTCATCATGACTACCTCCATGAGTATGCCATGTCTTCCCATCATCCCCATGAGGAATGTCACTCATCTTGTGGTCATTCCCTACCTCATGGTAGAGATGATTTCTACCATGAATGTCCTCCCTATCAGGAGTTGCCTTAGCATCATCCTCCCCACATCCATGGTTATGTTGATGCCTGTGGGCATAGGCAACATCATTAACATCATGATCCCCCTCTTAAATCTTATCGTCAGCTTGCTATCAACCATGCTTATGAGGATCTCCTTCAAAATCCTCTTAGCCCTTGGGTGCATGTTATTCCTCTTCTTACTCCTATCCCTAAACTACCTAAGTTCAAATGGACTCAAGACTCTAGTCCCACAAAGCATATTATGGCATTCATGATGGATGTATGGATTGGGAATAGGATGAAGGCATGATGTTGAAGCTCTTCACTTGTTCTATGTGAGCCAAAGCTCTTATCTAGTTTTAGAATCTATCACTAGATTCTCTCTCTAGTTTTTAGCTCCTTCTAGATGACTTCCTCTAGTACTTTGATATCTCCAAGCTTTTCAACCTTAACATCCGGTCACTCACCTCCATGGCATAAGCTAAGGGTGAATCAAACTTTTATTTTATGTGTAGGTAGCATTCAGTCATCCATACATGTAGAACCAAGTTCTTAGATGACTATCTTTATGATATGTTTACATGAGCATTGAGGTAAGAGGTTCACCTTGAGGTCCTCAAACATGAGCCCACATTGTATGATGAATCTATTAATGATTGTCTGAAGATTGAAGTATTTGAGGTGCGTGTGGGCATGCATCTCATACCAACCCAAAATTCATCCTCTTCATGCAATCAAAATCATAATATGACCATCAATGATGTTATTTATTTTCCTTTCAAGAAGAAGGATAAGAAGGATAGTCATCAGGTGAAGGCTTTGAGCAAGAAGCTAGCTAAAAAAAAGGATCATGAATCAATCACATCAAAACAACAAATGGTATTTCCTTATGACCCCACCAAGTTTTGTAAGTTCCATCGAATGAGTGGGCATGATGATAACAATTGTGTCACCTAGCAGTCTGGTGTGCAAGCCTTACCTCCATCTCAGATTTCTCCTCTTGCGGAACCCAACCGTAACTTGAATGTTTTTAAGGAGCCTCTACTTGACCACGATAATAAGGAGAAGAAAATAAAATAAGAAATAAAAGGCTAAGGCCCTGCATTCCCCTTCTTGCTCTTCCACCTCTTTTGACTCCTTTTCCTAGGTTGACCTGAAGGGAAAGTCAAGAATGAGAGTAGCAAGGTTGTTACTAATATCAACATAGCCTATACTAGGTATGAGTGCTTTGTCAACATTTGCTTTGGTTGGGCCACTAACCTTGTTGGAGAGACTAATGGTGTTAGGCCCCTAGTCTAGCCCATAGGGGTAGGAAATCTTAAGGTCATATTTGAATTTAGGTGTAACATTTCTCCCTAGGCTAGATAGTGTCCTTACTCTATCATAGAGGAGTTGCAGGGCCTCTTGACTAAGATCTCCATTTGGGACCTTCTTCATCGTTGCCCTAAGTAGAATGGCATTATCTTCAATGACCTTGGTCTCTCTTGTGAGGGTTCACTATGGGATGATATTAAAGTTCTATTCAATTTTGAAATATCTGAGTACCTTCCCCCTCCCATTCTCTCTTTCAAACCTACCTCTTTTCCAGATGCTTTGATTCTATCCAAGAGGGCTAGTTCCCTCTTTATATCAAGACCTACATCGATAACTATTGGGTTAAGAGGTGCATCATGGATGAAGGATCCATGTTGAATATCATGCCCTTGCGTGTATTCAATGAGATTGGGATCAATCAGAAGAAGCTCTCTGATTTTCACCATAACTATGTTGGTTTCAACAATGACATAGTTACATTGGTGGGGAACATGAAGCTCTAGGTCAAGTTTAGACCCAAGATAGTTAGGACTAAGTTTTGTGTGTTAGATTGGGATCTTTCATATAACATGATTCTTGGTCATCCCTGAACCACTATTATATAGGTCATCACATTGGCCACGTTTCACATGATTTAATTCATACATGAAGGTGATGTTCACACTATGAAAGTTGACCCAGATCCTTGGGCATTGATCTATGAAAATACAAAGCCCTCAAGTGAGGCTTTAGCTATTTCCTCATGGGATTCTATGGATTCCCATACACCCCCTACTTTTGAATCTCATTTTATCAAGGATGAACATTGTAATCTAGTTGAGTATCGAGTAGCATTCATTCATTTGGAGTTTGACATGTGTCAACTAACTCCTTCTTCTGCTTTATGATGTCAGACTGGCTCATCTCTTTTTGAAGACCTCTTCTAGGATGTCTCCCTAGACATTGAGCTCCCCCTTGCATCCCACTTTTCCCATCAAAGTATTGGTTCTCTTAATGTATCTCTTATTGAGGTTGATAGAGTCATTGAGTTCGATCTTGAGTATTATTTTGTCCATGGTATAGCACCCAACCTAATCAATGAGAGGAAATATTACAAGAAGCTCATGCCCACATATCATATGCACTAACATCCTCTCATTTGTTTGGTTTTAGAGGTCTCATTCACCAACAATGACTCTACCCATGGAACTCTTATGTTTCAAATCATGACTAGTGAACCTAAGGATATGGATGCTTCATATCCCTCTCCCTACCTTCTCTTCTTTGGCCTCTTTGTAGGCTAATAAGTGGCCTACCTTGAGGGTAGGCATCTAGTTAGGGTGAGGTGGCAGCCTACCCTCGAGGGTAGGCTCGAGCCTGGGCTTATGGTGCTTTGATGAGCCTCATAGCTTACTAAAACACCCTCCCTAGGCCCTTGTTTGGTAGATTGACCCTCTCATGGCATCCATCATCAGACCCTTGTGGGTATCCTTTGTCATTTCTCTTGTGCATTCCTCCTTGGATGACCTTGGGATAGAAGCAGAGTCTTTTGCTTTTTTTAATTTGTTGGGCTATTACTTGTTAGTAGTTAACCTATATCATCTCCCTCTCTCCTTCTTTGTAGTACCTATAGGTGGTATGGGTTAGTGGTTGTGGTTGACTACAACTTGATATAGCCTTCCTTAGCTAGTATTCATCTATCAAGGGCTTCCTACCACCCCTCCTCACCTTTCATTATAGTCGGTATTGAAACACTCTTTCATGGTCAACCCCTACATAGCGATGGTGACTCTACTGATTGAGATGTCTTTTTTGCTTCTCACACTTTAACTCCTCCTTGTATCTACACAAGAGAGAAACATGACCTTAGATCAGTCATGTGCACCATAGAATAAAAAAAGTGTGTTTTGACAAGCTTACAAACATCCTCTTCTAGTTTTCCCCTTTTCATTCTATTCTAGGCAAGTTTTGGGGCCTTTTTGGGCTCCTCAAGCTTGTTTTTCAGCCTCTTCTAGTCTATGATGTGGGTTTCTAGGCAAATATATGGCCTGGGTAGGCCATTTGTGGGACTAGGCCATGGTCTGGGCTAGTAGCTTTCTTTTTGGCCCTTTTCAGGCCTCTGTTTGGCTCTAGTTTTGCTTAGAGACCTACCAAACCTTCATCTTAGAGGTTTTAGCCAATTTCAGATGCAATGGCGGGGTCCATTTATCTATTTGAGGCCTCCTTGGG
This sequence comes from Torreya grandis, assembly GCA_037957365.1. Taxonomy (NCBI): domain Eukaryota; kingdom Viridiplantae; phylum Streptophyta; class Pinopsida; order Cupressales; family Taxaceae; genus Torreya; species Torreya grandis. The sequence goes on along the minus strand of JARHVA010004057.1, from coordinate 1,467,587 downwards.
TGTGTTTTTGATAGTTATAGTCTCTTGTGCCCCTACTTCCTCTAGCCTAACAAGTTTGTGCATTCCTTATCGGATGCACCTTATGGGTCCATGATTGGATTGTTTTACCCATTTTTACATTCTAGACCATGAAACCTTTATATTAAAGGTTTTGGCATGTTATGATCACATTGGTAGCCTCTTTTTTTAATCTGAGGCTTCTTTGGGCCTGCTCTGGCTTTGTTTTGGTTCTTAGGACCCCTTTTGGGTCCTCATTGACCTCCCAGGCTCATGTCCCATCTCATGAGCACCCAAGGATAGAAGTTACTTATTATACTTCATTTAGTTAGTCATTTATCTACTTTTCCATAGTCAATTCATTCTAACTCTCTCTATCTTGTTGATCATGGTTGTAGGTAGGGTTGTTAGTTGGCTATGGTGGTTTGGAACTTGCTCTAGTCTTGTTTACTGGTCTTCATCTTCTCCAAACTTCCCCCCACTTTCCCTTGTTACCTCTCGCCATGGATGATGTTGGTTAACTATTATGATTTCATTATTTTTTTCCCTCATGCAGCTCACTTATACTACTTTACTTTGAGATCACCTTTTTACAGTTGTTAGTCTTACATCCTTGACCCCCATTATGGTGCACCTCTCAGTGGTGATTCACACTGATGGTAGTAATCAAGGTAACCCAAGACCAGTACCTATGTCTTGGGTTATCAATGATCAGTGGGGCCATGATCTTGTTGTGGTTAGTTTCTTCCTTACCAATGAGATGAATAATGTTGTCAAGTATCACGTAATAATTAGTACCTTAATCGATGCTCATGAGTTAGGTATGTGTTATCTACAATTATTTTTTAACTCTTAGTCGTGTCTCAACTCACTAGTGTCTAGGGCTTCCTTAGCTCTAAGTTGTTTCCCATCTTCAAAGCAGCACATGATTTACTCTTTTTTTTTTATGATGTCAAGTTCACCCATATCTCTCATAGGAAGAACACTAGGGCTAACACCCTAGTGAATGTCATTCTAGATAGTATGATGTGATTTAATGTCACTTATGTCCCTTATTTACAAGAACTAGAGCTAGATCTGGAGTTGGATTTTAGATTATGCAACATTTACACTCTCACCCATAGATCGCACCATCAACTTCTTCCACCTCCATCCTTATCTAGTAAGTACAGGTAATGTTTCCTTTTATCTTTATAGTTATTTATTTTATTTTATTTGGTGTAGCTTCAAAGTAATACACATCACTCCTTATTCATTTGAACACTAATTGCTTGTACCTCAAGGGCATATGTAATTACACTTACCATGACACTACTCCTATGATTATATATCAGCTCACGTGTAGACTACCAACCCTAGGAATCCTACTCTAAGACATCCACCACTTTATTAGACCTCTCCCGCATCATATTCCTACCCCCTTACATCCCTAGTTCATATTGAGCATTTTGCACAAAAGATGGGCCTTTTTAGAGACCTCTTGAGGCCTCTCAAGAGCCTATTGACCAACCCAGGACAAAGTTTGACCTAGGTCATGGCTTGTGTGATGAGAACTCATGACCTATGCCACACGTTTCCCTCACCAAAGCTACATCCTAGGCCACAACTTGGGTAGATGTGTCCAAAACCCCTAATTTGAAGCCAAACAACCAAAAATGACTAGTTTTAGGTCATTTGGTAGATTTGGGTGGGGATATATGTCTCTTTCTCATTCATTTGAGCCTCTCTCTCTTCTCATTACATCCTCTCTTGATTTTTCATCCCTATCTTGACTTTCATGCCTTCTCCAATCTCTCTTTTTTTAGTCTTCGCACTCTTAAGCTTGATTGGGGATAGAGAATCTCATATGTTGTTGCATTCTTACTTGGAGACTCCATTATTGCTCTCAGTTATTTTTGGCTTGATCCCAAGCTCCTAAATTTTTCATTTCACCTAATTTGTGCACTTGGTTGGAGTTCTTACACTATTTCAATTTCTCGCTTCACCTCTTCCTTTGCTCTTGGCTCTTGGTTTGGACTTCAACTTGCACCTAGATTGGCTTTCCTCCTCCATTACTTCCTAGCTTGGATTCTTGGTTGGTAGAACATCTACAATTCATATTTGAGGTTGATCTGAGGGCACATTTATATGCAAAGTGAAACTCCATTGTTTATGTAGTGTATATGCTAGGGTTTAAATTATTTTATTGAAATAGTTGTTTTGTATGTTGCTTAGAGTAGTTTCCAAAGTTTATTACATTTGTATATGTTTAAAGAATACTTTTATTGCTTAAAATATTCCTTTGTTTCATACCATTTCTCTCTTTGGAACCCTTCCTCATTGTATAATTATAGATACACATGTTCAAAACATGTTATAAAACTTTCTCAAACATTCTCTCCCTCTCTTGCTAAAAACTAGAACATTGCATTATTAGAAAATAGTAATGTTGCTTTAAAAGGATAAATACTCTTGAAACCTTGCTTTAAAATGTCTTTGTTGTGTAAAACATCTTTCATTTGGCCTTAAATCACATTAATTTCTAGATTTACATTTCATTGGTTATCTCATTTCATTCAGTATTATTTCTTTCATATTGTTTATGCAACCAATAGTATAGTTTTAGCCACTTGTTTTATTGTGGTTGGACTTGTTAGAGTAATTGGCACACTTTGTGTTCCTATTCAAGCTAGCCCCAACTTGGTTTGCAAGTCAATATATATATTGGTGCAAACCATCAAACTAGATAGCCACTATAGACCTCCTATAGCCCATAAAACCCCTAAGCCTTCTATCCTCTTAGTGGTTTGATTTAGTACCCTGTCAAACACTGGTGGTTCCATTTAAATTCTTGGAGCTATAGGTCTATATCATTGTAGTCCATTGGTTGAAAATCAATAAATAATTCAGTTAAGTGGGCCTTGAGGTCTTATTTATCCTTATATTTATTGAACTTCAGTGGTTCATACCCTAGAGGAAATGGTATTTACAAATACTCTATGTTGAAAGGGTAGGAACACACATCATCTAACTTAAACTTATTGGTTTGATTTTTGGCTTGGATGGTGGCAATTGCATCCTTCATTTATTACAGATCTTGGGCTAAGAAACCAGAGGGAACATTGGTCTGAGGTGGAGGCTAAGTGGTGGATTAATTGAACTGGGGTATAGTGGAGGCATGGTTTGTTATGGAAGGTTGGTTTGGCTGGGGATTTGACTAGGAATATGCATTTTTAGATTAGGATGTGATTTTTGGAATTGCATGTGTTTCAATGTGATATTTTGGTTAGGATTTGGTATATGGGCCTAGTTTTGGAGAAATTGTGGCTGAGATGGAAGGATATGTATAGGAGTGAAATATTGTGCCTACTAAAATTGAATAGGGATGTGTTATTGACTAGTCAAACCTGATTGATTAAGGGGAGCTTGTGAACCAAGGACCTAACATTGAGTTTGTGGCATGATAGGAACAAAAGGAAATTATTGACTAATCGATACTTATGGAACATTAAAACTTCTTGGTTGTGTGAATCCTTATTGAGAATTAGATGCATGTTGAAGGTTTAGCATTTATCGCTAACCAATACTCATATGTTATTGATTAGACATCATTTGTGATTGTAACGGTATGTTGGTCTATGATTTAATAGGTATGTTCATTACTACCTAGCAAGGTGGAACATTGGTTGCCCCTTGTTGAGGTGGTAGAATTTTTTACCTTTACTGCATTGGTATGTTTGACTATGCTTATTATTGTGGAATATTAGTCATCACCTGTTATGGTGGGGTAATATTCATCATGTTTTGTTGAGGTACTACACTGATTATTGATTGACTACTTAATCCTTGAGGCTGCATACTTGAAGAAGCATCTAGTTGAGGATTAAGAGAGATATTCACGGTTAGGAGGTAGAATTTCCTACCCCTTGAATTTGAAAACCACTCATGGTGTTAATTAAAAGCATGTTTTGTTATGGACTAGTTGTTTGTGAATTTACACCACTTTGGTCTAGATTGGACGTCACTTGTGTATTGTCCACTACGTTTGGCTCACTATTTTACATAGAAGTAGAAGACACTTCTTCAATAGTTGGGGCATTGAACATGTCTCTCACTGAAGTGATTTGCATGAATGGGTCTATACACTAATTTTCTTGGCCTGCTAATTTGATTAAGACCCTTGTTAAAGGATCTAGCTCAAGAAGCAGAGCATTTGACATGGTCATGTTGTTAAAATTGTGCACTAAGTTCAAATAGGTCTGGTATGCTATCTACATCTGTATGAAGTGGTCCTCTATGAGTTTTTTTCCTATAACAAGCATACCAGGGTCATGATATGACATCAGCACTAGAGATTGAGGATTAATAAAAGAGGCTTGTTCAATGTTTTGATTATAAGGCATGTTATAATGCACTCTTACTAAACTTGGTAAATTTTCATGGGGGAAGTTTTCTAAAAACTTAGCCCCCACCTCTGTGGCTCTGATTAAAACTTAATCCTTGTTTACAAAAAAGTGACGATCAAACAAATAAGGGTCATAGGTCGATGGCATTATAACATAGTACAGTTGTTGTTGGACTTGTTATGCAATCAAATGTACATTAGCTAAGTATTGTGTCATTTGCTCTTGGTCCTATTCTGAGTATGGAGGTGTGTTAACCAAATAATAGGATAAAGGTTATTGGCTTTGTTCTCCCAATTGAGTGTTGTAAGGTGGATAAGGATCCATCTCATAAATGACATCATCTCCATAGGGGTCTCGAATAAAATTTTCTTGTGTGACCACATTACTATACCTTAGATTGTATATGATACCACTATGAGTATAGTGAGATATGTTCAAATCAATGGTGAATGTTTTGTGATAAAAGTGGTTAAATCTCTACAAACTCTGAAAAATAATGTCTAAAATAAAAAAGGTTCAAACTCGATCTAACTTGGTCAAAGGATGGAGATGTATCTCCAAAAAGGTTTATACAAAAACTTGGTATAAAATAACCTAATGTCAAATGCCTAACATTAAATGTCTCACACAAAAATTTTAAGTGGATAAACTAAAATTGGAATGACAAACTCTAGGTTCAAAGTGTTCCAAACAAGTCTCAATCTAGGAAAATAAAGGTTTTTAGGTCTTTTGGTCAAATACGGCACCAAAATCTAAGTTCAAACAAAGGGGTATGATTTAATCTAACAAATCATGAAACACATTGGCATAGACTAGGCAAATTTAGACATAAATTTTGACCAAATTGGCATAAGGTATGAAACAAAAGGCACTTGGAGATAGACTATTTTCTCCAAAATAAAGGCACAAACAATAGTTTTCAAAGTGGGTAAAGAATTAACTTAAGTTACACAATCCAAAAGAGAAAGATCGATATCTAGAACCAAATTAGACAAGGCATAAATATAAATCAATCAAATTTTGGATTTAAACTTATCAAGGTTAATTAAAAACTCAACTTAGGAAAACTAGGTTTATTTGATCATTAAGCTAGACAAAAGTGAATGGCATAATGACACTATACAAATATCCAAAAGGAACACGTGGATTGGTTTCAAATTATCAACTTGGACACAAATTAAAAACAAGTTTATGAAATGATTCAAGCAGCATAATGGCATTATCTTACTCTAAAGTTATGATTGATAGTTTTTTCACGACTCCAAGGCACAAAACTTGAAATAGATTGGGTAGTGTAATGTTACCCTTTCCAATCAAGTGACACACACACACACAAAGTTTTGTTGGTGTCAAATGGATGGCATAACACATCCTCAAACAACAGAGTGATGTGAACACAAATTTCATTTTGGCGTGGCATAACAAATAAAATAGATAATTTAGACTCAAAAACTATGAAATAAAAGATAAAATAATATAAACATCTAAATGTAATGTCTTAGATCTTATAACTGACAAGGTTGCATAGTATTATCAAACTCTATCTATATACATGCTCTTTAGAGGATTTTAAGTGTTAATCCAAAAAATAAAAGTGCATGAATTAGTAGTGTTTTTATACCTCCTTCTCCTAAGAGATTGTATGGTGACATGGAACTTTTGGCTACTTGTCCTGCATCCACAGTATTTCTATGACAAGTGGCATTGTTTTAAAACTAAATTTTTGAACATCTAGATGGTCCCAAGTGTGGTTAACACTAGAGATGTCTCACATCAGTTGTGTTCATACCAATTAACTTACTATGCAAGGGTCTATTATTTTTCATAGTGATTCCATCCATGTACTTCTTAGTGGAATCCTCTAGTTATCCATACCTAACTCAAGTTTTCATTATGATTGGAGAGGCTAGTCGCTTAGCCCCATGGAAATCATAATATAGATTTCTTGATTTATATACCTCATCATAGAATAGGGTTAGTATATTGCTGGGAGATGAAACCCCAGGTCAACTCACCCCTAAATAACTCATGAGGATGTTGTGAACTCCCACTCATAAGCCAAGTTAAAATAAATGACAAGTGAAAAGACTTGAAAGGTTGTGTTTAGATCACCTAAACCATACGGGTTTTTTGGAGAGCCTCAACAACATTCTTTTCATGCCTTGGGTAAGTCATAATTTGTAAGGAAAGAGCACTTTTGGTCACCTAAGTTTCATAAATGGGATAGGGGGAGAGCATACATACATCAATCAATTTGCAAAAATAAACAACTCCAAATAAATAAGGCATAAAATTAAATGTTTCTCAAAATCATGTAACTAAGTGATTAAAGTTCATTTTAATGCACCAAAAATGAAATGTGTATTGAAGTTGTTTTGTCCCCTTCGCATTAGTTGAAAACTTGAAAAAACATTCACAAAGTAACTAAGCATAAAAAAATCTAAATTCCTTTTAGGCACTAAAACAAAATGATCAAGACTTAAATACTTCGAAATTTATGCCTTTTTCCAAGTGGTCCTATAATTTTTAGATGGTTTTTGCCTACCTTGAAGAACTTTCATGAATGATCAAAACATTTGTCAAATTTAGCTCTCAAATTTATCTATTTACATTACACAGAGATTGATGTTGGTTCACAAAGACCAATGTCAATTATTAAAAAATTGATGTTGGTTGTAACAGAATCGATGTCAGTCAACTTAAAATTGATGTTGGTTACCTGTAAACCCATAGGCAAAACAAAATGATTTTAAAAATGTTTGTTATCCTAAATAAGTATAAAATCTCCAGAAAACCTATGGATCCTACAACAGAATGATTAAATAGATAACATGTAAGTTAATAAAACCAAGAATAACAACTTACAACTTTTAAGAAAACTCAAAAACCAAGTTTTTCTACCATGTTCTACCCTACATAGAGATTGATGTTGGTTAGGATAGGATCGATGTCAATTAGGGTAAACCAATACCGGTCAATGTGTATAACTAAAAATAGAATACAAAAAAGTAAAGTAAAAACTCAAATTTTTAATATGATCAAGTATTTATTAAAAAAATTATGGGTTACACTTTGGTGTCCTTGCTATATGGGATGCTTTAGGTCCCACCGAACATGTCATTTGTGATCATAGAAATCCAAGAAAGGAGGTTAGTAATATGTTAGTTTAAGCAACAAAAACTCAAATAAACACACTAACACTTATACTCCTAGCCTAGATCTTAGAGGTGAGCTTAGTTAAAAAAAGACAAATGAAAGCACAACTAAAATTCAAAAGATAATGAATAATTTACCTTCTTTATGAGCTTAAAATGCATTGTTGAGTGGCTTGCTCGGGTTGTGCTTCAAAGAGTCTTTGGCAATGGAGGTTGTGTAGCTCCTTCTCTCTTTGGCACCATTGGCTTTAATATGGCTTGGTGTAGCTTGGCTCAATATTTTGTCATTATAAAATTATTGATATGAATCTTATGCAATAAAACCTTTATTATAACTCTACAATATCTAAGCTTATAATTCAATAGGCAAGGGCTTGTATTTATAGGCTTAAGAACTAACCCCAACCCAAGGTGAATTAAGGTATAGTTTAAACATAGAATGGGTTCAAACCTAACCTAGGTGAGTCAAATATAACCCTAGTAGAGTTAATAGGTTTCAAATACTCATGATTTACAATGAATAGGCATGGGTCTCCAAAATGAGATATTTTAAGATATTTTCAAAGAGCTTGACAACTCACAAATGTCATGATGAAAGGCTAGGATAATTAAATTTTTAATTTTCTTTTTTTAGTTATTCATTAATTTCACATGGATAATTAACTAGGCATTTAATTTGGTTTAGATTATTAATTAATTCTTATTAATCATTTAGCTCTTTCAAGATTTGATATTTATTCATGTGCCCCACTTAATAGGTGCATAGACCAAATTGACTATTGTGATATCATAGGATGATTAGAGATCAATCTGTGAGAGGTTATGATTACATACAATAAGATACCCCAATTAAGGATGCTTCAATGAGATTTTGAGCTTTGAAAAATGATGTACAAGTAAATTTAGGACATTCAATGATTCATATGCTTAATTTACAATTATTGGTAGGAATCAATCTGAAATTTGATCGAAGGCTAGTTGTGGCCAGTTTTAGGTGTCTACAAGTGGCACTAGAAGGTATATGATATAATAAGACCTCCTACCCTAGTCTACTGACCTACCACACTTTAATAGACCTTGGATATATCATGAGGCCAACTATGGAGTTTGAGCTTCGATTAAGATAGGATATGTGTCAAATATAGATCATGTATTTTGGTGTGATCTAACTTTTAAGATTGTTTTTATCTTTTAATCAGTGTCTTTTATTTCTTTTATGATTTGTATTTTAACTCTTTTGTATTTTTATATTCCTCCACCTTCATAAGAATTTGTAGAACTAAACATGAGTGAAATAGGTGACAAACAAAAGATATCTTACCCTTGGTCATTAGAGAAAAGGACCTAAAGACCAAAATGTCTAAAGACTCTTAAACTTGCCCACAAGTAAGTGTGCAATCTTAAATTTGACCTATGTGTGCCTCAGATGAAAGGAAGTAAGGGAAAGATGGGGACCATGAGAGATCTATCCATGTAATAAGTGATACAATGTTGAATATGCTTGTAGTTGATCACAAGGAGGTAAAATAGTATTATAAAAGGGATGGAACTATGTTATGATAATCATGTCACTAAGAAGCCATACTAACCTACAAGGGATCTAGCACAAACATCAATGAAAGTAATAGTCATCCTGAAAGATGAGGAAAGTAATTTAAAGATGTTTTAATGTGGTAATTTTGTAGGAGACCTTAGTCCTATCCATGGTCTTACATTGTAACTCATAAGGTGAACACCAATGAGGTGAATGTTAAATAAGGGGAAAGAATAATCATAAAGTTATTAAGGCAAAGAAGGACATAAAAATATAACAATGAAAGGGATATCTAATAACCAAAATAAAAATAAATGTCAAATTTAGTGTGTAATAAAACCAAAGAAAGGAAAAAATGGTGCTAGTAAAATGTGTTTGTGAGGAAGACCTGGTCCTATCCAAAGTTTTACAATGTAACTCACAAATGATAAAGTAAAATAAAACCAAAAAACCCAAGGGAAATAATGGTCTAAGTAAAATGAAACTAAATAAAATAAAGTGTACAAAAACAAAGAAATATGAGACAAAAATAACAAGTGAAATCTATGCTAGTGTCTATATCAAACATGAGCATGTGAAATACAAGTCTATATATTTCAAAAGGTTTATTGAAGTTGAATTTATTTATTATTATGCAATGTATAATAAGAGTGGGAATTGTAGGATGCATCAATGGATAAATGGATAGAGGGATGGGCATCACAAGATGCCCCATATTTTGAAGTGACATGTGGATGGGCATCATAAGATGCCTGAACATGTGATATAGAGTGAGGTGAAATTGAACCATTAGAATGATTTGCATTGCATTGGTAGGTGCATTTATAGATAGGTAAATGTGTTGGTTTGTTATATTTTAAGGGTATATAAATTGAAATAAGATTTTTTAGAGAGATATGAAGAGGTATATAAGACAAAGGAGGACTATGTATGATGCACTTTGAAGTAGGCATTAGAACTAGGTGTTACTTTGGTTCATGTGACCTAAGAGGTTGAGGTTAGACAAATGCAACTACTCATTTGAAATTGTTCATGTTAACTATCCTTTCCTTATTGGTATAGGAAGAAGGATCAAATGTGGTTTGGACAACATTATTAGGTGAGGTGGAGGTATGGGATAATTATTATTGATCATTAGTAGGCGATGGTGATGTGATTGTGACTCTTTAGATTGGAGTTCAGAGGTTTGAAGATAGTCTTGATAGCGTTATTTTATTAAAGTATCAAGATTGAAATGTGGACCAATCAAGGAATCAAGAAGGAATTGGTGAATATCATGACAAGACTCATGAGAATGACCTATAGTAGCATGACACCAATAAAACTTATTAGGATTGTACCATTTTGGAGGAGGTTCGAAAAGATCAAAGATCATGGGTTTAGGTGGAAATTTATTTTTAAGTGCTTGTAGACTTAAGTGAGGGTGGGTCAAGTTAAAATTGGTTGAATTAGATGCTCCACTTGAAGCTTGGGGAGGCTTATATGAATTAATGTTATAAGAAAAATTGGAAAGGTTCCATAGTAGTTTCTTGAGGTGGTTCAAATTGAGTCATAATAAAGTCTTACTTTTTTGCTTGGTCTAAGGGTTCTTCAAAAGTTTTAGGGGAAAACATCCTAACTTTGTATTGAAGAGGAGATTTAAGAGTGGCAATAAATAGTTTTAAAAGAGTATCATCATTCATGTTATGGTCCACTTTATGAGTTAGAGACTTCCATATTTTCATGAAAGTGTGAGAAATTTCATTAGGAATTTGTTTGGCATTGAAGAAATGGCTAAGGTAGTTTTCAGGAAGGTCATTATGTCAGAATTCCTTCACTAGAGCATTGATTAAATCCCCTAGTTGTGATACGGAATGTCTAGTAAGTTGATTGTACCATTCAAGTGCATCACCAACAAATGTTTTGGCTAAAATCTTGGTGGTAGCAAAGTTGTTAGTTTGGACCCATTCCTTATAGAGATTATCAAAATATTTAATAAAGATAGCGGGATCTTTAGTTCCATCATATGTGATAGCTGGAGAGATGTTTCCAATATCTACGGATGAAATGAATGGATCTAAAGGTTCATTTTGAAGATGTTGAAGAATTTTTTTATGCATGATTGTTTGAGGGATGATATTGTCATTGGCATCTCGAAGAGGGGGAGGGACAAAGATTTGATTTGGTGGATTCATCATGACTTGAGGTGGTTGAGTAACCATTTGTAATATATGAAATTGTATTTACATCATTTGGGAATGGTTAGTTGTTTGCATAACATTCATTTTTTGAATGATTTGAGAAATAATTTGAGTTGTATCGATGGGAGTAGGATTGCTAGTGATAGGAGGTGGAATGTTAGTGTTGGTAGGAGGCATTCCCTATATTGGTAGTAGGGGATGGATTATTGGGTGGATGATTCCCAACATTGGTAGTAGAAGGAGGATTAGGATGAATAAACTCGACTATATTACATTGTGTAGTAATTAGTTTTGGATTAGGAAGACATGAAAGAAGAAACTAAATAGTTTCATGAGAAGTAATAAAATAAGTGAAGTTATGATCTAAATCTTTTATTATATAATGTTCTTGATTAAATGGAGTTTTAAAAAATGATATTATTATAAAATAATACTAGATATCTAAAAATAGTAATAAAATTTTAAATAACTAATTCGAACAGGTTGACTTAGTTCTATGGGAAAGCTAAGCAGAACAACCTGTAATAGATTGAGTCGAACTAGTCAACTGTGTTTTGAGGAAAGGTAGCCTGTAAAAGACTGAATCGATTGGGTTGACTGTGTGTTAAGGACGTGATTTTTTTGAAATGTGATCAATTGTAGATGACTAAGCAAATTAAATTGAGCACACAAGCAACTAGATCAATGTATTTGATCTAATTATAACCCACAACACAAACCTTGCACCACGTTGGCTAGTACAAGTTTTACAATACAAAATGCAATTTGCAAAGATCAAGTAACAAAATTGGAATGAAAATGTTAATCTAATAAACATATATTCTTGAATTTTACTAAATTATAATAATATTCAAAATTAATGTGTTAAGGAGTTGGTTGTAAGAAGGAAATATAAAAGTAATCTAAGGATAGTTTCAGTAGTTTACATTAAAAAAGATTTGTATTGGTGATGGTATTGGCTTGATATTAGGGTTTACCCCCTGCTTCATAATTTTTTAGCAATAGGGGTGATGAATGCTTTACCAATATATACCATCAACCACGTGTTTATACTTGGGTAGAAAATCAAGTTGGCTTCCCCCTTGGTGAGGTAGGCCTTGGGACGAAAATATTTGATGCTTTTTAATGTTAAGTGATTTGGAAGTGTGTGTAAAAGATAAAAATAGTATGACTAAATTGGTAAATTGAAAAACTACCAAATTGATCTATATTTGTTACTCTAATCATGCAAGCAATAGAAATGAAAAGTGAAATAATTGCTAGTAAGATAGGTTAATTATTTTGTTTTTAAATCACAATTTTATAGAATGCAATCTATGAAAAGTAGGACTATAAATAAAGAACAAAAATTACTAAAAATATAAGATGAACTTGATAATTTTTTAAGATGCTCAAGTTGATAATTTTTTTATATACTGAAAATATACTAATAGATTCGATTGTGTCGACTGTGTTTGTAAAACCTACTAACAAAGTCAATTATGCCGACTATGTGTGTAAAATCTACTAATAGAGTCAATTGTGCCAACTATGTTTGTAAAACCTGCTAATATAGTCAAATGTGTCGACTATGTTTGTAAAACCTACTAACATAGTTAACTGTGTCAACTATGTTTGTAAAACCTACTAACATAATCAGTTGTATCGACTATGTTTGTAAAACTTGCTAACAAAGTCAACTATGTTGACTGTGTTTGTAAAATTTGTAAGAAAAAAATAAAACTAAGTCAATTGAGTTGATCTAGTTACTTGTATTTGAAGAAGACCTACACAAATCCAAACTAAGTTGATATGATCAATTATGTGTTAAAACCTGCACACATAATATTAGACTGTATCGACAAATTCGATCAAATACTATAGAAATAAAAATATATAATAGATGATAATAAATGAATGCGTGAAAGAAAATTTGTAAGGGTTAGTTCACATCGAGTTCACCAGAATGTATACAAAAAAAAATTTAACTAACCTGTTAATCAATCATAACTCAAATAAGATAAATCCTACTTTTACACTTATGTTTGTTGATATATTAGATATTTGAGGTCATGTCCAAGATGGATCCACTAGACCTAACCAAGGGATCTCTTACCATAATAACATCACTAAAGAGGGTTCCAAAGCCTCTAGTCAAGAAAGACTATGCAACAACCCTAGATAGATCATATGTTTTTATATTCACTAAGTAAATGAAAAATAAAATAAAATCTAATATAGTGCTCACCAATGTTTATGGCACAAAGTGAGGGTAATAAACATAAAAAGTAAACATGCATAGAATATCTATACTCAAGTCAATGTATATGAAACCCGAATGCTTGGGAGAGAAATACAAATACTAATCTATATACTTTAACAAAGGAAGAACAAAGTTAGGAATACTTACCTTTGAATTCGAAGCCATCGAGCCTCAATCTCTCCCTTGGCCAAGGTGCTTCGCAAGAGGTTATTGTGGTATGTAAGGATAACAAAAGTAAGTCAGCTCTAGGATATACAACTTCTCTATGCATCCAAAAGACTTCTTCATAAGACAAAATTTATATCTCCAAAGAAAGTATTGAAACCCTAAGCAATGCTCCTCAAGTAGAATAATGGATAAGCAGATCCATAATATAATATTCGTTTTCTTCTCTTTCTCTAATAAATGGTGAAAAGGATGTGTATACATAGTTGGATCTAACCCTAATCCTTTCTGAAAGTTTAGCTAACAAGGTCAACCCAATTCAACTTTGTATCGTTAATTGATAAAAACAAGTTAGGTTCTGGTCTAAGTCAACCAAGGCTAACCTAGACTTGTAATGTGCAACTATCAATTTAAATACAGGGTCGACCCAAGTTGACATTATATAATAAATATCAAAAAGGTTTTTAGGCTTAGGTAGGTGTTAAGTAAGGTAGTGAATTGTTTGGAGGAATGTGTAAGGGAAGTGTCAAAGCTTAGGAAAGTGTATAAGAAAAATTTGTGTAGATAGCAAGTGGTGGTATAGGGAACAACAATCTTGCAAAGCACCGATGGTCTATCTACTCCTTTCTTAGTGTACCTTTTAAGGCGTGCACTAAGAGAAAATAAAACTTTATATGTTGCTTCAAGAGAGAAAGTGTTAGTAAGTGTAAAATATTAATAAAAATATTGTGTATACAATTTGTATATTTAATCTTGGAAGTTACCAAAGATTCAGGATTATACTAATATTGTGGAATATTTCCCAAAAAAGTCATCATTTGTTGTTACCAACACACCCAATTTTTGCAATTTCAGGGCCACCCCTTTAAAAGCTTTAAAGTGATCATGGAATTAATGGATTAACATGAGAAGTTAGTTTTGGGACCACTTTCAGTGTGTTTTCTTGATCTTTGCATTTCATTTTTTTGTTTCCTTTGGAATTTCCTGTCACTCATTCTTTGTTTTGGCTTATAAGGGGTTTGTCATTTGAATATTTTGTCTTGTGATTTTATTTGATTTCCCCTCTTCCTCTAAATCCCATTAGTTACTTTTTTAGGAAGAACTTGGTGTATTTTCTCTTCAATGCAAGCTCTTGGTACCAAAGAAAACACAAGAATAGCTTCACAAAATTACAAAAAACATTACAAGGCCAAGGGAAAGGAAAAGCTTCATGGGTCACAAGGAAGCTGATGAGCTTAAAATATGGCTCATTATTGACATGTTATTTTCCTAAATTCATCTCTAAGATATTATCTTATGCAAATCATAGATTGTTAGATAGCTATTACATGGAAAGTAGATATTTGTCTTGTTTATATTGAACTAAAGACTAAACCTTTACTTTGTCATTAATGTCTAATACATAACATGTTTTAGTGATTTTTGTTATAAATAATGCTCAGAAAGAAGACACAGGTGATGTATAGTGAAATTTTAATTTTGATCTCCATCCAGCAGAATTACAAACTCACATAGAATGAATCTACAGACTCTACAGGTCTATTTTTTTTGTGCTTTTGAAACACGTGTGTTCATATGAGTACATGGGAGGACCAACATGAAATAGTAAGAAATCATCGTGAACAACATTATTTTGAATGATGGCATAATTTTATTGCTATGGACTCTATAGACTTGTTTCTACAGACTCCGTAGGCTTGTCTCTACAGACTTCACAGGCTCATTCCTACCAACTCTGCAGGGTCAATTTTGTGGATTCTGTAAAGACAAAACTACAAATGGGAAAGCTGGTGGCCAGATAAGATGAGAGAGAATTATTCCAACTGGAGTCAAATGAGGAAAATACTTGCCTGATGTTTTGTAGGATATGCTTTTGATAAAATTGTATATATTTGGATCTTAGGACTATTATAGGATAGTATATCTATTTTATTAGAATAATTGGATCTCTTGAAAATCCAATCTCCTATCTTTGGATGAGTGGATCGACCAAGGAATCATATCTCTTTGCATCCTATTTTGAGTTGATTGTATTAGTATAAAATGTAAGACTTTTATTATTAAAAAGATAATAGATGAAAGATACGTACAAGCATATTACAAGTTTTACACAAATTGTAATCATTTCAATTTTATGAATTATCACTTCAGTTTCTAGCATTGATTAATATTTGTTCCTAAGTCCGAGAGGAGTAAGGGCCCACTATCCTTAGAACCAGGAATTGTGTACGATACTTATGTTATATTAACTCTTTGTTATAACTAATCAGAATCTTGCTAATGTTTGCATTCATTCATAAAATATCAAAATAAATTCACATTGCAAAATGCATTTCCTTATTTCAAAGTCATTTCCTTTCTAAGCAAAGTGTGTTTTTTTATAGCAAACGTGTGAAGCAAATTTCTTTTTTAAGTTAAACATCTCCATTTCCACACAAGCGTAAATAGGAGTATGATTTTACTTTCAAGCAAAAGAGTGGATTCATTTGATTAAATAGTTACATCTTTTTATTTTTAGTAAAAGAGTGAATCAAGTAGTTTAAGACACATTTCTTTTATTAGTCAAAGTTAGAATAGGACCATCAAACACCCCCACAAGTAGACTTCTAGATCTACCATCCTACACCTTACTGCTAACAGCTTTGGACACTAGCCCTGGTTGATAAGACAACAATAGAACATTGATTAAATAGGGAGTTGAATGACTCTCAGCATTTTTAGTGTCGTTATCAGGGAACAAGGTGTTAATAAGGTAATAATTATTGGTCTTGAGTGAAAAATAAAAAATATATATAAAAACCATAAAATCCCCAAAAAAAAATCAATAAATTGATGTACCGTCCTAGAGACTCTAAAGGATGATTCATCCCAAAATTCCCACTAAGAACACAAGTTGAAACTCCTTCAACATCTCTGAGTAGTGAACCAAAAGTTACGAGTGAAACCTATCTGTAAGAATCTTTAAAAACTTGGACAAAAACCAAGCCATTGCCACAAGTAAGCCCTATATGACAAATTCTTTAGGATCAATCTCTTGCAGGAAGACATTATTTAGAAATTGCCAAGGACTTAGAAGAAGCATTTCAAAAAATTATAGCTAAAAAAAAATTTGAGAACTTTGAACAACCCATAATTGATACCACAAATATTCAGTAGGAAGATAATCCCAGCTTTGAAACATCATCAAAAGAAGAAAATATGGCTTTCTAACAAAATCCACAAAATCAACAACTTGCACAACCAGGAAGGACTTTTTCCTTTTCTATTGTTGCAGATCCTAATGATCAAACTCCCATGAAAAATATTTGACCAGCAAATCTGCCAAATTTTTGGGGAAGATCTACAGAAAATCCTGATCAATTGATGTTTGAGTTTAAGGTGTTATGTCAAACCTATGATTACACAACAAATAGTCAAAAATTAAAACTATTTCCCTCTACACTTAAAGATGCAGCTATGAGATGGTTCATGGGTTTACCTAGCGATTCTATTAGAACATGGGATGACATGGAGACAAAATTCTTAAACAAGTATCAAGATTACTGTCGAGTGTGAGAAAGAAAAGAGATTTTTTTTAAAATCAAATAGAATGAGGATGAATCTTTAGAGGATTATTTGGATAGATTCATGTTCACTCATAAAAAAAGCAATTATCCACTCACTGAAGAAGTTTAAAATTTGGTTTTCTTAAAAGGGTTGGATGAAGATACTAGAGATGCCTTAAATCTAATGGGAGGTGGAGATATAAATAAGTTGGCTTTCAATTAGATTTTTTATCTTTGTACCAACTACTCTCGAATAAAACCTAGAATTGGGAGAGGAAAGTTTGAGAAATCTAATGAAGTGGGTAACCTAATGGAAGAATTTGTCAATCTAAAAATGGATATTCTGATTACACTAAATAGTACTTTGAATGGCCTTCAAGCTAAGGCAAATGCAACAAAACCCTTAGCAATCTACTATCCTAAGTGCAGATAGACACATGTCCTTAGAGACTTCCCTTTAGATAAAACTAATGTTTCATCATGTAGGATCTGTGATGCAACAAATCATGATACCAAACATTGCACCCTTCTGCCTATTTTAAAAAATCAAATAAAAACACAAGTCCAGTCCACTAAAAAAGTAAATTATATCTAGAGATAAAACTTTACCCCGCAAAACCAAGCTCAAAGAAATTTTAATGCAAGAAACTCAGTTAATCCATGGATGGCACCATGGAATATTTCAATTCCTTCACCTTTTTAGAATCAACCCCAAATTCCATCAATCCAAAATCTATGGGCAGGACAAGATTAGATGCCAACACCTTCATGGATGGTGCCACAACCATAGCCACAACAACAATGGGTACCACAATGGTAATGAATGCCACAGCAATATCAACAACGGAATCCGTAGTGGAAGCCACAGTAACAATTCACCCAACTAAGAAGACTATTTCAACAACAAACTATAATGCCACCTCTAGTTATTCAGTAACAAAGATAAATCAATCAACCCTCAATACCTGCACAACCAATAGCAAATTCAAAAAATAAACAACCAATACCTATTTATATTAATGAATAGGTAGAGACAATGAATGTTGGAGCTATTGATTAATTGAACATACATTTAAGATCAAGAAAAAATATACAAAAACCTCTAGTTCTCATTTCTGAGATACCTGATGAAAAAGAAAAAACACAATCATCTCAATTAAACACTAGAGAAGCCAAAATTAAAATGAGCCCTGAAGTAAACAAAGAAAACACTACTACATCAGTAGTTTCTTTTCTTGAAAGATTAAAAGAAATTGATATTAAACCAAAATCAAACTTGGTCCATGAGTTACAAAAGATCAATATTGAGGTACCCCTACTACAAGCTATTAGGGATATACCTGAATTGAACAAGATCATTAAAAACCTTTGTATCAAGACACATGGGAGGAAAGTAAAATATCCAAAAACCATTCATGTTGATGGAAAAGTTGATGATTTATTAGCAGGAAAACTATTAGTTCCAAAATATGCAGATCTAGGAAGCCCAGTGATCACAGTCACAATTGGAAATAAAGAAATTATTAACGTCTTGATAGATTTGAGAGCAACAATTAATGTTTGACAATTGATACTCTCCATACATTATCTCTTATGGGTATGCAACTCATAACTACCATTCTTCAAATGGTAGATCAATCTGTAACTAAATCAGAAGGGACTATAAAAAATGTTGAAGTACTAATAGAGTCTTGAGAATATCTAGTAGATTTCATGGTCTTGCAACCTAAAACAAAGAATCTAGGATATCCCATAATCTTAGGTAGACCATGGTTGGTTACTGTAGCAGCATTAATTAATTGCAAGTCAGGAGATATGACCATTTATAATGGGCTAAAATCTAAATACATCTCTTTGTATCCTCTTGTAAAACCATCAACAAATCACATACAAGAACTTTGGGTGCACGAATCAGACAACACATCAAACAACATTTCCTCCTTAGCTATGATCACAATTAAAAAACACTTGGAAGAATTGAATGGAGACATATACTCAAAATCTACGGACTCTACCAGTTCAAAAGCTACGGACTCTACCAGTCCAGAAACTACAGACTGCCTCAGTTTAAGATTTTTGGGTCAGACATAATATTATGAAACCTCCACTTCTACTTCTTCTATTGTTTCCTCACCATATGATCATGGATTGATTCAAAAAAGTGTATGGAAATTGGTAGAATAACAGAAAACTTATTTCTTAGATGCATTCCATTATTCTTTAGCAAGACTGATTCCTCTTGGAGAAGAGTTTGTTGATAATGTAACTATGTTTCATAAGTTACTTCCTCATCCATGTCCTCTGAACTCATTGATTAATGAATTCAAGCAAGTAGAATCCAACTATCTAGGCACAAAATCAATCATGGTATTACCTGGAAAGATTTTGAACATCAATAGTTAGTTAACAAATGAAGAAGAAGATCAACTCTTTGAAGTAATGGAAAGACATACCAAAGCTTTTGTTTGGGATTATACTGACATGAAGGGAATTCACCTCAGCATATGCACTTATCACATTTACATAGAATCTGTCAAACTGATCAGACAATCACAAAGAAGAATAAACCCAACATTAAAGGAGATAGTCAAAATAGAGATCCAAAAATTAATGGAAGTTAAGTTTATTTACCCCCATCTCATATAGCCTGTGGGTTTCACCCTTGGTAATTGTGCCTAAGAAAAATAGAAAATTAAAGGTATGTGTAGATTATAAAGAACTGAACAAAGAAACACTAAGAGATTATTTTCCTCTACCTTTCATTGATCAAGTTCTTGACAATTTGGTAGGAAAAATATATTTTTCTTTCTTAGATGGGTTTAGTGGGTATAACCAGATAACGGTGGTAGCTGAAGATCAAGATAAAACCATATTTACCTACCTTTGGAAAACTTTTGCTTATCGAGTACTCCTATTTGGACTCTGTAATGTTCCAACAGCCTTTCAAAGAGCAGTTCTGACAATATTTTCTGACCTTACAAATGATTATGTTCAAGTATATATGGATGATTTCATCATTCATGGTGGAACTTATGAAGAGGCTATTACCAACTTGAAAAAAGTATTGATCAGAAGTGAAGAACATCAACTATCTTTGAGCCATGAGAAATATTTGTTGATGATGGATGAAGGAACAGTGTTGGGACACCATATTTCTACAAAAAGCATTCAAGTAGATCCAAATAAGGTTGAAAAAATCTCCAACTTACCCATCCCACAAACACACACTCAAATTAAAAGTTTTTTAGGACATGTTGAAAAAATCTCCAACTTACCCATTCCACAAACACAAACTGAAATTAAAAGTTTTTTAGGACATGTTGATTACTACAAATGCTTCATAGATAATTTTAGCCAAATAGTTGCCCCTATGTTTACCTTGCTTATAAAAAATAGTATATTTGAATGGAGTGATAGTTGTCAGCAGACCTTTGAGACCATCAAAGCTAACTCATTACTACTCCAGTATTGAGAGGACCAGATTAGACTCAGCCATTCCATATATACATAGATGCTTCCAATACAACAATAGAAGCAGTCCTTGGACAAAAGAATGAAGAGAATAACATGTATGTTGTATATTATATTAGCAAAAACATAACACCTGCTGAAAAAAATTACACCATAATTGAGAAAAAAAATTTAACTGTAGTCTATGTAATTAACAAATTTACACACTACATAACAAGCTACAAGGTATTTATCTATACAGACCATTCAGCTATTAGATATCTTATCAACAAATCAATTTTGGAAGGTAGGATTATTAGATGGTTGTTACTCTTATAAGAATTTGATGTTACTATTATAGATAAATCAAGGAAGTCTAATGTGGTTGCTGATTTTTTGTCAAGAATGAACACTACAGGGGAGGAAGAATCGGTGAAAGATGAATTTTTAGATGAACAACTATTTGCTATTTCATCAAAATCTTTGTGGTTTGCTGATATAGCCAATTACCTCATCATAGAGAAGTTTTCTCTGCAATTTTCACACCAAAAAAAGAAATGTTTAATAAAAGAAAGTTATTCTTTTAAATGAATTAATAGAATGCTATTCAAACTTGGACCTGACCATGTGTTTCATAGGTGTGTGACAAATGTTGAAGCTTATGATATCATCAGAGCTTATCATGATAAATCTAGAGGAGGTCATTACTCAGCTCAAAGAACCATACACAAAATCCTAGGAGCAGAATACTATTAGCCTCACCTTTATCAACAA
Organism: Torreya grandis; assembly: GCA_037957365.1. Classification (NCBI taxonomy): domain Eukaryota; kingdom Viridiplantae; phylum Streptophyta; class Pinopsida; order Cupressales; family Taxaceae; genus Torreya; species Torreya grandis. The sequence continues at coordinate 1,446,160 of JARHVA010004057.1, read as the reverse complement.
GTAAAAAGATATGTCAGACACTGTGATGCTTGTCATAGAATTGGATAGCCTACTCTTTCAATAGAGATGCCTCTACACCCTCATCCTTAATTAATTTTAGAACCATTTGAAAAATGAGAAATTGATTTTATAGGTCTTGTGGATCCTCCTTCTAAAGGAAAAGAATATCTCCTAGTATGTACAGACTATGTGACCAAGTGGGCGAAAGTGGAAGTATTAACACATGCAAGAGAAGAGATGGTAGCTGATTTTTTATATTTCAAAATCATGTAAAGATTTGATGTTTCAAGGGAGATAGTCTCAGATCAAGGACCGTAGTTCATATAAAATATGATAAAGCACTTCATGCAATTATATCAAACTCAACATAGAAAAACATCTCCATACCATCCACAGGCTAATGGGTAAGTTGAAGTCACCAACAGAAAACTAGAAACTATTTTAACCAAGATTGTTAATTCTAGTAGAAAGGATTGGGTAGATAAGGTACTAGTAGTTGTTTGGACCTATAATACTACTTGGAAAATAATAACTAGATTTTCACCTTATAAATTGGTTTATGGTAAGAAGCCTTTATTCTCTGTTGAATTTAAATTATAAACTTTGAAAATAGTAGTATAAGTAAGGATTGAATTAAAAGAAAGACTCTTATAGCATAATCAACTTGATGAGATAAGGATGGAAGCACTACAAAGAACTAAATTGGTACAATATCAAAAAAAAATTTGCATGATTCATAGATCAAATAATAGAATTTTCAGAAAGGAGATTGGGCATTATTGTTTGATTTCAAATTTCAACAGTTTAAAGGAAAACTACAAACAAGGTGGTTGGGACCTTATCAGATTGAGGTCTTTGAAAATGGTTCTGTTAAGCTAATACTTATTGATGACAGTAGAAGAGCTCTGTTAATCAATGTACATAGATTAAAGCTTTATCAGAAAGCTCTCAATAAAGAAAAATTTGTTCAAAAGGTAAAAGATCAAGTAGTCTTTATGGAGGACTTTGCTTCTTCTAGAGAAACTACTTCAAATCAACTAGTTGTTCTAGAGGACTCTGCTTCTTCTAGAGAACCTGATCCTTGATGATCCTGCATATATATATATATATATATATATATATAGTAAAAATCTTTCCAAGGACACTATTGACAATGCATGCCCAGAAAATCAGCTTGTTGGTTGGCTATGCATTGCAAAAAGGGCTTTGACTAGAAAATCAGCAATGGGTAAAAACAAAATATATAAGAAAAAAAAATCTCATCATGTCACTATGATTGGTCTTCTCCGTGCAATAAAATTTGTTCTTTCAACACCTGTTGACTAATCCATGCAAACTTATTTATGTAGGGCAAATGGCAAGCAAAGAATAAATTTAAGGTCAAAAGTAAGTGAGACATATATTCTATTTATTTATGTTTAGTTAACTAATTATCTTTGATTTAATTAAGATTTATTCTACGGAGATGACCCAAAATTGAACCTTCTAAAATGAAATGACATGACACATACCATAATGGATAAGCATGCAAACAAGATGGCAAAGGTGTATGTCTACTTCATGATGACCTATACAGCTTTGGTAAAATAAATTACGTCATCAATAATTATAATGATGGGGCATCATAAAAGGGTTCTAAATGAAATGATAAATAGATGTCACCGTCAAAGTGCCACATCATCATTTCATCTAATTTGTAATCATTTGACAAAATGGCTGGCACACTCCGTAGAAATATGAGGCACTAAATTGTATAAAGTAATCATGTCAAAGTACAAACTCATGGAGCTATGGAGTTTCACACAAAATATTTCATTTCTACATATCCTCGGTGATTGTTGCGTACATATTTCAACAGAAGTTGGTCTAAACCCTAATCTGAGTTAAAAAATAGAGTTGTCTGTAAATTCGAGTAGAAATAGGATAAAAAATGAAATCAACGTCAAAGAATGCAGCAAAGCTTCACAAAGACAAAGCTTCTATGACAGTGTTTAGAGCAAATGGTTGGCTACCTTTCATTGAAAAGTTTCAAAGTTTTCATAAAATAATGGTAAGAGAATTCATCACTAATCTCACCTCTGAATTTTCAATTGTTAAAGGTATTATTATTCCTGTTTCAAGTCAAATCATATAAGTTCCAGAAGAGGGAATGAGAGTGATAGGCAAAATTCTATTTAATGATTTAATTATTCAATTTAATGGTAATGAGCAGACTGGGACTTCATATCTAATAGATTTCAAAAGAAAATCAAAAGGGATTAGTAGAAATTTATTTATTGAACTTTGGAAATCTGTAACTAAGTGGATAATCAAGTATATCATTTGTGAGGGGCAAAACAGTCTTTTAGGAGGATAATCCATGAAAATACTAATACACCTTAAGTATGGGAAGCAAAACCCTCATTACAAGATTAACCTCCCGTACTTCTTATATGGTGCCCTTCAAATTATGACTACAACTCATAACATTGCTCTTAGGCACCATGGTCTTATTCACCTAATTATCTAACATCACTTCCTTCAGCAAGGACAAGAGGTCTGGGAGGAATTTAAGAATAGTATAACACAACAAATTTCAAATCTACCTGCACAAGAAACCTCAAATTTATCACATAAACATTTATCTCCACCTGTTGCATCAGTTAAAAAAACAACTCCAAAGAAGAAATCACAGACTGTAGTCTCAAAAGAAATCCCTTCTTCTTCTTCTTCAAGAAGAAGAATCACAAGGTCTCAAATTCTTGTAGTTTCAAAGTCCCTACAAGAACCTCAAGAATCTGTAGTGCAACTAATTCTCTTGTCAGGAAGAAGAAAATTGAAATGAAAGGTTGCTACAAAACTTGAGAAAACTGAGGGTTTGATGGTTGAAAAGGAAAGACAACTGAGTGTAGCTCAGAGAGTTACCAAAAGAAGAAGGTTAATTCTGATAGATGAAGATGAACAAGAGGCTGCAAACATTCTAGATAGTCTTAAAAAGGTATCTCATTCCCCCATACATCAAAGTGTCCTTGAAACTTTAGATGTTGAAGAAACTCCTTTTGAAAGAAACTTTCCAATCATAATAAAAGAGCCAATTCCAAGAGAAGAGCCAATCACAACAGAGGAATCAAGTATGGTGAAACAACCACATGTTTCAGTTGAAACTACAATGAATAAAAGAAAAACTATATGCACAAATAAAAAAGGAGAGTCATCTAATCTAAATGATCCTATTATGTAGTTAACCTTGAAGCTTTCTCAAGCTCAAGCTCTAGAGCAATAATAAACAACTGGCATTGCTGACTTTATCAGTTAATTGTAGAATAAGGATCATCTCAACTCATTATTGGTGTAAAAATTAGACACAACATCTGTTAATCATGCAGTAAAAATTCACAGATTAGAAGAAATAATAAAGAAAAATAAAAGTGAACAAATAGACCTCTGGATATATGTAGAAAATTTGAAGAAGGAGAAGAGGAGATTGCAGAATTTGGTAAACTCTTCCAAAGCACATTCTAAAGTTGCACCTTCTCCTCCTAAGGTATTTGTTGACCAAAGTTGTCAAACAAGTTATCCAGGTATTTCTACCTTGCAAATGCTAAATCAAATTGAAGAAGAATATTCCATACTCAAACAGAAAAACAAAGTTGTAACTTCTTCAAATAAAATATTAGAAAATGAAAAGAAAGAATTAGAAGCTAAGGTCCAAGATTTAGAAGAAAATTTTTAGGACACATGAAAATTTGTAGGATGCATGCAAATTAGGGGAATCTCTTTTGGCATGTAGGAATCTTTCTCATGCATATAGTTTGTTTTTATTTGAATAATTTTACAGATGGCAGCTTTTGAAGATTTCTTGTCATCTTTCTTACAAGATTTTACAGCCAACAACATTTCTGAAAATTTTCTATAGTGCTAAACCTGATCAGTAGGAATTGCTTTGTGAGTTTTATTTACATGATTTGATCATAAGAGACCATGATCACAATAAGTTCTTGATAAACTTTCATGTAGGAGAAGTTCAACTGGGGGCATTGCATTCTACATTTAAAAACCAACTAGCATAGAAAAACATATTTGAGGAGTATACAAATCATGCTAAGACTATAGGATTGTGTATCAGACCAGTCTTTCCTATCCCCAGATTGATCAGAAAGAATTTTAACTATGCTTGTTTAAGCAATGAAGTTAAAACTCATTATTTACAAGCTTTATATGATTGTGTTGTTTCTTTTGACTTGTTTTCAAGACAAAGTTTTGATTTAGTGATGACTGCAAGTGTGAAAAGGTGGGACCAACTTTCAGTGCCTCTTAAAAGATGAGAGGTCATGTCTCCAAATAACTTAAGATGGAGTATGAGGAGAGCTACCTCAATTTTAGAAATCTTAATAGATGTAATAAACTCTAAGGGAAAAAAAAATAGATTGGCATGAGATATAGACCCCCATTATTGATCATACATATTCCAAGATGGTAGAGTTGGGCTCCACAATCAGAGGAGCAATTCAATATATAGAAATAAATGATTCAATAATATCAGGGGTTTACAAGCAATTTAGACAAGCATATAATAGATGAATTTGATGACTATGATTTGAGCTAGAGTTTGAAAAGCAGATGCAAGAGCTATGAACGCAAATGAATGTTTGCAATGGAACTTGTAAAAGGTAAATCCTGGAGAAGATGATGAGCTCAGAATATGGCTTATTATTGACATGTCATTTCTCTCAATTCATCTCTCTAAAGATATTATCTTATACAAATCATAGATTTTTAGATAGGTATTACATGAAAAGTAGATATTTATCTTGTTTATATTGAACCAAAGACTAAACCTTTACTTTATCATTAATGTCTAATACATAACATGTTTTAGTGATTTTTATTGTGAAGAATGCTCAAGAAGAAGACACAGGGGATGTATAGTGAAATTTTAATTTGGATCTCCATATAGCAGAACTACGAACTCACATAGAATGAATCTACGGACTCTATAGGTCTGTTTTTTTCACGTTTTTGAAACATGTGTGTTAATATAAGTACATGGAAGGACCAACACGAAATAGTAATAAATCATCATGAACGGCATCAGTTTGAAGGATGGCGCAGGCTTACGGACTCTGCAGGTTTGTTTCTATGGACTCCGTAGGCTTGTCTCTACAGACTCCGTAGGCTTGTCTCTATGGACTCCGCAGGCTCGTTTCTACCGACTCTGCAGGGTCAATTCTATGGAATCTGTAAAGACAAAGCTACAAATGGAGAAGCTAGCAGCTAGATAAGATGAGAGAGAATCATTTCAGCTGGAGTCAAATGAGAAAAATACTCGCCTACTATTTTGTAGGATTTGCTTTTGATAAAGTTGTATATATTTGGATCTTAGGACTATTATAGGATAATATATCTATTTCATCGAAATAATTGGATCTCTTAGAAATCCAATCTCCTATCTTTGGATGAGTGGATCGACCAAGGAATCTTATTTCTTTACATCCTATTTTGAGTTGATTGTATTAGCATAAAATGTAAGACTTTTGTTATTAAAAAGATAATAGATGAAAGATACGTACAAGCATATTACAAGTTTTAGACAGATTATAATCAATCCAGTTTTATGAATTATCACTTCAGTTCCTAGTATTGATTAATCTTTGTTCCTAAGTCCGAGAAGAGCAAAGGCCCACTCTCTTTGGAACCAAAAATTATGTACGGTACTTATGTTATGTTATATTAACTCTTTGTTATAACTAATCAAAATCTTGCTAATGTTTGCATTCATTCATAAAATATCAAAACAAATTCACAATTCAAAAGGCATTTCCTTATTCCAAAGTCATTTCCTTTCTAAGCAAAGTGTGTTTTCTTTTACAGCAAACGTGTGAAGCAAATTTCTTTTTTAAGTTAAACATCTCCATTTCCACGCAAGTGTAAATAGGAGTGTGATTTTAATTTCAAGCAAAAGAGTGGATTCATTTGATTAAATAGTTACATCTTTTCCTTTTCAGCAAAAGAGTAAATCAAGTAGTTTAAGACATTTTTTTCATTAGTCAAAGTTAGAATAGGACCATCAAACACCTCCACAAGTAGGCTTCTAGATCTATCATCCTACACCTTACTACAAACAACTTTGGACACCAGCCCTGGTTGATAAGACATCAATTGAACATTGATTAAATGAAGAGTTGAACGACACTCGTCAGAAGCTTCACAGAACTAAAATGGATTCACATGTCAAGAGAAATATCATTGTAATAGCAAAAATGCCTCACAATCAAGGAAAGCATTGCAACATATATAAAGGTTAGCAAGTACGGTAGAGCACCACATGACCACGACACCTCTGCAACACTAATAGCCTTGCAACGAAGGCAAGTTAAACACAAAAAATAAAATAAGTTATAACCCATATTTCAATTAATTTTTCGCAAGGTGGATTTTGTGGGGTATTGTTTTACCCTATTTTTTATGAAAACATAAAATAAATGTATTTGATTATAGGTGTAAAACTAGAGAAAATCATAATGTTAAATATGTACAATATTCAATTGTTTTGATTTTGACAGATTGTTAAATTAAAAAAACTGTTATTTTTAGAAATTAGTAATAAGAGATATACTTAACTTGCACACAGATCTTTGTTGACAGTTCTAACTATCTGATAGTGAAAATTATAAGAAAAGTGAATGTGCAGTCTTAGGATCAGGAATTGAATTAAAAATGAAATCTAGACAAGTCCATTATTAGTGGATGATGCTACAATGTGTTTCAATCCATTGACTATGGACTTGCCGTGGTTGACAATGACACGGGACAGAGAGGAAATGATAGAGAAAGCAAAATTTTGTAAATAACAGATCAGAGGCAGAAGCAGAAGATATTTTTGGACACAATAACACTAAATGGACAACATCACAATGCATTCTAGTCCATTGATTGCAGACTTGATCTAGTTCACTATGCTTAAAAGCTTATCATTGTGTCTGTTGGGACCGTAAATTCTAATATGGGATATCGCACGGGCTTTACTACGCAGAAATCATTGTTTGTCTTTCCTTAATTTTGAAACCCTTATGGCACTTTAATAACTTGAAAACCTACAATAAAAAGAAGGGAGCAATGCATTGAGCTAACTTCAGTCACTCCTTTGATAATTGACTGTCACGTATCCAATACTTCAATGAGGAAAATCAAGCCCACATAGTTCTCCCACCTAGAATGAATGTGCAATTGTGTTTCTTTGACATATGCATGCAATTGAAAAATGGCTTTGAAACTTGACAATTATAGCTGTTGACTTGCCTTAAAGGGCTCTTGACTTGGCATATGGTTTTCTCCTTGTGAGTGGTCTTGAATTTGGAAAGAGGAGGGAAATTTGTTCAATGTGCAATAGCATGTAAGCTTGAGAGTAGTGAATGCCAAATTAGGATAATGAGTGACTCTTAATGTCTATTTATAGGTGAATATTTTTAAAAAATTATTTAGCAGACCATGTGAAATATGCAAGAAGACCCAAAAGGATGTTTTGAATTTTAGAAACTAGTTGTTATTTACCACAAGACTTGGCCAACCTACGTATATAGAGGCACACTATGCTCATGTCTACTTAGCGTAGGCTTGTTCGGAAATAACATAGACAGTTGTCATTTTTAGGAAACAATTTGAAGGTAATTTTAATCAACTTGAGCATTTGACATTGAAATTTTTGTGTAATAGTATAGCAAACAAAGGGTCGAACCCGCATATAATTAAAAGGCTTGGAGGAATGGCAAATAAAAGTCAAGTAATTGGGCACAAGTCATGTGGTTTAGGATGTGTCAAGAATTAGCATTGTTAAGTACATGTGACTAAATTTATGTGCCTAAAAAAATCAATAACTAAAGTCACTTTATATAAACAATGAAGTTGTATATTTAAGCCCAAGGTTCATTTGTCTAGTCTACTTATGGTGTCACACAAGTAAATACAAACTACTCCAAATACGGCAAGTGCATATCACCTTTTATAGACCTCAGAATTCATAAATGTCATTCCTAACATGGCATTTCATCGGGAGTTGAGTTTGTACTCCAAAGACAATCTAAAATCTACCCCTTTTGTTTTGCAAAAGGCCCACTTAGAACCTTTTGTCGAAGACGGATAAGGCAAGAACCAATATCAACTTTATATTTATAAATGCTACAACAAACATCTAAACCACACTAAACACAACAAAAATGGAAAGTAAGCTTCACAAGGAAAGGAGAATGTGTATACACCTCATTTCCATGCCTAGAAAAAGAAGCATGATCGCCTTTTTATCACACATATCCCTGAAATCCATGGTATTGGTGAAAATGCTCCACCAACATTTGCTCTATAAGCACCCCAAATGTAGAAAAATGGTCATTTATCATGTTTCCTTCAAGGCCAACACTACTAGGGGAAATGCATCATATTGGTTGCAAGCTTGGTGGTGTAGAGAAAGGGGCACATCAAGTGTGCTTCAAGGTTGGTTGTGTGCGATTGTGGGTTAAAGAATGTATGTAGTGTTGGTTGTGGATGGCAGAGGTTTGTTACTTCACTAACATTCCCATTTCAACAAACTTTACTGGCCACATAGACCTCCCAACAAGGCACCAAAATTTCAAACAAGGCACTTTTGTTAATTTTGCAAAAGTTGGAATAGCCTCACAACACTGATCGTTTCATGTTCCCTTTGGAGGGAAGGCATCAAAGATTTATTGAGCTATAAAAGGAACTCATAACATTGTAATAAAAAATTTAAGATAGAAAAATTAGAATTGTTATAGTTGTTTAGAAAAGACTTGTAAGGAGATGTCAAGGGCAATAAGGATTTAAGGCACTGATCTACAATGATTGTGTTTATATGTAGTGTAGAATTAATTTGTGTTTCTACCATATTGATGTTGTGTTTATATGTAGTGTAGCATTAATTTGTGTTTCTACCATATTGGTTGCAAGCTTGGTGGTGTAGAGAAAGGGGCACGTCAAGTGTGCTTCAAGGTTGGTTGTGTGTGATTGTGGGTCAAAGAGATTGTATGTAGTGTTGGTTGTGGATGGCAGAGGTTAGTTACTTCACTAGCATTCCCATTTCAACAACCTTTATTGGCCACATAGACCTCACAACAAGGCACCAAAATTTCAAACAAGGCACTTTTGTTAATTTTGCAAAAGTTGGAATAGCCTCACAAAACTGATCGTTTCATGTTCCCTTTGGAGGGAAGGCATCAAAGATTCATTGAGCTATAAAAGGAACTCATAACATTGTAATAAAGAATTTAAGATAGAAAAATTAGACTTGTTATAGTTGTTTAGAAAAGACTTGTAAGGAGATATCAAGGGCAATAAGGATTTAAGGCACGGATCTACAATGATTGTGTTTATATGTAGTGTAGCATTAATTTATGTTTTTACCATATTGATGTTGTGTTATAACTTACGTTTTGATACCAATTTGAAGAAGTTTAATAGTTTGTGTATTCAAACTAAAGTTGTTTACATAAATGGTTCAAAGCTTTGTTGGTTTGTTATCATAAATTGTGGTTGAACATGTTATTCAGGGCTTTCAATCACTCATCTTTACAAGTTGTTTATTGTAAATTTAGACCACAATTATCTTCGCTTTAAGTTACATATTTACACAAAGAAGTCTATGGCCCTTTGGATTATGACATATGTCATTAACAAGAGTCTCAACATAAGATTTACAAAAAGATAAACTTCATTCTTTTTCCTAACTTTCAATATCCACAACTTAGATTATGTTTCTTTTATATTTGTAAATATGTTTTAGCCTTATACAGGGGTTGTTAACCCATAAAATGTTTAGATTCTATAATTTAGGCTAAAACATGAGGGTTTTTAACCTCTATTGTGTCTGAGCCTAAATACTAGACAATAAACACCCTCCTTTTCTTCCACTAGATCAAGAAAAGACAAAGATGAGCATCGTATTCGATGATATCAAAAATATCATAAAATGATCTACCAGGTAATTGATTTGAAGGTGCACAATGGCTTGCTACAATATCAAGCAAAGGTGCAACACCTTGACATAGACTCGGATCAAGGAAAATGACCAAAACAAGAGGTCTTTAACACCCATGGAAATGCCTTGTTGGTTAAACTAGGCTGAATAAATAATCATAATGTTATGGGAGCCACTCTATCCCATCCTACCCAAATCTACCAATACCAACTTGTTGAAATCATGCCACAACTTTTGGGGCACATCCAACATTGGTTCTAGGTTCTTGGAATCATTGATATTTGTAGCATCGAGATCTACATCAATTAACCATACGTCATTTACACTTGGAATGTTCTCATTGAAAACATATTGGGGAGGAGCTTGAGATCATGCTAATGATGTGTGTACCCCTGCTCCCCATTAACCCAACCCAATCAAAACACCATGAAGGAATACAATCGATATCACGAAGACTCGTCTACATGCAATGGGAAAGATTATTGAATTCCTTGTCTTTTTGCTCCACAAGTCTTGACTGTGATACCTACGCCCTCGCAAAATAATAAGTGTCTAAATATATTCATAGATCCACATGTAGCAAACAAGAAATGTGACTTAAACAATTATGAAGAGGCCAACAATCTCAACGCTAGTTTTTCTAACGATAGATCTCAAGGCCATGTAAAAAATGCACACTTGCTTGCCAAGCACCACAAAGAATTGTTGATTCTAACAAACAAAGGAAGCACCTCTTGATCTTAACGTTTGCTTTAACAAAACTAAGTCTACAATCATCTTTACAATTTTAATCGTCAACATCTTCAAAAAATTTGCTTTCAAACATAGTTCCCTCTTGTAAAAGGTTTCTTTTATATTTACACAATCTACAATAATAAGATTAGAAACAATTGTATATAATTATTAAAATCAACATTTTGGACCATACCACATGATCTATCATATGGATGAATCATATGTTGAGATTGAGCTCTTCATATATAGGAAAATAATACATGAATAATTAGGTCTTATGGTCATTTAATTTTGCAACCCACTAATTCAAAAACATCAAATGCACACATCCTAAAATGGGTCCTTTAATATTTCGATGATGTTATAATTTCATCATTGACATGTCCCCCAATTCGTCTAAACGAAACTGTCTGTAACCCTGCATTGAATCTAGAAAATAAACTACTATAACCCTCTTCCTATCAGTGGTGTATTTGAAGAACGTGGCACCTTGAAGATGTCATGCCTCTCCTTTTGAGAGCATCACTCTTACCACCCATTAGTTGATCATAACTCTGATTTACTAAATAATCCTTAATGGATATCACCCTTATATAGAAGTTGCAGCAAACCCAATCCAAGGCTAGCAAAATCCCCTCATTAGATGCCCTCAAAAACTCATAATCCAGAGATTTCATCATCAAATGCACGTTAATTGAAATATTCTGGCCAGCAACTGAATCTAGATAACCTTTTCCAACGGGTATAAGAGAGATATAAATAGAAGTGGTTGATCTAAGGATCTTCAAGAGTATTATTTGTGAATCCATCTCTATCAAATTTGAATCAAAGTGTTTGTGTGCCAAAACTAAATCTGGCTTAACGGCACAAGCTTCCACTAGATTGTTCATCAATGTGCCAAGATCCTAAGTAAAAACTTTATAACCCCTCAAAAAATCTCTTAAAAACAAAAATGACATTGCTCAGATTACCCCATGAGCCCGACCCATGATCATGTTTAAAAATGGGAAGGGTGGGCGCCTCCAACTTGAGATCAGCTGTTGATTAGGGGCTGAGGGCGTAGTGGGTAAATAATTGCCAAGAAGATGTAAGGGCACAGCGTTACCACCATGAATGCCGCGCAGTAATTCAGAATGCCGCCCAGCAGGCATGACCCAGTGGTAAAGGCAGAGTATTACCAACATGAAGATCTGGGATCGGCTGGTGGTCAGTTCTGGCCTGTGCGCCCTTCCCCAACTCTTATGAACATATAGGCTGTGCAAGATTGCCATTGCCTACACTAAAGAAATTTTAAATTTGTTTTTCCTCTTATGAAGATTTGTTTCCCCTCATTTCGTTGTAATAAATATATACATATTTCTTCTAGTTACAGTAAATTTAAAAAATTTAAAAACAATTATGTGCTATTACTAAAAAAAGTTAAAAGCAAACAAACAAATGATCATAACTCGTTAAAGCAAATAGTTCATTCAGCCCCAGAAAACCCAGAAAATTCTTTAAGGAATTCAGTTGATTCTTGCAGAAACAATGATAAATTTAGTATTAGAGCACACAGTTTGCATTTGAGTGATTACAAAGGCAACCAAAATAATGAGCAGTGTCTACGCATAGAGAGGCTCTTAAAAAATTGCATTACCGTTATTTCATGAATGCAAATGGCATAATAGCCCGGTGAACTTACCATCCTTGGATGCTTCTTGTACAGGTTCCATTGGATACAATGATCTTCATCTTCAAATTTCTCTCTCAATGCATAATAAAACAAATCATTGGCCCTATGTATTCATCTAATTTGGACAAAGTATCCAACGGTTCTCTGCACCTCATCAACCATAGTCATACCAAGGGGTAATAACAACAGCATTCTTTTAGAATATACAATATCAGTTCTCCTTTCAGATTGAAGAAGTTATAGTATGTTGTCAGATAAATGAGAACAGAATCACAAGGCTAGTCCTACTGTTGGAAACCCTTTTTGGCTTTGAAAAGCACAGTATATACAATATACTTGAGCTTACAACAGGTAAATTTTGGTAGAACGCACTACAGTTCAGAACCATGTGCTCAACTTAAATACATTTAACCTTGAATCCAAGTGTCCAAGCGAGCAACGTTAAAATCCATTGAGGATGTTAGATGTTCTGTAATAACTAGTCTTTCAAAGAACCGAGGAAAATGTCTCGGGTCCCAAAACTTGCCATTCTGTCAGGAAACTTTGCTAATATGGTAATACCAAAATACTGAAAAAACTTTGCTCATTCAGTAGTACCAAGGTCCAAAATGATGCCCGATTACAAATTGACCATGAGATTCGCATATGTAATATGAGTTCAGCTATCTGGTGTACAGTGGCAATGAAATGACAAACATTCTAACTTATGGAACATGTTCTTGTTTACTGATAAGATCCAGAAGAGTAGTTGCCTTTCGCCTGGCTCTAGCAGTGCCATTCTTAGAAAGTTCAACCAAGTCTTTATATACACCAAGTTGCAATGCTGTCAATAAATGTGAGGAATCATTTATACCCAAGGCAAGCAATACAGCGGCAGCATTCTCTTTGTTGCGAGCTGAACCTGAATGGATCAAATCAACAAGAGTATGAATAGCAGATTGCTTTCCAATTGCAATCCTACCTTCTTGATGAATAGCAAGTATTGCGAGAATAGCAAGAGCCTCATCCACCATTCCAATGCTTTGGTCAACAAGCAATGCCATTAGAGGAGGAACGACTCCAGCCCGAACAGCCCTAGCTTTGTTTCCTTGATAAATGGATAAATTGAAAAGAGCAGTAGCAGCATCCTTTTTCCCTCTTGGAGTCCCATCACGTAGCAGATCAACCAAAGGAGGGATGGCTCCTGAAGCTCCAATAGTAACTTTGTTCTCATCCACAACAGACAAGCTAAAAAGAGTTGCAGCTGCATTTTCTCTTGCTTCCATGCTACCATGCTTTAAGACTTCAATTACATAACTGATAGCTCCTGCTTGAACAATCAATCCTTTATTACTACTATGAATAGATAAATTTAAAAGAGCAGTCACTGCATGCTCCTGGATCTTCACATCGGTTGATGATAACAACTTTACCAAGTGTGGAATAGCTCCTGCCTCTGCGATTAAAAGCCTGTTATCTGAATTTCTCTTTGCAAGTAATCTAATTTCTTCTGCAGCAGCTCTTTGCACATCTGTCTCTCGACGAGAAAGTTTCTGAACCAAAATATCTATGCCTCTTTGATCTTCAAAAGAAACAACTGAGCTGTTACTGCATACAGCAGACGCACTAGGACCTGCTTTACTAGGTACTTCAACGCCGTGCGTTTCACACCATTGAGCAATCAAACTTCGAAGAACATAATTTGGTGTTAAAATTATGTGAGGCAAGACTTGCTGAGTCTTCGGGCATGTTTTGTGGCCCGAATCAAACCATTTCTGAATGCATAATCGGTCATATGTCTACACAAACCAAATTGACACTTGATTAGTCAAATGGAACCAATTGCACATGCAACTCCAAAGAAATCCGAATATTATGGCCCTTACCTGTCCTGTAGCAACAATAACAGGATCGTTCATCATTTCTAATGAAATTGGACAACGGAAATCTTCTGGAACAGTATGCGAATTAATATCTGAAGTAAGACTTTCAACACAATTCTTATCTCCTTCCAGGCTCCCAATCTCTTGAATACCTTTCATTTTTTTCAGAAGATAGATTATATGTTCTGCAGTTTCGCCCATTTCACCACCTCTTTCTTGCATAAGTTTTTTCACTGCCCTTGACTCCATTGTTAAATCAGAAACTGTTGATAGCTGGAGTTTGTTTGCTAGCCTTTCTAAAACAGCGGAATCTGCATTTCTACCGTCCTTGTGTGAAAGGGCAATCATGATATCCATAAAAAGCTCGACATCTTGTGTATCAGCTCTTCCCTTGGATCTCTTTAATTGCAAGTGCATTAGTTCAACCTGAATAGGAACCAACAGGATGTCATCAGGAATTACAAAGGTCTAACCAATAACTTAAGGTTTGTTCATGGTTGTGCCACTTCCAAAGGATGCATGCAAACCAAACTGTCTTCTCGGGAGCTAATGCTCACAACTTTTAATAGAAAACCATTTAAGTCAACTGGAAAAAAAATCATTTAAATCAGCTGTAGAGTCCAGACTTCAAGAACAAATGCATGAGATTAAGCTAGCCACAACCTGTTCTCCGGGGTATTGAAGTTTCCTCCGCTTATAACATGCAGACTTTAAAATGTGACCATTTGCAGTACTCCCAAATTTCAGAACTTCATAACGAGGAAATACATGGCCAATGAATCCAAATATTGTAATTATAAACACAACTAGGGACTAGCAACAACTTTATAGCAGACTCGTTCCAAATTTACAAAAGAAAAGTACGTGGTTGTTTCTCTGATCCCGCTTAAGCCTAAACAGAATAGATATAACAGTTCAAAGCTCTAATGTGAAGCCCTAGAACAAAATCTACTAAAATTTGTCAACATCGTGTGCTCATTTTCTCAACAGGTTTCTAGACGTCTGCTTTCCTTCAGCAATTCAATAAGCTGCTACTAATGCCTGTGAAATAATTACTCTCGACTAATGGAAGAACTTCTCCCGTGGATATAAGCAGCTAAGAAGGCACTTTCTAATTAAGTAAAAACTGCTATATTATCTTGTCAATACATTTCGAGGTCATCTCCTATCTTGTTCATGACTAATCTACAAATAAAGATGAAAATCTCTCAAAGCTCATATATTTTGATCGATATCATTGTTCGATATCAACATGCAAGACCTGAGAAGCCTGTTAGTCGCTAACATGTAGAGAATCACCTTGAAGAAACTGATTATAACATAGAGGAGAAAGAAAATAATTTTTGCATGTTTTGTATAAGTTACCTATTCTAATCTTCAATGAATATATTTGCAAAAAACTGTTTTAAAATTATCTCTGCCCTTTTCTCAATTGGCCACCAATCCCATCCTCAATTCTATGACATATCCATTTCCATACATTCTATTATAATGACTACTGGCTACCATGCAGACTACTCATGCTAACTAACCACTACCCGTGCCAAGTGCCATGCACGCTAATGCAAGCTATCCATTAATCATGGATAGTGACATTGACAGAGCATGGCCGTCCATGATAGCATTCTCATGTTACCATACAAGACTTATGTTTTTTTCTGGAAATGTAGCCAAAATAAAAGCAAAGCCATATTGCCACCCAAATCATACATTACCTGGAAAATTTGTAAAAATGCAATAATCAATTATCTGTGATTCAAGGGTCAAACGGAATGCAAAAAAGGCTCATGCGGAGAACAAGAAAAGTTATAACTAATTAATGTAAGTACCTAGAAGGTAGAAGTTACCAGTTAAGTAACCAAACTTTTCCCATATTATACTTGAAGGGATAAGGAATGTCTCTGTAAATGAGTAGGTGTCAATATAATTTATTTAAATTATCAAAAATAAAAGTATGTGATAGTGCATTGTGTATTGCAATGCAGATGACATTAATACTGTACCCGTAAATAGTGCATTGTAGCAGACCAAGATATCTTGTAATTTATGTTGATAATATCCTAGTTATAATAAATTTTAACAATGCAATGCAGCAATTCACACAGCTTCTTGCTGTGGGTTAGTCTACTATATGTAGATCCGAGCCTAGGTTCCAAACCACTTTATACAGGATAATCAACAGTTTCAATATGGATCTCCAGATTCTCGCTCTCTAAGGGTAAATCATCATAGCAAATAACAATATGTTTAAGGAAATAAATAGTGCTGTTATTTTCCTATTTTCTTACTCCATTCCTGTATGAAGAAGTTGTCATCTTTGCACCTTAATCGAAGTTTTTTTATCATGGATTTCAAATGTCATAACATTTTATTAAAGTGAATGTAAACCCAGACCTTGAAACTAGGGTCATTTGTCTAAACATTAGCATGAAGTCGTTAATCTAGAACAGGCATCCCACAGCAATAAAAAAAATTGTGCCCTTGCTTTCCACTACAAAAACATTTCCTAGGCATTTATTTTTCCATTGTATCACTTGGAATGTTAAAACACGTAGGATCCTTCTTATCATCTTTCCTACTCTGATGCCATGTAAACGTTAGCATGCAGAAAATATCCTCGAATGTTCATTACATCACTACCAAAACTACAGCATGTATTAAACAAAAAATATACATACAAACAGAAGAGAAATGTTTACTCAAGGGAAAAGAGAGATCGTGTTCAATTCATCTTATCACATGTTTAGAGCGAAGGCAGTGACCTGTCAGGATAGTTATTTGGCTATGTAATTTCTTTTACCGTTTTAAAACCCAAATTAATAGTAAAAAAATGCTGCCAATCAATGTACAACTGTACTTCAAACAGTATGAAACTAAGTTAAAAAAAGTTGAGCTATTGCTTTGCATTTTTGTGGTTCAATCAGTTGAGATGGTCAGTTAGGAAAAAATTCAATAAGGCCTAGAATTTCAGTTAAAAGGACTATCCTTTTTTCACTTTTAACAGTGCAATGTTTATCCAAGGATCATTCTTTCATTGTGAAACAGAGAATGCCTGCAATTCTGCATATTACAGAAGCACGGTTTTACTTTTTACAAATTAAGTTTTTATATATCTGTTTTCTGATGGGAATTTCAGTTTACCACTTTCTGGTTTTGTTTTTTTCCCAAACATGGCTACTAAGCAATAAATAGTCATCTACCAAACCAAAACATAATTTTACCTTTATGGATTCAAACATCAAAGTTTAGAATAAATTCAAAATCAAATCACTCAGCTGACCGCATTCAAAATATAGCTACAGCTAATCCATATTTTACATTTGGTGGAAACTTGTTTCCTTAGGCACCAAAATGAGCAGCTAGTTCTGCTCGAGAGTCCTCAATCTCTCTCAGATGAAGGCTTAAGGATCTTCATGGGAAAGACACTTTGCATCTATACCTCTAAATGTTAGATATGTCAACAAATTCACTAGTGTTAAAAATATCCTTCCATATTTTTGAATCCTCCAAGTCACCCAGCATCACTGCTTTTACCACCCTAGATTGCCGTGTTGTGACAGCGTCTTGGCACCAGTGTTACCCGGGGTACATGGTACATCAAGAACCCTAGAGAGCACAACACTAGTGCAATGAAAGATAACAGAAGAATCTTATGGATATACATATCCCAAAGCATTATCAGTACAAGAGAAAAGATATAAAGTTTATGGAGATAATTCAAGAGATAACCACAGAGGAAAAGTTGTCACCAAACAGTATTATAAGGCCATTAGTTGAACTTGGCCCTTTGATTTCACATATTATGAACAACCGAAGCTCTAGCAAATTATTAAATTTGTAACATGACAAGAAAAATAAACTAAATGCTTGAGAAAATGATGAAACTTGTAAAACAAGAAATTCGGAGAAAATTGGTACTTGAATGCTCTTTATTGCACGGAAAATACATGTGAATTCCCTTCTTCCTTACCAGAAGGGCAACTTTGAGTAGAGTATGAAAGCGTGAAATAGATCCAAACATTCTTTCTGGTTGAAATAAATACAAGTCACAATTTAGTTGAATAAAGATAGGAAAAGGAAGGTTCAAATAAAGGAAAAGTGCACTGCGTGACTACATTCCATGTAAGGAAAGATATCAATTTTTGATGTAAATGCATTTCGAATTGCCAAGAAAAAAATAATTGTCCAACTAGATATAATGTTGAGACTACCAAAACCATATTTAGTCTGCAAATTTCCAGATGTCATGCTTTAGAACTCAAGTTGAAATAAATATACCCAAATAATATTCCAGAAACACTGAGTAAAAAAGGTCAGTTTTAAAGGATGCTAATCTCTATGATCTAAACCAAAAATATCTCTATTTGTTTGATAAGCTGGTTTCTGGATCCATCGTGTTGAATGAAACAGTTTCTAATTGTTCGAGTGCTTTATGTGCACCCATCACCGTGGAGTAAGTTCGATTCTTCTTTTCTTCTTAAAGATGGGCACACATAAAGTACTCAAAACGTCGGAAAATGTTTCATTCAATGCAATGAATCTAGAAATCAACTTCTCAGATGTTAGTCATCGTGAAAGACCACATGATCTTAACTCTATTTTTCTCCAATTTCACTCACTATTACCCCATTTCCAAATGTGAGCATTCTATCTTATTCATCAAGCTTATGGAATTTCACCAAATCAACATTGAATTAACTCTGATGCCATGACCTTTTTAATTAAATGTTTAATTGAATAAATGAAATAGAGTGGCAACCATTTCTCACAACCATTCCATAAATACAACACAACTCATTGAAAAAGCCTTCATGGATCTTTGAGAATAATGGGTCATCAAAATTGCATGTTACACTTATCTCCATTTTTTTACAAGCTCCTATGATGACCATATCTGGTCACACAAGCATTTCTAAATGTGAACATTCTATATTATTAATCAAGCTTATCGAATTTCACCAAATTAGCATTGAATTAATTCTGATGTCGTGGTCTTTTCAAGTAAATGATTAATCGAATAAATTAAATGGAGTGGCAACCTATTCTCAAAACTTTTTTTTAAATACTACCAACATTAGGAAACAACAAAATCCAGTCATGCGGGTCATATTGCATCTTCCATAACTTGGGTAACTTCCATATATTTACTTAAAGGCATTTCTCAGATATAACATGGTGTTTTATGAGATTCACCCATTATCAAATGGTGTATTTGATCAGATATGTTTGACCCATAGACCGTACATTTTAAATACTAGCTAGCTTTGGTCACATGGCAGGGTTTGAAATACAAGTTACAATTAGTTTCAGAAACTAAAATAGATGCACTTGAATGGTCCCCAAGGATGTCTGCCTGCCAAGCGTGTAGATGGCCACTGCTAACAGCTAAACAAGCAGTTGGGAACAGGCCTGGATAGACCAAGTCAATGACTAATATTCAGGCGTTGTGCAAAGGAAAATCTGTAAAACTCTCTGTAGCACCCTGTTTATTCACACTTTTATCTTATATCCTGCATTAAACTTTATATTTTTAGATATGTATTGACGTTTATACTGAGGCCTTGTATTTGGACCATATTTAAGATTTTAATCGACTTCTTGTTTTAATTTAATTTGTTTATACGCCATATGATGATTGCTGATTAGGATGCCTAATGGGCTGAATTTTGCATTACTTTCCTACTGCATTTTCAGAGTGGGCTGAAGGTAAAATATCAATTTTTATATGCTCTTCATTAGGATAAAACAAATTACAAAAGTACACGAAATTTCATAATTATATGGCTGGAAAAGTAGATTGTTAAGTGCTGTTTTGTTCATTGTTAACTGCTGTTTTGTTCATTTAGTTCTGTGAAATCAAACGAGCTGATTTCTTGTCGTATGTCTGCACTCTGGAGTAAATGGATTGTCTGGTTGCACTTAAATAACAGTTAAAGTTTCATTTAATTAAATAGGAAAAAAACATCGGGGTATTTAAGAGTATGATATCTATGGGCACTTAACTCAAAACCAAAATCCCACAAAAGGTTCCGCATACTCCATAATAGTAATCACACTAAATGCAGTGAGAGATACTTTGAGAGATAGTGATTCAAGTAACACTATGTGACAAAATGTCATTAAGCATCTCAGCAGTTACATAAAGATGCTATCAGTGTAAATAAAAAATTGTTCTGACTTACGAAATCAGACACTGGCATTTATAAAAAACAACAATGAGAGATACTTTGGGGAACGATGATTCAAGTAAGTACCACTAAGTGACAGAATGTCATTAAGCATCTCAGCAGTTACAAATAGAAGCTATCATTGTAAGTCAAAATTTTGATTTTCCTTCTGAATCAAACACCAGAGTTTGTAATAATTAACAAAGATGTCATCTCATGATTAAAAAACTGGTAAATCTTTGGAAACATTTTAAGAGAAAGAATGAAACGATCCTAATTTGTTATATTATATGTCCTATTTCTCCATCATAATGATTTCATTGACTTTGTGCTGTATACTATAAGTACAACTGAAAACCAAAATCATCCATCATACAATCTTATATGATGAACATATATGATCCCCCGACAAACAGGAGACCAAGGCTACTCAGCAGAATATGGATACTTTTATAATCCCCGAGGCCTTGAACTAGTAGCAGCTGAACGTCTTCGATACAGACAAGTTTAGAAGCAGTGCAGAGTCAAGCTTATCACAGATTCAGTGAGTACACCCATCAATCAAATTACAAGCACGCAACTCTAGTTAGTTAAGCCCAAACGTCCAGAATCAAACTTCAACCATTCTAAATCCAAATGAAAAATAAGGTTGAGAAACTGTTTTCAAATTGAGGATAACGTTGAGAAACTATTTTCAAATTGAAGGTATGGTTGAGAAATTGTTTTCAAATTGAAGATAAGGTTGAGAAACTATTTTCAAATTTAAGATAAGGCTGGGCTCAAGAAAGGTGATAGAGATCTAGGCTCCCAATTAATGAGTATGTGCTAATCTGCAAAAGTCAAGCTTATCGTCTGAGAGAAACGTTTTGATATGAAATGGTTTCAGGACCAATTTCTAACAGGCAATTGCTCCCTTCAACCACCCATATAGTAAACTGTAACCAATGCTGGACAATAATCTACAACAAAACTAATAAAAGTACCAATGCCTACCTGTTCTCTAACTTCATCAGAAACTTTTATTAAATCATAGGGCAAGCCATCTAAAGCCTGATCCAGTTCCTCTGTCAACTCCCGAAACCTCCCTGCAATTCCTTCAATCTCCAAAACCTACATTGCACCATAAAACACCATAAATCCAAGCTCCAATCATTCAAGGAAGACTTTTTGGCAATATAAGACCTACCCATTAGTGTGGAATCTAGCCAAAACTACAAAAACCAACAAAAATATGTTATACCCATTATAATCCAGTAAAAATATGCTACACCCATTATAAACCAACAAAAAGTTGCTACACCCATTTTAAACCGGCAAAAATATGCTACACCCATTATAAACCAGCAAAAATATGCTATACCCATTATAAGCCAAGAAAAATATGCTCCACCCATTTCCTGAATTTCACTACTAGTTCATTGTATCCATGTTATAGGTAATGCTGAAGACTGTCTGTCACTGAAGCTTAGTTTTAGCATAGTAAAATGTGTTAACCCAAAATTAATAAAAGAGAGAACGTACCAAATAGAGTTTGCTGCCATCATGACAGAGTTGAAGCAGGGACTTGGCAGATTGCAGGGCCTTTTCCAAGGAACAAATGCAGGGGAGAGCATCCTGAGGCAGAGATCCCATTCCTTGGTGCATGTCCCTCAATTCCTCAAACAGAGGCATTAACAGTTTAATTCTTCTTATTAGAGTTAAGCAGTCTTTCTTCTGGGTTTTTCTGTAGTGACCCATCTGAGCAATTTCATTGACCAAGTTTATCAATGATTGGCATTGAGGTGATGATGGTGGTGGTAGCACAGATGTGTCATCTTGGCGTGGAAGCATGTTCAGATTGGGACTAAGATTTGTCAATGCCAATGCTGCATCAGAAGAAGAAGAATCTGCCATATCATGCTCATCAACTGTTTCTCTTTTTCATTGATTCGTCCAGATTCCAAACTGTTCAATCCTTCCCTCCAGACCTTTATCTGCTGTCAATAAACCGATTAATCAGTAAATTATGCTCCCCAATCTCGATTCCTGCTGAATATAAGGGATCACATAAAAAGAAAAAAAAGATACATTGTTATAATGACTACCGGATTGATAAATTCACCTAAGCTGTTCTAGCAAGTGGTGGGGTGTAGCACATGGCTAGCACATTGGATGTCTTGTTTAGCATGTTTTGCAGTCTTTGTGTTAACTGTCATTGTTGCTGTTAGGGAAACTCGTTTGGGTACAACTATTTGTTGTACTGCCTCCATGGAAAACATGACCATCGCTATCCCATTAAGATGAGAGAACCTCATTTCAAAAGAGAGCCTCAGCAGCATGGTTTTAATGAAGCGGCCCTCATTGGTTGGGATAAGTATGTTTGTTTTGTTGGGTCTTCTCTTAATTGGGACACCTTTTGTTTTCGTATGAAATATATTTGTTATTGTTTTTTTTTTGTTTTTTTAATTACTTTGTTTTGTAGATGTTTTTTTTCTTAATTTGATAAGATAAAATGTTTTGTATTGGAGTTATATGAATTGGTATTGAGGTATAATTTGGGATTCAATCTTTGTAATATGGTGAAATATTGATGAGATAAGGAGTACAAACAAGTGTCAAGATAAACAAGACACGATATTAAGGAAATACATCACAATTAAGATATAAAGAGTAGCGACAAAAGACAAATCATTTAGTGAAAACGCAGCGATAACACTTAAAATATAGTTGATTTTACATATCTTCAACCAACTTGTAGTAGAGCAATAACCAGTCAAAAAAAGCCCCAACATGAATGCCTTAATCCTCATTCGCAAGTGGGGGCATGTCTTTTCTCTTGTCTAGAGAAGTCTTTCATAGTCCACTGAGAGCCATTTCACACTAAACTTGCCACCTCCAGTCATAGTCTTTTCATCTCAGAGTGTCTGCTTTTCTTCTTCGCAGTGGTGCCAACATCGTCATTGAGTTTGCTAGGGCACAAAGGGAGGGGGGGTGGTGGGGGGGGCGGGGGAGAAACACAGCGCAATCAGGGGAGGTGGGGGGCAGTGAAAGGGATGTTGTTCACGAGGGGGAAGGCTCTATAGTGGAAGGGACAAAGTGAAAGGCGCTGAAGACTGGTAGAAAACCTTGTGATTGTGTCCCTTGAAGACTTGAGAAGGAGGTCCCTCCTTCCAAGCCTAATGAGAGAAAGATGAAATGGAAGATCGAACCGCAAACGAGCAGGGCACTATCTTTTACCCCAAATGATTACACCAAAAACATCGGAAGGAGAAACCTTCGTAATTAAGGTACTGAGTCCATTTACTTTGGAAAAAAAACAAGAACACTAAATAATATTTATTGTTTTGTGAATGTTTTCAAATTTATTCATTTATTTATATTTCTTAATAAAACTTTTTTTTTAATAAAGAGGTTTTCTTATTAATATAATAATTATTTGATTGTAAATGAATATATTCATTACAAATAAATATGTTTATTTATTTTGATTTTTGAATTATTTTAAATTACAATAAATTTTGAATTATATTTTTATTATACTACTTTTGATATAATAAAATATTATTTAAAACATATATTAAAAGTAGGTATGTTTGGTTGTTACTATTAAGTTCAAGATTATAAAGTGAATCAAAATATATAGATATTAAATATATGTTAAAAAAATATTTTTTACAATTATAAATTTATTTAAAAAAAATATGTTCGATTTTTTATTATTAAATTTAAAATTATAAAATAAATAAATAATGTATATATTTCAAATTTATGTTAAAATTAATTTTATTGTGTTTGGTAGGTGTGGAGACTAGAGTTCGTGATCATCTTTTCTTAATATGTTTATTTCTTCTCCATCATTTTTTAGGTGATGTCTTTATTTCTTTTTCAAAGAAGACAATTTAATTGGCAATTTTTTATTCCACCATTTAGGAAATGGAAGAGGAACTTGGCCACAGATATATGTTTGGAAAGTGTATGGGTTCTCATGTTTCGCCCTCAGATCTTGCCAATTGGGCCTCTTCGACTTGGAGTTTGATTTTAGCTACGACCTTTTTGTTGCTCAATCCCAGCATCTTTCAAGTCACTTTTCAATACTTCTCGAATAAGGACTTTATTTGGTCATCGGGGCCATGGTTCTTTGATTATTTTGGGATCTTCTTTTACTTGTGATCGACTTTCTTTTATCACATGGAGACAGTTATTTCAACAACCGCTCTCTAGATTAGGGTGTGTAATCTTTCTTTGTTCTTGAGGAAAGAGGAATGCATCGCATTGTTAATTAACCATGTGGGCTCCTTTGTCAAGCTTGATGTTAACTCTTTAGGTAATAGATTTGTGAGAGCTTACGTTATTATGGATCTATCCAATCTTGTCTTTCATTTGATTTTTTTAGTTTCGTCTCGCGAGATTTGGACTTAGTTTCTTAATTATGAAGGCCTTCCATTCAAACGTTTTTTGTTGCAATCTCCTTGAACATCGTGCTACTGAGTGTTCTTCAAAAGGGTTGTGACATTCTTCTTCTCTTATTTAATTTGTTTGGAAGAAGGAAGATTAACCTAATCTAAATTTCATTTGGCATAATCAAAATATCTTTTGCCGTCATTTGAAACCTTATCCTTATTTAACTTTAACTACTTATCTTCTCTTAAACGAGAGAACCTTCCTTTAAATATTTATATTATTGTTGAACCTTTGTACTCTCCCCCTTTGAAGGTGGGTGTGATTGGAGGGTGTGGTTATTATGTTATCTCATTCATATGTTTAATGAAAATGTTATTTAGAGAGGGGAAGAGTGTGAATTCAAACCCATCATAGTGCTTAATTCAATTAATATAAATATTTTTAAAGATAAAAAGATGACTTGTATTCATGGATATGATCATTGTAGGATTGATGAGGATGGTAGTTTATTATGTTTGTATAGTTGAAAATTTGATTGTGTATTGGGAGAATGTTCATATTTTTTAAAATGAAATTTTGAGAATAGTTTATGAGGAAAGAGTTTAGATAAATCATGTTGTTTAATAAGACTAATATCAGTAACAATAACAATAACAGTAACAATAACAATAACAATAACAATAACAATAGTAACAAAATGACATTTTTAAGTTAGTTTTTTTTAATAATTTTTTTTAAGGTAAATAAATAATTAGAAATAGAGATTGGATGTAATATATCATATTTATTAGGGAATTATATTGTATGATTCAAACATATAACTCATAGCAATAATGTAGTTTTTATGATTTTATAGTTAAATTACAACCCTCAAACCTTTTAAAATGTAATATTGATATATTGTTAAAAATAATTATAGTTTTGAATTCATAAATTTAAATGTATATAGAAATATTGTACTTCTAATTAATGATTACTCCAAAAATATATATTTATAAAGATGTAATATAAAGTATAATATAAAAATAAAGTTTTATAAAATAAAATATTAATTTATAATGACCACTTAAGTAAATAAGTTTGAGTTTGTAAATAAAATTTAAATTTAAATTATATAAAAAAAAAATTAATATTTTTAAAATGAAATTGATTTATAAAGATTTATTCAACAAAATAATCAAATGTAATGTTAAATGTTATTATAATTTTACAAAATTTAAATTTAAAATTAATAAAATAAATTTTAATTTAGTTTAATATTAATGATAATAAAATATTATTTATAGATATTTAAAAAGAATAATGTTAGATTCGAGTTTATAATAAATTTAGTAAAATAAATATTCTTCAATTCTTAACATTAATATGAAAAAAACCAATTTATTTATACATAAAATATTAATTATATTAAATTAAAAATTTAAAATATATATATATTATTTTAAAATTACTTAAAACCAAATTCAAACATTTAAAATCTATAGATTTTTTTTCTTCTTGAAAATCTTTTGTTGGTTGGACATGATAACCAAAGCCTTAAAAAAACAAGAAAAGACACTAAGAAGCACTTGAATATACAAGAAATTCAATTCGGGTATCTTATTCCATTTCCATCCAAATCCCATTTTATTTTATTTTTCCACTTCTCATTAAGTCTTGTGTCTAGAAAGATTCCACAATTGCTATGCGGTATGTAGCCATTGGGGACAAATTCTTACTTTATTAGGGGTATTTAAAAAGATGAATAATAGCTCCTAAAAGCCTTACCATAGAATTCCCCCACATGAGGGCACTTTATTTCTAATTTTGTGGACAATTATGCATGGATATAACACTTTAACTAGGACCCATTACAATTTTTTTTTGAAATATTATGTTTTTTTTTTTAAGAATTTTTATAAAAGATAATGTAGGAAGAGCGACCCTCATCTTGAGAAGTAGATGGGACTCTAGTAAATTACTACAATTAAAATTGATAAAAATATAAATGATATAGAGCCAACTTACTAACAATTAGTCAAACGTTGTCTTAAATTAATTACAATTAAAAATTAAAGTTCAAGGAATTAAATTTAAAAAAAAAAAAAAGTAATAGAGTAATTACAATTAAGGAAATAAAAAGAGAGGAAGGAGGCCACCAATGTCATGTAATTCGTACAATTCCTCTTTCAAAATACTTTTCTTCAAACCATTGCATGTCAAAAGTGTTGGATTGACACATCCACATGAAGAAAGGATTGAAGCAAGCTCGTGACATCCACAACCTTATAAATTCCCTAATTGAATGAGTTGATACACAATTCTACCATTCATAAAAGTAATTGTTTTAAGATAAGGTGTAATTAATGGTTATTCAACTTGTATTCAATAATATAGTGCATAAGAGTCAGTCATGACTTGCTACATAGGTCGGATATATATTGGAATAATATTCACATGTTTTAGTATTAACTTATTTTGTAGTAAGTCAATTCAAAATTTACATTTCCCGCTAATTAAACACATGAAAAAAATGATAACTAATGACAACATAATCTTATTGGTTGACCTTTTCCATACAAGATCAAAGTAAACCGGTTAATAGTTGATGAATACATTGTGCATGTAGAACTAGCTTATTCGAGATATAATGTTCCTTTGACTTTGTGACCTGATCCATAAATGCACAACTTTTGTTGCTTCAATATAATTGTAGATACTAAAATATGATTATATATAACATCTAATTCTTTAAAATATGATTATATATAACATCTGAGTCTTGTACACTTGACAAATACCAATCAAGGCTTTACCCTTTAATTCTAGACCTTCATGTTATTGAAAGGCTCGCATTCACCATCTCATTGTGCCTAATTGCTTATCTTATGGACCTACCCTATCAATCTAATGACCCATATCACTTGTACACTAAAACAAGTATAAAATATGATTTATATCCTTCACTGTCAGTTACAAGCCTTCAACAGTTTTTTATCTTACCGAGCACTACCATTCAAATAAGGACACTAACATTGATGCTAGTGTCTAGTTTCCTTATCTAGTGTTTGTACCTCAAAATTCATCCAAATTGTAAATCTTTCAAAACATATAGGTCGACCTATTTGCCTTATCTAACCCTTCCATGAGATATTTTCAAAAGGTGTGGTATAAATACAAATCAAAGCCTACTCATTACCCATCTAGAAAATACCAATCAAGTACCTATTCAAACTCATTCAATCAATTGCACAACTAAGTTATACTACCCTATTCTTCCCTATTTCTATATTAGTCATAGTAGCGGTCCCACTACAAGTCTAAATCATTTAAAGAATAACCCATGAGTAGTATTTGTGAAGTTACTAGCTTGATCATTACATGCCCATACATATACCATATTGCACCCTTATGCACACACAAGCCCATATTTAGGGGAGAACTACTACATATGGTTGAGGCCCTCCTTGAAGTATAGGTTATGTAGGTAGTGCTCATTGACAGAGGGGTCCTTAAGGTCATCTCAACTTCATGAATCCACTAACCTATTTTTGACAAGGTGACATAACCTAAGGTGAAGAATTAGGGTTTGAGCTATATGCAGTCATACATGTTGGTTGAATATTTTGTCAATCAGTGTACTGATAAACAAAATAGGTCTGATCAGCCAAAGTAGGAAGATTAGTCATCCAAATGTGTAGGTTTACCACATCAGAAGGGGATTGATCTCTCCTCTCATCAAGGGGAGGTTCCCTATAGGTATGCTATATATATATATATATATATATATATATATATATATATATATATATAAACTAAAAATAATACTCAAGGGTAGGACAAACCATCCATCTCTCTTTCTTCAGAGATGATGTGTGCAAATCAATGGAAAAACTCAAGGGAAATGACAGACAACACTCCTCTTCTTTCAGAAGTACTATTCAACAAACCACAAGAATACTCCTGGTAGTAACAACAAAATGTAGCAAAGGATGTAATAACCAGCAAATCGAGATGTAGCACAAAGTCTCCACCTGGATTGCTCAAGAGTAAGATATGAAGGACAATGAGGGCACAAAGTCATCCCAAGGTTCTTTACATAGAAACGAAAAGAAAACACACTAAAGGCAATTATGGGGGCACACAGTCTCTCCACACTTGACTCTTCAGGACACCTTCCTGACTGTTGTCACTAATTTTGCTTGTTGAATTAAAGGAACAGAAGATATATTAAGGAAAAAGACATAAGAATAGTTTCCCCAACAATAAAGATATCATAGCACAAAGTCTGAAAAATCACTTGCTTTCTTATTCCAATAACAAAATATGATCAACAAATTGAGCTCAAAGCCTTAGAAGTGCCTTTCAATTTGGGCAGAATTGTGTTCTGATTGTCAAAAAGAGATAGATTTACAATAAAAGAGAGTCTGTTATATAGCCACTTCAAGAAGGACTCGAGAACAGTAACACATCATGTTGCATTGGAATCTGTTAAGAAGACAGGTTAGAACTTAGGGGCATTTACCCATTTGATTTTATCAATGCAGAGAAACAAGTCACGCTATTAAAAGTTTGCAACTTTCAATGTCCACTTGGTGATCTGATCCTACCTTCATCATTCCTCCTTTTTTGGTTAATTGAATCGGGTCCTGGATTCAATTTGATGTTATGTTCCTTCCTCTCTTTTTACTGGTCTTGGCCTTAAAGCTTGTGAATGCATTCGGGTCTGTAGATTACAAGGATCGACGGCTATTTTATGAGCTTTGAAATTGACATTCATGCGCCCATCACTACATTTTCAATGGCTAGTTCACTATCTTGAATTTGATGTTTTCAGGCACATCACCCCTTGGTCCTTCTTCAGCTTTCCTATTCTGCACTTTCCCAGAAATAATTTTCCCTTTTAGGTCTTAAGAAATGATCTGCCTTGGGTCGATAAGAGCCCCCCGCAAAGGTATCTACCCTTTGAGCGGTCTTTAGATGGCCTTCGGGCTTCTTTATTCTGGTGGGTCGTTAGATTCTTCCTTCAAATTTCTTGTTTCACGTCTTCCCAAAGGGAAGATGACCTTTCAGCTTCAGGGATGTGTCCTACAATTTGGCAGTCGAGAGTCCCCCGCAAGGGCACCTGCCCTTCAGGGTCCTTCGGCGGCCTTCACCTTAGAAGTCTCTCGCGGCATTTTCTTTAGCGAACTGTCTCTCGGGCTTTCTCTGTGGGTATTTTCCCACGGACAAAAAGTCTGCTAAAATTCCCACGAATAAAAAGTCCACATAATTTCCATTTTGTTCCGTTTGTCTTTGAGAATTTCCTTCGGGTTTTCTTCCCGCAATCGCTTCTAAAATTCTTTTGGATTTTTTGTCTGAAGGAATTCCTTTGGACAAAAGTCTAAAAGAATTATGCCTTAGACTTTTTTAAATGCCTTAAACAAAAATTTGAAAGAATTTACCTTTGCAGCCTTCTTTGAAAATGACCCTTCTAAATGGTATTTTTGTCGACCAAGTGCCCTCAACAAGGGCACTTGTCCTTCGGGAAGCTCTCTTGAACTTTTACATTTGAACCGCTCCTTTGAACCATCGTAGTGAACCACGGCAATGAACCGCTTGGTTAAACCAAACATTGAACCAAGCCGATGAACCAAGCTTTGAACCAAAATGGTTCAAGCCGATGGTTCAATTGAATGAACCAAGCCTTTAAACCAAGCGAATGAACTAAGTCGTTGAACCATTTGTTTGAACCAAGTTTTGGTTCAACGGTTCAAACGAAGCCTTTGAACCATGTGTTTGAACCCACCTTTGAACCAAAAGATGTTGAACCAACTGTTGAACCAAGCTTTGGTTCAACGATTCAAACAAAGCCTTGAACCGATTGACGAACCATTTGATTGAACCAAAGGATGAACCAAAACGTTGAAACAAAGTGGATGAACCACCCGAGTGAAACAAAGCGTTAAACTGCTTGGTTGAACCAAGCCATTGAACCATTCTTTTGATTGAACCCGTCATTAAACCGAAAGCGTTGAACCGATTGAACCTTGAACTCGTTGAAACTTTGAACCAAAGTGGTTCAACGGTTTAATGGTTCAAGCCTCTTTTGATTGAATGCTTGTCGATAGAAATTTTTGATTGAACCAAGGCACTGAACCAATCCTAAAAATGACCAAGTGTTAGAAACTGATTCTTTTGGTTGAACCCACCTACAAAAGCCTTTGAACCTGTAGAAATGAACCTACTAGCAGACTCTGTAGAAATCAAGTCTGTAGAAATCAACCTGTAAAGCACATTAAACTTGGCCTGTAGAGTCTATAGATTTAAGCCTGTAGAGTCTATAGATTTAAGCCTACAGAGTCCGTAGATTTCTAAGAAGCTTGAAAAATGAGGAATTTGAATGCCCAGGACAAGTTTTGAAAAGGGAAGAGACAATTTTGGTCTGTAGGACCAAAATAGTTCAAATGTTGTCCCAAAAATGAGTGATATATTTTTGGGGGACAACAGTTGGCTCCAGTTGGGGAACTTTTGTCAATTGCAAAAAGAATTGAAAGGAGTAGAATCCAGAATCTCTAGTGTCTTCATATGTACCATTGGGTTATAGAGTCATGCTACCCATAAATGAAAGCCATCAAAAATGGAAACAAACAAAGCAAAATAGAATTAAAAACTATACAAATATACATATGTACAGATGGAATGATCTGATACTTCAAGAATTGAAGTATTTCAGATGCTGCTTCTTGAGAGACAGTGAAAATAGTGCTCTATTCTGATAAACCAAAAAGAAGACATTTTGCCCCCAGAAACGGTGACAAGTGAATAGAGTTCTCCACTAGAAAACCAATTTTTTGTGTCTTCCCCTTGGCTTTTTCTTCTTCTTGTCCCATGGCAGGAGGTGGTCTTCAAACTGTTAACCATAACTCCTTGCTCTCTTGGTGAAGGGTTCCTTTGCCTGATTTTGATTTGCAGTAGCATGGTCCATTACCATAATTGGTTGTTCTTCTATTTCAGTCCAACATATGATTGGATTGTCTACATCAAACTCCTGACAAATTATCAGCTTAGCATCTCTTTTGATGTGAATGAGTTTGATTTCTTTATCTTGAGCAATCTTCAATCCAAGCAATAGAGATTCACATCCAGTTGTGTTATTGGTGTTGCTGACTTGCAAATTACATGAGGGAAGAATATTTCCTTGAGGAGATATCAACACAGTCCTAACTCCATCGTTGGTGAAAAAATTGCTGCCATTGGATTTCAGGATCGAAGCATCATCAGAAGCTGATCTCCTATCAAATTTCTCTTCATTAGAGATGGAAGATCCTTCCTTACTTGTACTGTACCCTACCAATTCCCCTGAAGTCTTGTTTGGATCAATTTTTGAGTTGATACTTTCAAGAATTATATCAAGTGTTTCATGCACTTCATCTGTAGATAGAAAATAGTTACCCATACCTACGGATTCAAAAAGAATTTGAGCTTTAGGGGCTGACGTTTGGGTGACCACATATTTTGCTTCCTTTTTAAGGAGCAACCTCTTCATTACGCCTTGGACAGGGATCCTTGACTCAAACAGATCCATGCTTAGTTCTCCTCCCATGTCCTTGTAGAAATTTTGTCCAAGCAAAATGCCATAGGATGTTGGGACGTCAGCCACCAAGACAGTCATCTTGATTCTCTTGTCTGGAAAGGCTGCCAATGCAAATTGGGCATCTTTATTTTGCCCCAACAATGGTACTTGCTTGTTCTCCATGGAGAAACATCTCCCAAAGGTTTTGGTCAATGTGAGACCCAGAGACTCAGCTACTTTAACAGGCATGACATTGTCAAATGCCCCGAAATCAATGATGCAATTATTGAGCTGATAACCATTTATTAATAGGGAAACATAGAAAGGTTCTATTTTCCCAGGGGTAGATGGAGGAGTAATGAAAAGATTATTTGGAATGGGCATGTTATTAGGGGAATCAAGAATTATTTTCTTAACCTCTTGTCTTGCAGGGATGGGTTGGTTCTTGACATATTGGACTAACTTATCCAATTGATCAGGATTAGCTTGCAAATATTCAAATTCAGACATTTGTATTTTTGTCTTTTTGACATGATCGATTATGTCAAATGGCTAAATTGAGCTAGGAACAAAGAAAGGTACTTCAACTTTTTGAGTTTTAGGAGGGATGGGAGGAGGGCTAGTTTGTGAATTTGAAGTAGAAGGTGAAGGTGAAATTGATGTACTTACATTTTGGGTGATCACCGGATCCTTTGACTGAAAAGGCAGAGTGGTTCCACGCTTAGCAATTGTAATTACTGGTTGAGGTTGCTCCTCTGTCTTCTCTTTATTAGCTTGCTGGATTGATTAGTTCTTGGACCTGGTAAACATTGCATATGATCCATCAATAGATTCTCTTTTGCTTCTGGGTTCATCTTGGTAGTTTAGGAAACCAATGTGGGAGTCACCAGTTGATTCTTCTTGATCCTCTGTGAAGAGATCAACGTCATTTTCTTGCTCAAACTCAGGTTGTAAAGAGAAAGCATGTTTTGTTTCCAAATATCCAACTACTGAGTTGGTTGGAGGAGCTTCAAGGGCAAATTTCCCTTGTGGGGGAGGAAGACGATCTGGCTACTCTTGATTCCTAGTAGCATTGCCTTGATATGATTGATTTCGAAATTTCTTTTTTGGCATATCTCTGTATGAAGGAGCAGAAGACATTCCTTGTACCATTTGTTTTTTCAAGGCTAGCACTTCATTTTCCAGCTTTTGCACCTTTGGATTTGTGGTGCTTGTAGATGCATATTCAGGAGATGATGAAGATCTATTTTTGTTTGGATCTCTTCTTATCTTCCTTGCTAAGATGAGATCATCTTCTACCTCAGTGGCCAAAAGTTGAGCTGTAGCAAGATCTATTTGACTAGCACGTCTCAAAAGAAAACTGACTTCAGGTAACTGAGAATTAATGAAGAAGCATTTGAGATTCTCAGCTGTAGGTCGAGTTATTATGGGAATTCTATTCCTCAGTTTGTCAAATTTGGCTATGAAGTCTCTCATAGGCTCATAAGGCTCTTTCTTCATCTATGTAAGTTGAGCCAGAAGTGCATGTGCATCTTTTGCAGGTTTGAATTTGGCTTCAAAATTATCTTTAAGAGTATTCCAATCAGTCACTGATCGAGCCTGTAGATGATAAAACCAATCTGCAGCAACACCTTGTAATGTTTCTATAAATAACCTGACTGCTACATCTTCAAATTCTACTCTGATTACTCCATAAGTTATGCTGAAGGCTGCAATGTGTTCATCAGGATGAACTTTTCCATCACCATAGAATTTGGGGAAGTTCTTCCTTGAACTGCGTGGAAGCTCATGTAGAGGTGGAGTAAGATTGAGAAGACCAAAAGCATTACCCCATGGGCCTTGAACTGCCATTGTAGGATTATGAAAAGGAGGGATAACAAATCTCAGAGGGGTAATTATTAGCAAAGCTTTATCAACAATAGAAGTAGATACTTCATCTGGCAATGGAGATCTAAATTTAGTAGGAGGAAAGCTCTTGGTTTGTTGGAGATGAGATGGTGAAGGAAACAGATCAAAATCACTTTGTTGTACCAACTTGAATACAGGGTCAACGATACCTTTAGCCCTTTGGCTTCGTGTATACCTTGAATCTGCCAGATTGTGAAACAAAAATGGAAAAAAATTGACCTTGCTTTAGTTAAAGCTTGAGGCTTTAAACTTCACGTTCTTTCCTGGTTAGTGTGGAGGTGAATGGATAGATTATAAATGGATAATGGATATTATATTCCCCAGCGGAGTCACCAAAAACTGTTGGTTGAATATTTTGTCAATCAGTGTACTGATAAACAAAATAGGTCTGATCAGCCAAAGTAGGAAGATTAGTCATCCAAATGTGTAGGTTTACCACATCAGAAGGGGACTGATCTCTCCTCTCATCAAGGGGAGGTTCCCTATATATATATATATATATATATATATATATATATATATATATATATATAAACTAAAAATAATACTCAAGGGTAGGACAAACCATCCCTCTCTCTTTCTTCAGAGATGATGTGTGCAAATCAAAGGAAAAACTCAAGGGAAATGACAGACAACACTCCTCATCTTTTAGAAGTACTATTTAGCAAACCACAAGAATACTCCTGGTAGTAATAGTAAAATGTAGCAAAGGATGCAATAACCAACAAATCAAGATGCAACACAAAGTCTCCACCTGGATTGCTCAAGAGTAAGATATGAAGGACAATGAGGGCACAAAGTCATCCCAAGGTCCTTTACACAGAAATGAAAAGAAAACACACTAAAGGCAATTATGGGGGCATAAAGTCTCTCCACACTTGACTCTTCAAGACACCTTCCTGACTCCTGTCACTAATTTTTCTTATTGAATTAAAGAAACAAAAGATATATTAAGGAAAAAGACATAAGAACAGTTTCCCCAACAACAAAGATATCACAGCATAAAGTCTGAAAAATCACTTGTTTTCTTATTCCAATAACAAAATATGATCAACAAACTGAGCTCAAAGTCTCAGAAGTGCCTTTCAATTTGGGTAGAGTTTCGTTCTGATTGTCAAAAAGAGATAGATTTACAATAAAAGAGAGTCTGTTATATAGCCACTTCAAGAAGCACTCAGGAACAATAACACATCATGTTGCATTAGATACTGTTAAGAAGATAGGTTGGAACTTAGGGGCATTTACCCATTTGATTTTATCAATGCAAAGAAACAAATCACACTATTGAAAGTTTGCAACTTTCAATGTCCACTTGGTGATCTAATCCTACCTTCATCGTTCCTCCTTTTCGGGTTAATTGAATCGGGTCCTGGATTCAATTTACTGTTCTGTTCCTTCCTCGCTTTCTGCTGGTCTTGGCCTTAAAGCCTGTGAATGCATTTAGGTCTGTAGATTACAAGGATCAATAGCTATTTTATGAGATTTGAAATTGATGTTCATGTGCTCGTCACTATGTTTTCAATAGCTAGTTCACTATCTTGAATTTGATGTCTTCGAGTGCGTCACCCCTTGGTCCTTCTTTGGCTTTCTTGTTCTGCAACTTCTCGAAAAGAATCTGCCCTTCAAGTCTTAAGAAATGATCTGCCTTGGGTTGAGAAGAGCCCCCCACAAAGGTATCTGCCCTTTGGGCTGTCTTTAGATGGCCTTCGGGCTTCTTTATTCTGGCGGGTCGCTAGATTCTTCGTTTGGATTTCTTGTTTCACGTCTTCCCAAAGGGAAGATGACCTTTCAGCTTCAGGGATGTGTCCTACAATTTGGCAGCCAAGAGTCCCTTGGAAGGGCACCTAGCCTTTAGGGTCCTTTGACGGCCTTCACCTTAGAAGTCTCTCGCAGCCTTTTCCTTAGTGGACTATCTCTCAGGTTTTCTCCGCGAGTATTTTCCCGTGGACAAAAAGTCTGTGGAAATTTCCCATGGACAAAAAGTCCGCAAAATTTCCATTTTGTTCCGTTTGCCTTTGAGAATTTCCTTCGAGTTTTCGTCCCGCAGTCGCTTCTTGAATTCTTTCAAACTTTTTGTCTGAAGGAATTCCTTCAAACAAAAGCCCGAAAGAATTATGCCTTAGAGTTTTTCAAATGCCTTAAACAAAAATCCAAAAGAATTTAGCTTTGCGGCCTTATTTGAAAATGACCCTTTCGAAGGGTATTTTTGTCGACCAAGTGCCCTCCACAAGGGCACTTATCCTTCAGGAAGCTCTCTTGAAATTTTACATTTGAACCACTCCTTTGTCACAGTGAACCACTTCGTTGAACCATGGCAATGAACCACTTGGATGAACCAAATGTTGAACCAAGCCGATGAACCAAGCTTTAAACCAAAATGGTTCAAGCTAATGGTTTAATTGAATGAACCAAGCCTTTGAACCAAGTGGATGAACTAAGTCGTTGAACCTTTTGTTTGAACCAACCATTGAACCAAGTTTTGGTTCAATGGTTCAAACGAAGCCTTTGAACCATGTGTTTGAACCCGCCCTTGAACCAAAAGATGTTGAACCAACCGTTGAACCAAGCTTTGGTTCAATGGTTCAAACAAAGCCTTAAATCGATTGATGAACCGTTTGATTGAACCAAAGGATAAACCAAAATGTTGAAACAAAGTGGACGAACCACCCGAGCGAAACAAAGCGTTGAATCGCTTGGTTGAACCAAGCCATTGAACCATTCCTTTGATTGAACCCATCGTTGAACCGAAAGCATTGAACCAATTGAACCTTGAACTCATTGAACCTTTGAACGAAAGTGGTTCAACGGTTTAATGGTTCAAGCCTCTTTTGCTTGAATGCTTGCTGATAGACATTTTTTATTGAACCAAGGCACTGAACCAACCCTGAAAGTGACCAAGTGTTAGAAACTAATTCTTTTGGTTGAACCTACCTGCAGAAGCCTTTGAACCTATAGAAATGAACTTGCTTGCAGAGTCCATAGATTTAAGCCTATAGAGTCCATAGATTTGATCCTATAGAGTCTGTAGATTTCTGAGAAGCTTGAAAAATGAGGAATTTGAATGCCCAGGACAAATTTTGAAAGGGAAGAGACAATTTTGGTCTGTAGGACCAAAATAGTTCAAATGTTGTCCCAAAAATGAGTGATATTTTTGGGGGACAACAATACAGACCCTATGCATGTGATCCATATACATCAATAAAAAGGAGACAAAAAACCTTAGTAGGCATAGGTAGCCACTTTTGAATGCAGTGAATATTCTATACTAGATAGGAGCATTGAGCCATGGATATAAGCATCATCACTAGTATCCACAGGTCGATGATAGTGTCCTGACCTCTAGAATTTTTTTTTTCAAAATTTGATGACAGTATCCTAAGCATCAATCTACCTATTTCTACACTTGTACATCTCATATCTTTCTACACATCTGCTAAAAAACTAAGTATTATCTCTTATTTGTGTTGTAATTATCAAAATATCAATTACCATTATACTTTTTATATTTGTTAAATTCATAGATTCAATATATTATGTTATCTAAATTAATTTAATTGGCCTACTTTAGGATTGTTTTATTCATCTATTTGATTAGGCTATTATCCCTTTTAACCCTCATCCAATCTTAAAATAGTTAAACATTTGGTGAACTTGACCTCTATGTTTTCTTATGTAAACTCTAGATTACCATAGGGTTTTATGATTTCTTATTACTATAATTGTTGTTTTAGTTCTATATTTTTAAATTATCATTAATATATTTGTTTTCATTTATAAGTAATAGAAAATGTTGGTCAAAAATATCATTTCAAATGGAAGATAAGGAGGCATTAATCAATCATCTCAATACAAATAAAGACTTAATTGATGTATCTTTGTATGTTACAAGAGATAAAATTAGTAAACATGTTAAGATTAAGGCATCCACATATAGTGATGGTGAATCCTTAAGTGGTGCTACTACTAAATCCATGGTATTAAACTTCCCTGTGAGTATGCCATTGATTCTTACATCTAGTGGGGGCACGCATTATGTTTTCAAATCATTGTTCCTCGAGGACCAAATGCATATTGCTACATCTACCATGGGGATAATGAATACTTCCACTCAAATACCAATTTCAATGCATGTATCAACTCAAACAATGTTCACATACCCTTTGGTGACTTCTCAAGTATCTAATCTTTATCCCAATGGGTCTACTATGCAAGTTCTTCTCCAAGTTATCTAAGCTTTGGAATACAAGGTTACCAATATTGAATAAAATGATTTAAATACTCCTCATGCTATTGAATCAAAAGATTTATTACATAATCCTCTTCCACCTGAGATGTATTTTCACCCTTTTTCAACTATTTTTGTTACACTCAAGTTCATATTTTATGATGGCAAGGGTGATCCTAAACAACATCTCTGATCTTTATATGCAGCATGTCTTGATTATGTTTCAAATGAAAAAGTTTTGACCAAATTATTTCTAAGGAGTTGTTGGCTAATTTTGGCCCACATACCAAGATTTTTCCTAGATAGATCAGCTGATCAAAGTTCCTAATTGACCAAATGATCAAATGACATGAGTAGAGTTCTGGATGGAATGAGTGGACCAAAGGCTTGGAAAGAGGTCAAGGATTGCAAAGTGAAAAATAATAGTAGGTTCCCATGGTGATAATGACCTTCATGGACATAAATCAAGTTTCACAAATCTTAGAAACTCATTTTGAGCCTTGAAAGTTCTTGTACAAGTCTAAAATGAACTAGATCATCATGGCACGTCATGTAAAAATGAACGGGTCAGCTTGATTGCACACTTCATAAGTTCACTTAGAAAGCCTCTGAAGCCAAAATATTATGTGGACATGATATTATTCATGTCTTAAACATTATTTGTAAATTTTAGGTCTTGATGAGCTTTTTATCTCAAGATATAAAGCTTCAAAGCTAGACTTGTAGAGTGAAACATGCACGGGGATGTCAAATTTGGGCCTCATAAAATAGTCTTTTGAATTCAAATGATCCAAGATCAACAATAAGTGTTGAATCATATTGTGAATATCTAACAACGTGTATCAATTGACAGTGTCAATGGGTCCAATAGATCCAACGATGCACATTTGATCATGCAAAGTAGATCAATAGTGAGCATCAAGTCAAAAGGTCAAAGGATCTCCAAGGTGAACATGAAAGTGACAAGTGGCATAATATTGGGAGTAGAATATAGATCTAAAAATGTGTGAATGACACTTGAGTTAGTAGGTCTAGGTAGATCGATGGTGTGTGTGCAATCATACAAACTAGATATAATGGTGAGTAATGGGTCAAAAGGTTAGTGGATCCTAAAAGCAAATATGCAAATGATAAATATCTCAATCATGTTAAACTGGTAAAATATCTATGGTTCACACCCATTCATATAGAAGAGAATCAATGGTGTGCATATAAGCTGAGAGAGTAGATCCAATGGTGTGAAAGCAAGCTGATCGATGGTCATTATTAAAATTTGAAAGCTAGGGACTACAAACAGAGGTCAAATTTGACTCAAGGTGAACTAGGGAAAATATTTAAAGGATGCCATTGAATCTCAATCGAGTATCCTCAATTAGATGTAGCCATATAGATATGTTTGTTAATGGAAAATCTCTATCGCCATTAAATTTTAGAGGCATAATAGGTCTATTTAGACCTAATATAGTCAAGAATGAAGCTATGTAATCTATAGATCTTCATTGATATAATGTCTATATGAAAACCAATAAATTGGATTGGTTTTCATCTTTAGTAAAAGATCCATATTCAAGTTAGAGAAAATGTAAACATAAATGAGATATGATGGAGTGTCTCATCCTTCGACACAATCATAACTCTAATGAACCATCACTTAAAGCATATATAATGTGGCTCTGTCAGATTCAAGATATGAATATTTTATCTTCACAAGTAGGATAAGTGGAAGATAGTGTAAAGTCCCAAGATGGAGATCTGGTAGTTGGAGAAAGTAGTTGGAGCATTTAATAGATTTCTAGGGTGTCTAAGGGTTTCTCTTCATAACACAATCATGACTCACCACTTTCAGCAAACTCTTATCCTCTAGTGTGTTCCTTAATCAATGAAATGATTCAAAGGCTATTGAGACAAATGAAGGACATTTTGTCTATGATGTATTAGCTCTAATTTGATCAAAATAACGTGGAGCATTCCTTGAAAGGTGGTAGCTCATTGATGATATCGGTTAATGTGTTCCCTCTTATCTCTCCCTTTCTCCTATATTACTTATTCTTTCCATTTTGTAAGCTCATTCTCATAATTTAGACTCTCATAAGGACTCTTTGATCTTGAAGAGCATGGGACTCTTTAAGATATTGCAAGATGTTCTCCTCTTAATTAGGCTAAACCCTGTCAAGCATTTGTAAGAACTAGTCTTGATGTAATAAATACTTTCTTTACCTATCTCTTACCTCAGATCTATGTTGAGTGAGTTGTGCATGATGACATTATGTGAAAGAGAATCTTCCTCATCTATTGTCCTCTTTTTTGACCTCTTTTAGGGTGTTTTCAAGCTATTTGCAAGTCTGAATTAGTGTTCTTTCTACCATTGATGTAAGCTCTCAGTGAGTCTTATAACTCCTCTTTATTTTCATTCATTGCTTCCTAAACGTAATCTATGAAATACTTATGCACTTAAATTTATTTTGAGGTTATGTGAGCTAACATTGTCTTATGTGTATCTAGTGTGGGTTCAAGGTTATGGGGGTCTCTATTTTTATTTTGCGCATCACCTTTTTAGCCTTCTTATGAGCCCTTTCCCCCTTTCTAACCATTTTCTCTGTGATAACAATAGTTTAGGTGATCCATCGAGAGGAATCCAACCTTCTTTGGAGGTTGAGCCCCATCATAGGTTACCCATAGCTTGGGGTTGTCCCAATATTATGACTGGGAGTGGAGGAGCCTGAAGAACTCTTCTACAAGGGTGTAATTCCATGTCATAACATGAGCTTAAAGGATTATGATTTAAGATGGTTCTATGATTTACCACTCTGATAAGTTAAACCTTTCAAAGCTTTTTTGGATTAGTTTCTAACACATTTCTCTATCAACATTACTAAAAATATGTCATATGCACAAATTGCTAAGATTAAATAAAGAACTAATGAACCTATTATTGAATGTGTTTTGAGGTATAAAATAATGCTGGCCAAAATGACAAATATAATGGTAGATAAAGAGATTAAAGGCAATTAGGGCAGATATACACATTTCATAGGCCCTATTTAGAGTATTGGTTATTATGAAACACTCATTGACAAAGGGATCTTTGAGGTCAGCTCAACTTCATGAGCCCACTAATCTCTTTTTAGCAAGGTGGCATAACCTCAGGTGAAGAATCAAGGTTTGAGCTATATATAGTCATACAGATCTTGTGTGCGTGATATAAATACATCAAAAAAAGGTGACATAAAACCCTACTAGGCACATGTGGTCACTTCTTAATACAATAAATATTATGTACCAAATAAAAGTGTCGAGCTATGTATAGAAGCATCGATGATAGTGTCTACAAGTCGAAGGTAGTGTCTAGGCCTCCATAAATAATATTTCCAAAATATAATGATGGGATCCTATGCATTAGTATACTTATTCTTACACATATACATATCAAATTTGCCTTGCACATCTGTGAACAAGCTAAGTATTATCTCTTCTTTATGTTTAAATTATCAGAATATCAATTGACATTGTACTATATATATATTTGGTAATTTTCTAGATTTGGTATATTATGTTATCTAAATTAATTTAGTTGGTGTACTAATTATAAAACCTTCTAGGGTTAATCATGCATGAAAATGTAAGTAATAAGAAATCCCCTTTCCTAGGTGGTTGATACTTGAGAGACCATATTGCACAGAGTCCTTATTTACACCTACATAGTCCACTTGGTTTCTAAGAGTAAATAAACATGTTACAATTATATATGCAATAAATAAACCACATAACAATAAATAATGGGTTCTAAAAACCACTACTCATATTACCTCTTCATGACCATAAAGTCCTATGAGACATACACAGAGTATCACAAATTATATAGTTCTAAATATAACACCTATATATGCCCTTTGGTAGCATCATTAGTTTGATGTACCTATTATCACTCAATTTTTCACCCTTGGAGAGGTAGTTCAAGCCTACTCCAAATTTAGTGGAACATGGGATTACCCCTAGACCTATGGGTTGTCTATAGTAGGGGTAAAGATATAGACTGAAGGGCTAGCTCCCTAAATTTGTCTTGATTGCTCACTTACTAACTAGTTGATGTATGAAAAGGAATAAGATACTATCTAATTTTAATAAAAATAAAACAAAGAGGTGATACACCAAAATATTTGACCCAATACTATCCTATGCTTGCACTTAAAAGAGGTACAACTACAATCTGGTCTATGCTTCAAGAGAGAGTTTCTCACATAAGTATTTCAACCTGGAGACTATATAAGTATAATGTAATGTCCCTTACTTAGGGGCTCCCTTTTCCATCAAAAGCTCTGATACCACTGTAATGTCCCTTACTTAGGGGCTCCTTTTTCCATCAAAAGCTATGATACCACTGTAATATCCCCTTCTAATAGGGAATATAGAAACACATAAAGCTCTGATACCACTGTAATTTCCCCTTCTAATAGGGAATATAGAAACACATAAAGCTTTGATACCACTGTAATGTCCCTTCGGATACCAAAACAAAAGCTCTGAATTGCTTATCTATATTTCTGTAAAATATCTTCAAATAGATAAATAAATCATAGTATAATCTCTTATTTATTTGCTCATATGCTTACAATAGAGGACCTCTGTCAGGTATACAATGAATATTGAAAATACAACCTTAATAGCCTGAGTATTTTGCAAATTTGGGAAATAAATCTAGATTTGGTATGTCTCAGCCTGCTGTGTCGAACACACAGTCGCCAGCGTCGGTCAATATACTATCGACGTCGGTCTCTGTCGGACCTTCTCTGTCGACGTCGGTCTTCAGTCGACCGATGTCGATCACTGGGGATCTCTGTCTACCAAGGTTGGTATCTGCATGGATCTATACAGACCTGTACGGACTTTGTATGACTGCCAATAAAGCACAACCTGTCTGTTTTCAACCCCTGATCTGAAGATATATGGCTCTAATATAAAAGATCTCTATCTGCATAATTTATTGAATCAAAAACCTAATAAAATAAATACCTGGAAAGCTCTGTGACAACTTCTGTATTAAGTTACCTCTCAAATCTGTAAACCTCTGTGATAACTTCTATATGAAGCTATCTCTCAATTTGGCAATAGATCAGCTGATATTTCACAGCGTCTGAATTGCACACACTGAAGAGTGGACGTTCTCCAATGCAGATGGAATCCTGGAACCCTTGGCTCAGTCTTCACAGAAGAATTCTTCAATATCAAAAATCAATAATCAATGCATAAAAAAATAATGGCCTCCATGAGAAATCCTTATACCCTCAAAAAGATACGCTTGCCCTAATTAGGGTTTCTTAAATTAGAATTAGGGTTTCTAATTAAAAATAGGCTAAATAATTAATATTTGATTAAATCAATCAAATATTAATATCTCCCTCAATACATGTCGGATCCTTGAACCATTCGAAGCTGGTGAACCAGGGAGTGATTCCGCACATGACCATACCAAAATAAAGGTGCTCTGCTGCATGTCAAATATCCCTAAATAATAGGAGCTCAGGCCAAATGTGTCTAAAATAACTTGAATGAAAGCCAACTATAGGAATTTTGCAAATCAAAGCCAAGCCAATCTCCATCATGACCCTCTATCCATCTTATTAGCCTACGAATGTCGCATAATAGGCTAATCATCAAGTCTGTCAATGTCCACGAAAAAGGGGACATGACAATCCACCCCTCCAAAAATTGCTTGTCCCCAAGCAATC
Source organism: Torreya grandis (assembly GCA_037957365.1). Lineage (NCBI taxonomy): Eukaryota > Viridiplantae > Streptophyta > Pinopsida > Cupressales > Taxaceae > Torreya > Torreya grandis. The sequence goes on along the minus strand of JARHVA010004057.1, from coordinate 1,401,984 downwards.
TCAGAAAAATGAACCACTCGATCCACCTGGATCCCAAATGTAGTTATGCTCTGCACTGCTGTAAATCAATGCAAGTTCCTGCAATATCATCAAAATTAGAACAAAGAGGAATCGATAATCAAACTGGCATATGAAACTCAACCAAACTCTAATATTACAAATACCATAGTCAAGAACCCATGAGAAAAAAACTCTCAGAGTATTATAACCCAAGTAGAATGGACAACTCAAACTGCCAATTCCATCTACAAAAGATGGTGCTAATCCATCCCATAACTGATCCCTCTGTAAAGGTGGCATGACCAACTGTACCACACTATCATCGGTGGGAGAATAATCAACCTAAAAACTCAACTCCACTGGTATGCCAAACTCATCAAGATCAGGTGCTCCCAAATCATGAACATGTGTGTCAGCCTCAACAACCTGCTCCTCAGCAATAACTACAGGAATGTACTCACCACCAACCACCTCAATATACAAATGAACTGGGTCTGGGGCTGGTGAAGACTGCAAATGCTCTAACTTTATGGTCATCTCAACCAAATGAAATTGTGACTCCTCATAAGCCAACTGCGTACTCTCAAGACTCTCAGAAGTCACCTCGAGCTGCTGAGTAAGCTCACTCACCTTATCTTCCTTGACCAATAATGCATCATACGCTGTGCTACCCCACTCCATAAGATAATCTCTGTTGGCTACCAACTGCGTATAATCCTATCTCAGAGTCTGGATAGCCTCCCATAAAGAGTGGATCTCTGTCAAGGACAAATAACTGCCTCCCTACTCAATGCTAGTAGGAGAACCCCATCCATAAATTGCTAACAACTGATGAGCAGCATCGAAATGCTTGCAAGTGGTAGCAATGTCTCGCTCACTAACTCTCAGCTGACTAGACACATGGTGGCACTGGCTAGACTGTCTCCTACAATCCTCCTCTAATGCATGGTCCAAAAGAATAGACTCAAAATCACTGACTGCTGTAATACTACCATCCATACTCTGTGAATCAACTCCATAGCTCATATCAACATCCAGAGTATCAAAAGCTGTAGCATCACTGACTAACTCGTCTGTATTGAAGGGAACTGTCGGTGAAGCTAAGTCCTCAAAACTGTCCACTGCATTCTCCTAGGTGTCATCTATAATAATCGGATCCTAGGACTCTTCTACAATCTCTATCATATTTGAGGGATCAACACTCAGTGTACTAACATCTGGGCACACCTCCACACTCTGAATGCAAGCATCAGACTCATCCTCATCTTCACTATCTCCTATCTCATAATAATCATAATAATCATGGGACATGCTGCTCTCTTGTCTAAGTGATTTGTAGTGCTCTCTCCTCAGCTTAACAAAGCGATCAAAAGACAACCTCTCCTGAACTTGTGGAGTTAATAACTCCCACTCATCCTTCATTGTCATATACCATGTGGATTTGTCTTTGGATGTAGGATATGAAAGAGATTCATTTAACCTCTTCAAACTTAGTTTCAACTTCTTCATATCATAGTCCCACTGTCTCTGAGTACTTGAAGTCATCATGATTTACTAACTGATTCAATGTCCAATCTACCCAACAGGATGGCAAGACATTGGCTCTGGTTTGCCCAACAGGATGGCAGGACTTTGGCTCTGATACCACTGTAATGTCCCTTACTTAGGGGCTCCTTTTTCCATCAAAAGCTCTGATACCACTGTAATATCCCCTTCTAATATGGGATATAGAAACACATAAAGCTCTAATACCACTATAATATCCCCTTCTAATAGGGAATATAGAAACATAAAGCTCTGATACCACTGTAATGTCCCTTCGGATACCAAAACAAAAGCTCTGAATTGCTTATCTATATTTCTACAAAATATCTTCAAATAGATAAATAAATCACAGTATAATCTCTTATTTATTTGCTCATATGCTTACAATAGAGGACCTCTGTCAGGTATACAATGAATATTGAAAATACAACCTTAATAGCCTGAGTATTTCACAAATCTGGGAAATAAATCTGGATCTGGTATGTCTCGGCCTGCTGTGTCAAACACACAGTCACCGACGTCGGTCGATATACTGTCGACATCAGTCTCTGTTAGACCTTCTCTACTGACGTCGGTCTTCAGTCAGCCAATGTCGGTTGCTGGGGATCTCTATCTACCGAGGTCAGTATCTGCGTGGATCTGTACAGATCTGTACGAACTTCGTATGGCTGCCAATAAAGCACAACCTATCTATTTTCAACCCCTGATCTGAAGATATATGGCTCTAATATAGATCTCTATCTGTATAATTTATTGAATCAAAAACCTAATAAAATAAATACCTGGAAAGCTCTGTGACAACTTCTGTATGAAGTTACCTCTCAAATCTGTAAACCTCTGTGATAACTTCTGTATGAAGCTCTCTCTCAATTTGGCAATAGATCAGCTGATATTTCATAGCCTCTGAATTGCACACACTGAAGAGTGGACGTTCTCCAATGTAGATGGAATCCTGGAACCCTTGGCTTAGTCTTCATAGAAGAATTCTTCAATATCAAAAATCAATAATCAATGCATAAGAAAAAAAATAATGGCCTCCATGAGAAACCCTTATACCCTCAAAAAGATATGCTTGCCCTAATTAGGGTTTCTTAAATTAGAATTAGGGTTTCTAATTAAAAATAGGCTAAATAATTAATATTTGATTAAATCAATCAAATATTAATATCTCCCTCAATACATGTCGGGTCCTTGAACCGTTTGAAGCTGGTGAACCAGGGAGTGATTCCGCACATGACCATACCAAAATAAAGGTGCTCTATTGCATGTCAAATATCCCTAAATAATAGGAGCTCAGGCCAAATGTGTCTAAAATAACCTAAATGAAAGCCAACTATAGGAATTATACAAATCAAAGCCAAGCCAATCTCCATCATGACCCTCTATCCATCCTATTAGCCTACGAAGGTCGCATAATAGGCTAATCATCAAGTCTGTCAATGTCCACGAAAAAGGGGACATGACATATAATAGATAAGGTGAGAGCTTCAAAGGACTGTTAAGATACTACTAAAAATCCAAACACTTTGGTACAACACCACACTTTAATTTACTCCAAGTGACATGCAAGAAGATAATATATCCATACTTAAGTGAACACAAGTAGGACAAGATACAAGGATAAATAATTTTCTCACTAACATCTATAAACAACTCATTAAACACACTAGAGTATGAACATGGAAAGCTTGAACTAGTTTAAATTTATTTTATCAAGGAAAATATGAGTTAAAAAAATAGTAGAGCTTCGCCTACCTTTCTTGTGGATAGATTACAATGCCAATACTAGGCATACTTATATCACCAATTAGAGGGAGAGAAATTCCACACCAAGAATGGAATATTGGGGGGTTACAAGAATGGAGAAAATTGATTAGATTCATGAGATTTAATAAGAAGCATTTAAATTCTTGAAAAAATGTCATTTGATATCTAAGTCTTTGGCAAACTGCCTTCAAGTCAGAAGGAATTAGTCCTTGAGGAGTTCATAAGCCTTCTTGAAAATTGATATGATTTATTGTATAAAGATTCTTAATCTATATTTAAAATGCATGGATATCCATGTAAAAGGATGGAGTGACACATCACCAAGGTGTATGCATCATTATCTACTCTTGAAACATGCCTTCTTGAAAGGGAGAGTTAGCTTAACTCATGAGGTGCAGTCTGTGATCTTGGGCAATGAAGAGATCATTTAATTCTTTTCTGTAAAGCTTGTAAATGATCACTCTAATTCTAACATATTTCATCACCACCTCTTAAAGTATTTTAAGGCTTTAACTGACACCTTAAAATGCTTTCCATACCTCTTAAAATTCACTTTCAACATTGGTTATCTAGCACTAGTTGGCAGTTAGGTCAAGTTGCACATATTAGTTCATTTGAATGACCATAAAATCTGAATGTATCCATGGAAAAAGGATGAAGATCATGTTACTAGACCCAATAAACACTTCATCATATGAATGAGGCCTTCAAGGCACCATAGCCATTTTATTCTTGTCAAACTAGATGACTAGGTCTCTTAATCCTAATACATCTCAAACTGCTTTTCATGTGTAGACCTATAGGAATAGTTTCATGAGTGGATGAGAAGAGTTTATATCTTAAGGAGTTATAAAACATCTCATATCACCTCTTACAATGGTTTTCAAGTGTTCATCCATGTTTGTACCCTTCAAAATCATCAAAATTGGCAAAAGAGAGGGCATTTAGGGTGTCTGTATAGGTGACATCAACATCAAATTTTATTTTGAGGAGAACCAGAGAGATATTGATCATGTTAAATGTTTATAGAGCCAAAAAAATGCATTTGGATACATGAGGAAACAAATCTCTCACATTGTATTCATCCAAGGGTTTTAGTAGGGTTTAAGACCTGCTTGGAGTCTTAACAATCTTTCATAAAGCACTGACCATTAATTGGCCTCATTATACTTAGAAAACCTTCTTGACTAACCTATTAACCTATCCTAAATGACTCAAGTTCCCATACAAAGTGTGAGCTATGATATGAACATATGAAATTGCTCTTTGAGTAGTAGACCTTGTGTTCTTGAGCTTGAGAGAGATATAATCTGAGTTTAAGCTCTAAAAACTCAATTATACTATTGGAAAATGTTTATAAACCTTTGAAACAATACTAATAATGATTATATATGATTTGGAAATGGTTATCACCCTGTTGTGTGCATTTGGTACATTGGTTAGGAAACTTGAGGTTTTACGCCTATCACCTCTTTGCTAGCCGTCAAGGGAATTTGGATTGGAAACTAGGATTTTTTGCATCCTAAGAATATTTTGAGACCTTTTATATGTTTATACATTTCCTCAAGGGCCATCCATGGAATTTTATATGCCTATTTTGTGTTTTAGGCTTAAATAGACCCCTAGTCTCAAGAATATCCCTTGCTAATGGAGTGGGCAAGGTCTAATACAAAATAGTGAATATGCTTGTTGATTTTATGGAATTGGGGTGACCATGGATGTATTATTATAATCATTACCATATTATTTACCAATTTTCAAAGTGTAATTATGCCTATAAAGGCCTCAAAACTCAATTTTTCTCATGACTAGCTGGGTCTGCCTATGTGTATCTCAGGCTTGTTTACTCATTTGATTGTGCAATGATTTAGTGATCTCAAAAAAATATTTTGAATAGGAAAAACACCAATTCATCCTTCAATATATCATTCTATTTATCTCCTCCAAGTGTTTAGATGTTGCTTTTAGGTCTACCAATGCAAAAGAACACTTGAGCCCGTTTAGGCCTTCTAGGTCTTTATCATGAGATATCATTGTGGAGTTCAAGATCAATGTTTAGAGAAGGTAAATTATACCATTTGAAAAATTTCATTTCATAACTAATATACCTCTCACACCTTATGTTTTTGAAGATGGTTCCTTACCATAGACTAAGCAAGCATGTAAGTGCATTCTCTCTATGCATACGTGATTAAACCTAGGTTATCTGTAGGTCTTTGATAGGCAAGTTTTGGATTGGCCATGTTTCAACTTAGAACTCTTACACTTATATTTTTACTCATATTTTTTGTAGGTCTCAAACTTTGAAACTTCACTCATCTTCAATCTTTATCTATTGGGCTAGGCTGTAGGTAACTTCTTGATTGTGCATAGGGTACCTTGATTGCATACCTTGTGTTCTAAACCTTTAATTCATATAAATGATCTCATTAGTGAATATTGCATTTTTTTTGACAATTTAAAGTAGGTTCATATATCTTTCAAACATATCTACTACTTACTCATGCTTGAAGAGGGAATGATACTTCAGATAGGTCTATAAGTGCATTCTCCCCATGACCACTGAGTCATTAGGAATCCTAACATTATGAAACCTTATGGAGACCTTGTATGGGTTATGTGGGAGGTGTGTTCATGTCACAAGACCACAAAGAGTCTGAAGATATTCAATAATCACATTGGAGGCTCCACCCAATGAGACAAACATGTAACCTAAAGAAACATGGAGGTCCCTACATTTGCATACACTAGCTGAATTGGCATGATAACACTAGAGGACCCATCAGACCCTTTTCAATATCATACAACATTTTTTTGAAAACAATGAGTTCATATTTGTAATAAAATTTCCTAGACATTAAGGTGGTGGGGTTTAGATCTTTCTCCAAGCAATTAACTTTTTTAACATTTGTTCATAGAGAATAGGAGTTTGACCCAAAGACCAATGCCATGAATATCAATTCCATTAGGGTCCCCATGCATAGTAAAAATATTATGATCCATCTCTCCATATTCTATATGAAATAAGCATTCACACATGACCCTTGCAAAGCTGCTAAAGGACCCAATGAACTAAAAATTGAATATTTTTCCATTTTTAAACCTGTGAAACCTCTCTAAATGTTGAAAAAGCATGAGGGAGGTGGAGAGTCACTTTTCAAATGTTCACTCTTGAATATGACCATACACATGATCGTAAATACCCCTTTTAACTTAGTTTTTCCTTCTTTGAGCATTGAATCTGCAAGGTCTGACTATCCTTTAACTTGTTCCGATATTAATAATGTTAGTAAACTTCTTTCCATGCTTTACAATTATGACTTGTACATAACACACTTCAAATTCATCTTGGAAAAGACTTTAAAACCTTTAAGAAGCAGTTTCAAGTGTAGAGAAAGCTAGTGAAACTAAATTGACCTCATGGAGTTGTCATTTCATTTGACCAAGACCCTACAAGACTTATATGGACTCTAGTTCACCCCCTCTAACAAATTTTGCAAGAAAGAAACTTTTAAAAGACCCCCATTGGCCATAATAAAAACCTTAACATCCCCAAAAACCTTAATGTATGCTAAAAACCTTAATATCTTTGAGGTGACTAGAAATGGGTTTAAACTCATGATTTATCAATGTAAAGGCATATTTGATCTATGAAAACCTATAGACACTTCCAGGAGAATGAGAAAATGAAACAAACTTGGACTCATAGAGGTCAAAATGTTATCACATTTTGATAACAATACCATGTTCTGAGTTTGGAGCTTCCTATGAGTATCCCTTATATGAGATCATAGGCTAGAATTTTCCTTCCAAATATTCAAAAAATCAAAAAATTCAAAAAAACCCCCAAAAAAAATATTAAAACATTCAAATAAATAAAAAATACAAAAAATATCAAGCATACACATGTTTATTGACTCCTTGTCATTTATGTTGTTTACTTTATGTTAGTAGATAACATATCATTTATTTTTTATACACACATATGTTCATGCATACTTGAGTGTGATATAGACATACATGATATACATGATACGTGCACATACAAATGTTGGACATTTCCTCTTTCCACATGGCACACCACATTGGGGCATCTACTTCCTTGATCATGATTAATACATGTTATATTATTTTATGATCAATTTTACATTATCATGTTGAGCTTATATACTAATGCTTACATGTGCCTATACTCATTCTTACATCTTACAATGTGTACTTGATATGCTACATTATATGATATTTTTTGCTAACACATATATACAAGGACTAGTATGATATGATTATGCTTGTTTCTTATACTTCATTTATTCACATTGTCACTTCCTTCAATGTACTTCTTGTTTGTTATTGTCTTACTTGTGGAACATTTTAATATGTTTTTTACTTGTAGGCCCCTATGCCATCGAGTGTTATTTTTTTATGTGTGGATATTTGAATATGTCCTCCGTTAAGTGTGTGACTATTGAACATGCCCCTTGTTTGTGGTCTCCTTAGAGACCTTTTATGTGACATAGAGTGCTTGTATGTGTGTGGTTGATTATTTTTTGAACTTATACTATTGCTTTATAGACATTAACATGATCCATTTCATGTATCTTAGGTCTTGTTGTGTTCACATACTACGAGCTTCATTGATATATCTACTTAGACATGTTACTTTTATATGCTACATGATTCACACAAATATTATAAAGTCATCTTATCCTTTTAAGGTAAGGTGAATATTAGATTCCATTCCCCTCATTCAAAAGGGGGTGAATATTAGTGGGGAAATTTCATAGAAACATGACTCCACACATACATAATTTGTAGAATTTGATACAATTTATATGATTTAGATATACACTTGGGTCAGAATCCTAGATATTTGGCACCAATTTTTAACAGATTTAGGATAGAGTTTTTCATATTTTTGACAAATATTATACATATTTATAAATTAGAGGTTACATTTTGATATATAATTTAATTTGAGCCACGTTAGAGGTGCATTTTTTATGCAAATGTACCAAAAATTACAAAAAAGCATTATTTTTACCAAGAAGCATTGTTTTAAGCCTTTCCTATCTATAACAATTAAATATTTAAGTAGTGTGGTCAATATTCAATGCCCTTGATGGTCTTTAGCACTACTCCCCTTTTGTAGGTTAAGTTGGTTATACCACTTAACTTGGATTTATTATACATTCACTTGAGTTATGCAATTAATGTTTAGTGATCTCAATGGTTGTGTCACAACTCACCCTTACAATGGATTGGAGCATAATTACCCTCCAAATTCCCTTTTCAAAACTCCAAGGTTTAGTTTTGAACCTCTCTTAGCTCCAATGCTTCATAAGGGAGCATATTGTAGATGATATTTTATGATTATATAACACCTCAGTCTTATACACTTGGAAAACTCAAACCTTAGATGTTCCTCTCAATTTTATGCCTTTCCCACTTCCTCGAATCTTGCATATACTCTAATTTATGCCCCTTGGCCTATTTCTCTTAGTCTGACCAATTTAATATTGATGACCCTGGTCTTCTATCTAGACCAAAATGCTTAAAATGTACTTATCTTCTATCTTTTCAAGTTTAGAACCTGTACCTATTCTTTTGTTCCTTATACACTAACATCTAGGATAAACAAAAGCATCAACATTACTGTCATGTCCTGATGTAAGTGTCTAGTGCCCTAAATTCCTCTAATTTATAAATTTAATACATATTAATCGTTAGACTAAGTGATTTGATATGAGTTATTACTCCAAAGGGATTGATATAAATATAAGATCAATCCTCATTCATTCCTAACCAAGCTACACATAATAAAAAGACCAAAGAGAATTTAATTAAACAAAGCTTCCCTATTTATACTTATTTCTATACCAATCATATGGAATACACATTTATAGGTCTAAAGTATTGAATGAGTAAACCAAGAGCCTCATTTTCCAAGCTACAAGTGAGGTCATTGTTGTACTTAATTTCCACATATTATATGATTCACACACAAGCGAACATGTAGGGGAGAACTACATCAATTTGAGGCCCTCTTCAGAGTATTGTCTATGTAGGCAATGTCCTTTGACAATGGGGTCATTGGGGCTAACTCAACACTATGTGCCTACTAATCTATTTTTTCCCCGAGGTCACATTGAAGATGTAATGCTAGGGTTTTGCCATTTCACAAGTAATGACTATCCATGACCTAGATTTGAATGCACCAAAATTAAGGTGAATAAAAATTCAAAAGCATCTAGGTGGTCACATCCTATTTTAACAGATATTCCATATAGGACACTAGCATCAAACTCAGACAATAATGTCGACATAACCATCCCAGGCTAATATTATTATTTAGAGAGCCAGAGGTGTCAAATCTAAAATTTGATGATTGTTCTAAAATCTCCTTCCCTCTTACTTTCAACTTGTTTTAGATCTATGACTACATTAACATTAAAACAAGTTAAGTACTTCACTTCTTTATCTTTTCTATATCTAGCATAGTTGTACTTTCCATATTTAGACTATCACAACATAATAAATTTAGTGTATGCTTATATCTAAGTTTAACATCTAATTAGACTACTATAGATCTAATTATCACCCTTGTGCTATTTTATTTCTATACACCCCTTTAATAATCTAGATAGACCCAATCTAGATCAATTTTAGGGTTACACATTTGGTGAACATGATCCGTATGAATGCAATTTTTTTTATTCCTAAGGTTTTAAACTAGCTAAGGTTTCAAATTATTGTACTTTTTAGTTTCCTACTTATATTATTTTGCATGAAACCTAGGTATAGCCCTAGATTAGGAGGTGTCCCTATTAAACATATTGAGCTTCCTCTCCAACCATCTAAGATGTCTGTGTAGCCTAAATTTTAGATTTACCTTATATTATTATTTTTAATAATAAAAACCTATAAACTAAACATCAAAATGAGGGGATAAAAAAGATAATCAAATTGTTATGGATATTCTTACCATCATTTTTACCTCTTTATATCTCCTCTCCAAGATTGCCAAATGGATTCTTGATGCAAAATAGGTGGATGTTGGATTGCTTGTTGATGCTTGATAATGGCTTCTAGTGGACAATTGTGCTTGATAATGGCTCTTGATGAAGGTTATATGGATGAAAAATAGATGATAATGGAAACAAGTTATCAAGTTTCTGAGTTAGTTTCCATGGAGGAAATTGGATTTGTTATATAGGGAGTGGAGGGAAGAATCAATGACTCAAATTTAATTTTGAGCCATTGAGATCAATGGCTCAGATATTTCCAAGGGATATAAAATTCCTTAGAAATCTCTAGAATGGATAATTATAGAGGAAAAAGGGGATAAAATAAAGGATATTTCTAGGATTCTCTAATTCTATAAATTTCTATTAGAGTTTAGGGGTTTAGGAATAGCTAGGAATAGGGTGGTAGATGGGTAGGTAGAATAAATTGTATTTTTAAATTGGCAAGTGGCTTAAGGGTTAGGTTAGTAGGTAAATGGGTTTTGTTCATATATTAATTAAGGGAATTAATTGGTTATGGGATGGAATAAGGTTTTTAGGATGTAGGAAATAGGGAATGGGTAGTTAATTATCTAGGAAATATAGTTATAGGTTAAATTAGCAGAATTAGTGTAATTAGTGGGGTGAGTGGATTTTAGTGCATACATTTCCCCTTTTTGAAAGGGAATTTCAAGTGGATAGGAGGGAGGAAGTAATGGTATTTCAAATAAAAACCATAATCATGTGTGAAATCAATGTTAGATGGTGTTACTAGGTATAATTCCCCCTTAAGGAAACATGCGAGGATAACCGAACTAGATGGTCACTCGAATAGAAGTCCTAGGGTGGAATGAGACCAGGATGATAAAATAGGGTTGGGATGCCCCAAGTAATGATGAATATATGATTAAGATGCTTTGAGTTCAAGGACAAGGAGATAAAGTGGCTCAGTTGTGATAGGTTCTAGATAAATGACTAATGTCTAGAAAGGAGTTTGATTGATAAGACTAATTTTCCTAAGATGGAGATATTGTTTTACCATCGATAAAAAAGGTTGATTGATGTGGGGGAGCCATTACACTTAATATTCATAGCTAAAAGTGATGTATAATTATCAAGTGACTAGTCTGGTGATGAGACAAGGATAAGTGATGAATGGTGGTCATGCTATCCCTGTACACAAAATTAGGACCAAGTGTTGCCTACATAGTCTTCAGAGACCTCAGGTTGATGTAGTTATTGTTGACTAAATTTGACCCTATAGGTCAAATCAGGACCCTTATAGGTAAAAAATTGATCTTTAAATGTTTTATGGTCTAATATTTTGTCATAGGGTATGTTATAGTCTATTTGATGTAATTTAATGCCTTGTTATCCTTAGTCATGGTTTTATTAGTTTATATATCATTTTAAGTCATTTAGTAGGCATTTAGGGGTCATAAATACAAGTGGAATAATTCTCAAGGTGTCCAAGTGTATTAGATTCCTTTAAAATGTCCAAGAATTCAAATTACCTATCAAGAATGTTAGTCCCATCTAAATCTTGTAGGTTATCTAACTGAAAATCTAGAAACCAACTAAAAAAGGAAGAGTTTGGCACTTGTACGACCCATGAGTGAGGGTGACATATGGGAGAAGGTCATGTAATGTATATTCATCTTCCTTAGACTCATCTCAATGCTTGACATGCTTTAGAAGTGCTAAAAAGTCCCAAAACCATTTTGCTCCTTCTCCCTTCTAGACACATAAAAATGGTTAGCAGGTTCATGCTTAGTACAACTAGTAGAAGAGGTTTCAAACCAAATGCCTTTGGGAGGTGATAGTAAACTCAGAGAGATTAATTTTCATAATAAGTGTTCAAATATTTGTCACTTATAATTTATGAATCATCTCTAACAAGTTAACTATGTTTTTTTACTCACTATTTCCTGCACCCCATAGGTTTTGCTCTAAATGGTGATGTTGATTTTAGATGATTTTGGTTCTATCCTAAAATTATCTCCATGATTGGTTTCATTTTTCATGGTGTTTTGATAGGCAAGTCATCTCATGTTGCAAGAAGGTGTCAACATGTGAGGTCTTAATCAAAGTTTTCCTTATTTGTAGAATGTTTGATTCTATGTAAAGTGTCCCATGGAATGGAATATGATGTTTACCATGTATAAATGTCATAATTATTTATCACTTACATGTTGGTTTCATCACACCATGCTTTGATAAACTTTTAGTCTTGCTATACTCACAGTCAACTCTTTGCCCATTCTCACCTGCAGTCATAGGGAATCATGTGTATGGAACTTGTTTAGTATGATTCATGGAAGTGTAACAAATATCTCATGATGTTGAACATACTCTCAGAATAGGAACATCAAGTAATAACTTTCACTTGGCATAATAATGGACTATGTTAGTACCTTAGTCACACACATAGTTATATAATAGAGATATGCACCTATAGTTGCCTATAAGAAGTGAAAACATTAAAATGAGGTGTATGAACTTGTCTCAAGATCTGAGACATCTTAAAGTTTCATGTAGATAATTTGAGGAAAATATTAATCAACTATGAAACCATTTTCCTTGGTACATGTATCATTTCATGTTCACTACCTGCATATAGCTCAAAATACACCTACAGATACCCTCTAGAGGATGTCAAGTTAAAAGGGAAGTATTGATAGTTCTATCAAATCCTTTAGAATTTTAGGAGTGCATTTAAACACTTGGTGAGGGCCTTGAATTGATCATAAGCATATACATCTCACATACTATCCAAATTTGTATCCACTACATATATGTGAAAATGTTCACCTATAGGTGACATCAGAGAGCCATGAAGGTACTTATACGAAAGGTTGAAGCATGGTAAAGCCTTATTTGGGGTTCTAGTATGTAGGATTAATCATGGTATACCTATTTGAAGTATAAAATGGGCAAGTGGACGTGTAAACTACCTTTAAATAAGGAATGATTAAGTCCAAGGATATAATCCCTAAAAGGTAAAAATAGAGGTCCAAGCTATTTTATGGATATCTTATAACAAGGTTGTCAAGAGTTTTGAAGATTGTAAATGAGTATGCATTATATAGCCTCTATGAAAGAGAAGACATATACAAGAGATGTATTCAAAAGGATTATTAGAGGATGGTTTTTGGAAGGCTCAAAGTTGCCTTTTTAAACACTAAAATCCTGCATTGACATCTACAAAAATTGAACCTTTGAGTGACTTTGTATTCTAAGTTGGTACTAGACCATGCCATCAAGGTTAAATGGTACCAAATAGTGAAAATGGCATTCATGACCTAAAGAATCATTAATAGAGGTGGATATGAGGCCTAATCTACACCTACAGGTCCCATCATGTAAAATGCTCACCTACAACTGACTAAGTGGTGATAGTGAACTTGAGCAAAGTGGTTGGAAGGTATGAACAAGACTAATAAGGTATAGAAATGACTTGGTATAGTCATAAACACCTTGAGAAGATCTTTAGACACTATATCTAACTTTTAAACAAGAATGACCACCCACAATATTTACTGTTGAAGAAGAAATATAGGAAACATAGTCAACACCTTAACCAGTTAACTCAAGGGCATGACTTGCGGAGTTTTAACAAGGGTTAGCAAGAATGATAAGCACTTGGACAATGAAAATGGGTTACCCATGATATACCAATAGCATGGAAATAGAATAAGAAGGAGACCCAATCAAGTAATACACAGTCTACATCCTAAACCCTACACAGTCTACCTTTGCAAGGGTCTATTTTGGTTTTTGGGAGAGTTGGAAGGTCAAATGGGATGATCGAGAGCTAAATTTTTTTGTAGAATGTCCTCACCACTTGGGGAATATCCTCTACCATTTGGTTTGTCTAAGAAAATTGGGAAAGTTCCCTCTATTTTGTCTCAGACAGAGGGTACTCCTGTTATGCATAAAACCTACATTTTTGGAGAATAAAGGTGAAAAGGGTAGACCAAAAGCTATAGAGACCTTTCAAGAAAGTGTGTGAAAGAGGAGTTTTCTTTGACTACAGGTAGTGATGGCTCACTTTCAAGGGAATCTAGGTGATTAGGAATGTAGCCAATGTATGGAAAAACATGTCTACAACCCTTCCCTCTTAGTTCAATCATTAGAGCTATCCCTAGTCAATTTTGGGATGTTACAAAAG